>JAXIUT010000037.1:10770738-10782615 GCA_035586675.1 Eurytoma californica | reverse complement strand
AATATTTTTACTTTATTAGAAGAACAAGAAATAAATCCAGTTTCAGCCATTTATCTTTATTAAATTCTTCGGCCTGAAAAGCTTTTTTAGCTCTTCGAACTGTGTTTTTTTAGCTAGCCGCCCCATAAATAAGAAATTTAATTATTCCTCCCCTTTTTGGAGATCGTCGCGCAGAGTGTAGATTGTAAATCGACGGAGACATTAGAAATCGAAGGGGTGAAAAAATGGAAAGGGTCGGTCGCGAGGGAGAGAGGACCGAGAACGAGTTTCAATAAACTCATCGACTGTGCGATTGTTTTCGCGACTCCCGGGATAAGGACGCGATCGTGGGTGAGGAAGGGGGTGAGGGGTGCGAAAAACGAGGCGGGTGGGAGTGCTTTCTGACGCGGCGCGGAAGAGGCGGAAGAGGGTCGTCCGACGTTCCGTCGGACATTTATCCAATTAACCGGTTTGAGCCAAGAGAGACAAGGCTGGCTGCGGATATTACCGGAGGGTTAAATTCAACATTGTACGCGTACGTTACGCTACCATTCCGACGACCCTCTTTGTTTCTCTTCTCCATTCTACTTCTGCTTCTTGGATTTTACTATTTTGATACACTTTTAGCGTTGCAACGTTCATCAACAATTCATTTTACATAGTAGACGTGCAAAATAATAAGAAATTTGCACTACAGAAGTAGACGTGCAGAATAATAAGTATTCTTGTTCTGATTTTATGACCTCAGAATGATACTGCAACTCCAATGTCATCACTCATATTAGGTCATTTAAGACTTTATTGTCAATTTGTTCTCTACAGTAATGCTCCCTCGCCCTCAGAAATGGTTATGTCACTTATGCAAGATGTATATATATATATATATATCGCATGACCTTACAACTCTTTCTCTTCAAATGAAAAAACCTCATGCCGAGCGGTATTTCCATCTTGTTTCACTTGAGCTGCATTATATGCTCTTACAATCCAAAGTCAAGATTAGGATTTCCTAGTTAAGAATCAAAAGTTGGCCTTCAAACGATATTGAAAATTCAGGTCAAGGTCAATCGTTATATTTGACAACGTTCTTCCAAACTACCTTTTTTCTACAAATTTTTGTCCTAAATGTCAAAGATAATCTCGTAAGGCTTTTAAAACAGGATACCCGGTAAATTTTCAACCATTTTCAACCATCCTCAAATTTAGTTTAGGAGAGTGAACAATATTTTTATTATTAAAATTTAAAAAAAATCAGACAGCAAAATACTATTTTAGAAACAACTGCTACATTTCGATTCACTACCACCTTGCAAATGCACCTCATCAAGATAGTTTAACCCCTCATTAGACTCGACGTCGCAGCGCATTAGTCGCTCTTTCTTCATTTTGCCCGGTTCCTCCACCGCTCATCCGTCTCGCCGTTTCTCCGCTCGCGTCGCCGCGTTGATCTGTTATGTTTAATTACGAAGGCGGCAGCGGCGGGTACATTGATGGCTCGGTATGCGAAGGCCACCCCTTTGGCCCCGAGACTGCATCGGGGGCGTCCGCCGGCAATATTGTCGCGGGGGGAAGGAGTGGGAGGCTACCCGCGTCGATCCGCGGCAACGGTGGGGAGAGAGAATGACACGGGAAATTAATTATACGCTCCTGAAAGTCGCCGGAACGACAAACCGTCGCCTCCTATCCAATGTCCGTAGAGACCTTTCTTCTCCAGAGGCGCTAGCCTGTGGTGTCCGATTGGAATTATTGCTGATATCGGAAGGGGTGAGGTGTATCGATCGAAAAAGGGATCTGTCATTTCTTCTTTTTTTTCGGTGTCGTTTGTAGGTGCAATGCCTGTAAGGCTGTTCATATCGCTTTTCTAAACTTTTTTTAGCAGATGGAAATGGAGTGACCGCGACGATATTGCGGGAGTAGTTAACGAGGGATCCCAAGTGATATGAGATACGTAACTGCTGCACGCGAGTATCAATAAAAAACTTTGCTTGTTTTGAATTAATTGAGGAAGTACATATATACAGCAGGAATTGGGGTACTTAAAAAAAATGGATTTTACGGCTTTGAACTTTTTTAAATGAAAATAAATAAAACTGCTTTATAATAGAAAACAAAATTAATGTTTTCTTTATCTCGGTAAATATGTAAATAATAAGAACTTCTGTAGTTGTGCTAATGTTATTAATCATGGAAAAGAGTACAATAATGTTAAATATCTTTTTTTTACAATAATTGTGTAATTCAATTTTTGATAACGATTTAAAAAAATCAAAAACCTCAGTTTTATTTGCCTCAATTTTAAATGTAAGCTTTGTAGACTCACACCTCGGGTTTTCGGTTTCTTACGGCGCGTCTCATAAACAATGGGGCGTTAATGCCTCGCTCCCTAGCGCCGTAGGGGGGCTCACACCGCGGGCCGTAGCCAAGACGAAGGGCCACGGAGTGCGTGGAAATTATTGGCCAAGCGAAAGAAAATAAGGAAGACCGTCGAGAAAAGAATTGCAATCGAGAACTTAATTGGATCATAAATTTATTTATCGCCCTTCCGTTTTATTTCTATACATAATAATTACATAGTTGTGACAAAGTAAAGTGAGTGTTGATTCACTAAATATTTGCTGGTGATTAATAAAATACTTGAGATAATTAAAGAAAAATTCATGATTATCTTGCCTTAATAGAAATATATAATTTGATGATAATTTACAATAAAGATGTTGCGGAAAACCAAAAATAGTGACGGATGAAATACATAGCTTCTCAATTTTACAAGAAATAGATATAGGAGATAATTCAATACGTGTAGATAGCTATGGAGGAAACAGATTTATAGTTATAATTATATACAGTTAATAATAATCACTCTGGAAAAAGCTATAAACGAAATTCTTGAATAAGCAAAATCTATTCGATGAATTGTTATTTATTCACATACTACCTACATCCTTAGTATATCAAGTTACAAATACTTTTATTTATAGTTGCCTGGATTGTTACGGTCTCAGTTGTGAGAATAATCGACATCATAGATTTTGTATTCAAATATTTACGTTAAAAAATACCGTGTTCAGATGTACTATTTTTATCGATAAACGTAAAGAACTACAATGATTTAAACGTCCGTTCATTTTTTATTAATATTTAAATTTAAATGTTGTCTGCCTTAACATTACAAAACGTTGAAATAGCATTGAAAAGAAAACACTTACTGATTTCCACCCTGTTTGTAACTTTTAAAATCGAAATCACGTCTTATTCGCGTGGAAAATGTACAAAGCCAAGGAATGAATTTTAATTGGACTATCGGCGGGTAAAGTTTTTGAGGCAAGAAAGAAGTTCGCACCAGCATTGTAAACACAAATTTATCTGAGCGCGTGACGAAAATGCTGATTTTTTTCACGCCGCCTTCTATCGCTTTCACAAGACTCATTGATAGGGGCTTTACACCGAAGTTCCGCAGACAATTTGCCAAAAAAAATTGCGTTATGGAAAAGCTCAGAAAATTAAGCATATCATTATTTAACTTTTTTCTTTGGATTTTTGTTCCTGAAAAACAAAACGTTAAATTGAAAATTTTTTTACGCTTCGTTTTCTTTCAACTCCCAAATATCTAACCTTTGATACAACTTTTTACCTGTTAACTGTTTTCCATTGTCAAACGACAATGGAATTGTATGTCGCTCAGTATCATGCAGCTCGAATTTGTCCCTTTTAAAAATGCTGTTAAAGACTGTACTATTAATTTCTAGTTCATGCATTTTTACTTTATAATAACATTGTGCTCTTAGTTATAAGTACCTTTCTGTATATTTTCTTTTCTTCTTTTGTAATAAAGGTATTTTGTCCCGTATAATATAATTAAAAAAAAAATTGTCTAAAGTGTAGCATACCTAGTTTATTTTAAGTATTTAAAATGGATAATAAATAAAACACAAGCACTAATTTTAAAAATTAATTTGGATTTATTGTGCATTTAGTTGAAAAGTTTAAACAACTTAAATGAAAAAAATAAGTGTTTAACTCTGGGAGAAGTAAAAAAATTCAGTCCGACGAGATCGCGAAAAGGTCCACTGGCGCTACGGTCCGGTCGCCCTTTGCGCGGTCGAGCACGCGAAAACGCAAAGCACAAATCTCGCTTCGTCCCGGCCTCGTGGTTCCACTCCTCCTGGGTAATGGATCCCCGGACGTGCTTCTCCGGGGTCGAATGTTTCCGGGGCGTGGGCGTTTCCCGGCCACTTGCGCTTTTTTTGCCCGCAGCTATAAGCGCGATACACCCGTTGCGGGCTTTAAAGCGGACCGCCTCGCCGCTCGAGTGGAAAAATGCGCCACAGTGCTTCGCCACCACTGCTTCGGGCTCCAGGATTTAGAGGCTGTGCTCGGCGATTCGAATGTTTATGATGATTCACACTAAGGGATAGCGTTTTATTGTACTTATTATTTCATTTATTTTTATTTTAATTTCTTCCCTTTACATAATATCGATTATTTTTGTTTCAAAAATGTGGAACAAATAAAGGGGTTGTACACAAACGAATTAAAAGAATTGTCAATTCTAATTCAGACAAGGGTACATTGTGACAAAATTGACTATTTGTGCTTGTTTTGCGGGCAAATGACCGTTCTATAAAATACGTTATTTGAGCTTTATTATTTAAAAACGAATATAAATATTTTAAGACTTTCTTTTAATTTTTGCTGTACAAAGTTTCTAGAAATACTATCCCGAAATATTTAAAAACAATTTTTTGTAGCAATTAATAAACTAATAATTTCATGCAAACACTAAATTAATAATTATTTTACCGTGAAAGTTATACAAATACAAAGAAAGAATAATAAACCGACAATTTCTCAAAATAAAAACCTCCGACAGGACCAATAAGCATAAAAAACATCGCAGTCGTAAACACAAACACGCATCCAAATCTTTTTATCGTTTCAATATGCATCTCAGGCCGTTAGGTCGGGAGGAGTCAGTACGCTAAGGGTAGAATTATGGGGTACGCGAGAAGTGCCAGGCAAGATGTTGCGTCCCGTTACAGCCTCAGCGGATTCAAGAAAGAGTGGAGAAAACGTAGGCGACTCCCGATGGCTAAAACATCATCGGCACACTCGCGGAATACCAAAGCAACATAGCGACATCCCCCACGGGGACTAGTAGGGCGAGCGTTCAAAAATTATCGAGCTCTTTGCGCTCTCGCCGCGCCGGTTATTGATTGCTTCTCAACTTTCCGGAAGTTGGGCTTGCGCTGATCTGCTTTTTATAAGGAAATTAACGACTTGCGATACTGAGAAATTATTTTAAATAGACACCCATTATTTATTTCTCTGAAATTTTGTTAACACGTATTATAGAAATTTTTATTTTTGATCAAATGCGTATTATTTATCAAAATTAGAATATATATTGGTTGTATAATTGTCATTCTAATTTCTATTATAATAAGTAAAATATATTTTTTATATGTCTGAATATTTTAAGAACAGTCTATAATACATTGGCATTAAAATTTCAAGGTCTTATTAAAATATAAGCTATGGCGTTTGAGAGTTGCTTATTCGAAGTACGATTAAAACTCTTACAAAAGTACGAGAAAACTTTTAAATATTTAATAATTATTTCATACTCATTAAATATTTCCTCGAAATGAATTCCAATCGCGACCTCCTCGCTTTAGCCTTGGGGCCGTAGGGGTCGCATCGGCACATGGCGGAGTCAGGGTGTTTTTAAGAAACGGAGAAAAATGGACGGGGACCTCTATAAACGGGGCGTTTGAAGAAGTTGGCGGCCACTAGCGGCTACCAGTAAATCTTGGCCTCCGAAGCAAGAATCGGCGCCCTGGCTTCTCCCATTCTTATTCCCTCGTTACTTGCGGCACGGCTCTTTTTCTCCTTATTATATCGTCTTTCCACGCCATAAAATCGGAAAAGAATTTTCGCCGCTCCCCAAGACAATAGAAACTAATAAATTTGATTACTGATTACGGTGAAGTCGCGGCCTTTTCTATGCCTGAGAGACTGTTTACTCCATGCTTCCTTTCTCCTCTTTTCTAAGTGCTGCGATTATGACATTAAAGAAAAGTTTAAGGATGTTAATTTTAAGTAGTTAGCACAAAATTTTACAGGTTAATTTTAATCATAAATTTTTAATTTGCTTTAGTTTCATTTTATTATGATTAAAATGCTAATTATGAAATTAAAGTTTAAGGCTACATGATAAAATATATCAATCAATTTTTTTTACTATTTTGAAATATTTTGGCATCTCCGATTATTCTAATTTTTTCGAAAAAATTGTTATGTACTTAGTAATTTTGGGATCAAGTGATCTGTTAGATAAAAATTACTTACAACTGAGTAACATTATCACCAATATTAATACTCGGAGAAATATTAATTCCTTAAAATCGAAAATTCAGTACTAGTACTACAAGAGTGAGCCTTTTCTCAGCGAAAACTTAAGAGCTATCGAGTGCGCGCTAGAGGCCCTTATAAGCGCGGCGAAAACTTGGCGCGGAGCTCTCAGTCCGATGCTTTCGTAAAGTTAAATCGCCGAAAGAGAGCAAAGAGGCGGAAACGGAAGGCGGCGCTTGCTTTCTAACAACAACAGCAATAGTACCTCTGCTGATAGGAATTGATATCTTCGCGAAACTCGTTTTAGGATGGAAAGGGTAACTTCTTGAGTTCCGCCGGCATGGAGATCGCTTTTTGGGGCTCGGCCGCACAGTTTAAACTTTTCCTCCCTCTAAATCTCGAGGCGCTTATGCTTCGTAATATCATAATGTCGTAATATCGCGTGGCGCCGTTTGGTATAATTAAAGTGGAAGTGTCTTTAAAATAGCCCCAGGTGATAGCGCCGCTGCAGAGAAAACCTAGGGAGAGAGAAGGAGCACTGGTTGCCGGAGCTTGCGGAACGTAAATGAATGAAAAAATAAATTAAAAAATAATTTACTTTTAAGATACCTCGTTATATAAAATAGTTTTGAATTGTCTCTGGCTTATTTTTACTGTGATTGTTATTTATTTAATACTCTAATTTGTTATGTACAGCTAATACTATTTGTACCTTCAGTATAGTGTTACCTTTATGTATAGCGAATGAGTCGGTAAGGATTTAAAAAGCTAAATAAATAAGAAAAGCATACACGCGCAAAGCGCGTCTATTCTGAAACAACGTATATTAAAAATGCTGTTTCACAAGAGACATGCTTTAAAAAGTGTCAAATAATATATAATTATTATACATAAACGTGACTTATCACAGTTTGGTCACAACCATCATCGATTAGCCACGCTTGGCTTTACAAAGATTTGCTTATTGTGTAATATACGTTTATTGTAATCCGCAATCTATCTAAAATAATAACATAATAATAATCTAAAATAATTTTAATGTTACATTTTAATCATAGATTATTAATATACTTTTTGCAAAATTCCTTTTATGCAGTTTAATTTTTCATAATTAACTATTATTCAATGTTAGTTAAAAAATAGTAGATAACGCAACTAGTGCACGAAATAGGCGATTCATGCACGAGGCGTGTGACAAAAGAGACGAGTGCGTGAGTCGCCTGTTTTGTGCACGTGTTGCGTATACTATTTTTTGACACGCCGTGAGCAAAACACGTCCTTTATCTGAAAAAAATAGGTCAATTTGTTCATCCGAGCAGAGTGAGATGAGTCAATTTGTCGCCCGAGCGAAGCGAGGGTGACAATAGGACGAGTAAACAATTAAAAGTCGAATGATTAAATCTATTTTACATAACTTATTTAAAGTAGAAACATATATACAATGAAGCATTATTTGATTTATCATTTGTAATAAATTGAACTGTACAATTGTTACATTGTAAATTTAAACTCTCTACTTTTTAACTAATTATTCGAGCAACCGCTTCAACTCCAAATGGCTTTTTGTCTCACCCTTTTTGAACTACTTCGATTTTCTGAAATGCTATTACACTTGTGGCTGTGGTAAATTTCAAAATAAAGATTAATAGAATCTATAGAATTTAGTTTATGGAATAAATAAAAGAAATTAGATCGATTGAAAAAGTAAAATTATTATATTATTCCTATAAATATTAAGTTAAAAAAATTAATTATTATCCTTACTTATGGCTGATATCTATTTTAGAGATTAAACAAACAATGTATTTTAATTTTTATTAACATTGCTCGGTTGATTAAAGGGAAGTTTTTTCATAACTCTTATTAAGAATCTCTATATGTAACGATTCTTTAGAGAACCTGCTATCCTCGCCGGATCGAGCTTCAAAATTCTAACCAAAATATCAATGTCAAGTCAATAAAATATTTGACGGAACTGGCGCAAAATGGCGGATATGTTTCGCCCACGGTTAAAAAATATGAGTTTCGCGCACGCAAAACAAGCATGAGAAACAGTGTTTCGCGTACTGCTTGTTAAAAAAGATGTTAAAGAAGATGTTAAAAAAAGCTTGTTAAAAAAGATCCCTGCAGATACTAGTCATCTGCAAATAAATGCAGTTTCTATCTTACCAACCCAAGCGACCGTCGGTAATGTTTCCGCTCGATACGAGCTGAAAGCTCTACTAGCTCCGCAGAGAGACGTACAAATTCTTTTCAGTGGTTGGTTAAGCTGCACCATACCTTTTGTAAATAAAACGATTTTTATCACCGTTTGATATAACTTTCATATTAACACATTTCTTACCCTCAAATGGAGTATCGTTATTTTAAGAAATGTGTTATCATTAGATGACAAATTCGACTTTACTTATGATAACATATATTATTAAGATTTTAAGGAAGTCGTATATTTAGTTTATTCAAAATAAATATTCTTAGAAATGGGGCTTTATTTATTTATTTTCTTATTGCTAATAAAATTGTTATTATAGTGCCATAAAAAGTAAAGAATAAAATTTTAATAATATTTGTTGTATGAAAATAAGTAAATTTTAAAACAGACCTTATTACTGTACTATATATCAACTAATTTATCACCAATTTTAGTTTTGGGATCCAAAAGTAATTTATTTTATTATCAGACTTCCACTAGGAGATAAGAAGCTCTTGAAATTATCTGTTGAACATTGTAACGTCCATTTTAGATTTTGTTTAGCTAGATCAAACTTTAAGGGCCATTGATTACTCAAATTAGTAATAATTTCAAGTTTACAAGACCAAAATTATTTCTGCATCTATTAACGAAATAAAATTAAATATTGGTAGCATCTATTTGTGTTTCATGTTCCCGCTTTACACTGGAAAGAACCTTATTTTTGAAAATTGAAAATTGGATTTCAAACATTATTGCGAACATAAATTACTCCAGAATATAATGAGCGAAGCATTACGCAAACGCAAATTGAAGGCAAATAGAGTAGTTAAGATAATTTTGGCAATCGCGAATAATAGTCGAATCAGTCAGATTCACAAAAATACTGCGTCATTTTTGGACAATATAATTATTGCATATCGAATAATTTAGTTAGTGATTTATACAAAGTAAAAAAAATTATATTACAATTTATTAATTCCAGGAACTCGTTACTGTCATATTCCTGGAAATTTCTAATATTGGCTTGATTAATCTGAGAATTTATTCCTCGAAGAATGTTAACAAGTGTAAATATTTGCACGAATTTACGACCAAAAACATTTCAAAAGAAAAGGAGCCTTTCAGTCCGTCATAAACATTTAATCAATGGCGTTCGCGAAATGCTAGCTATCTTGCGTGGTGAATTTATTTTATTGACTTCTTTATTGGGCTATCAAATTACTCAACTCGTTATGTTTAGTTACGTACGTCATGAAATTTTTCAATCAGCTCTATACTAGTAGAATTTTTACGATTTTAATATTTTAAACATTAAATAAATATTTGTTTTTCAATATGCACACCGGATATGATTCTTTTTATGAGCAAACATTTTATGAAAACTTTAATCGATCAACCATTTTATTATTTATGGAAAATATTTTAGATAAAAAAATATATTTAAAATATATTTATAAAAATATATTTTAGATAAAATTGTTTTATTCATTTTACTTAAATTCACATGCTTGAGAGTGAAATTAATTTAATAGCTTTCAACTAACTTCAGATATAGTTTGATTTACCAGTGAAAAAAATGAAAAAATGCACGTCAGCACTAAATATTAGCTTCATTAAAGTGAAATTCTCCAGAACGAGTGCACACTCTAGGCTTGCCTCCTCCAGAATGTAATACGATAAAAATTGATTTTATTTCGAATGACACCGCCTTCGACGGAGGCGGCACTAACAAACGAGTGCTTTTAAAAGACTTCGTGAAAACTTTTTTCATCTCGTCACATTGTTATTTACAGGTTAGCAATTAAGAGGAAGCCAGACGGTTTAAATAATCGCATGCGGAAAATGAAGTCGAGCAAACAGCACTCTGAATCGCTTTTTAATCATGCGCGAGTCGCATTGATCCGCCATGACTTTCGAGAGTCGCCCAAGCGATTCGCCGACTGTATACCGAGCCCAAGAGGTATTCACGGGGACGCTATTTTTCAGAAGTCGTTAGCAGGGAACGGAGCCGATTGTTACCCAAGTCGTGTAGAAAACGGCGGAGTTAGCTTTTTGTTCAACGATATTCGACGAAAAAAAGTAGGCGTATTGAGGTAGGAAATCAAAGAAAAGTTATTTGAACCGACTGCTCACACTTTTTCTCCTTTCTGGGAATCAATTACGATATTTTTTGAAGGAATGAGATTCATATTTAAACTTAAAAATGTTTTTTAATATTTAGCAGGTATTGAACAGTTTAAATAATCAAAAAAATTTAAGATTGAATTACTTAAAAGCATAAATACAACATTTGTTAGCAATTGATCGTGTGAAATATTTCTAAACTTCATTTTATTTTATATCAAAATTCCATGCAAAAAGAATCACTAATATAAATGTGGAACTCTTGTATACGTCATTGTCCATTTGTCTGATTTGTAGAAACAGAGTCAGCCACATGAGTAAACGAAAAAAAACTGATATATCAAATTGAAACTAAAAAACAGCCCTTTCACAAATACAATAATAAATAAACGCAATAAAATAATAAAATATGAACAATTCAATAATGACAATTGAAAGGTGAAGTTATAGTTCTGTAAATAAATAAGTATTTTCTTCAAAGAATAAATTGGTTGAACTATAAGTACTTATCGTTGAACACCTATACACTATACTCTCCTATTGATTTTTATTTTGAAAATTTCTCCATGCATGCGTGTGATTTATTCTAATTGAATGTTTCACTTATCTTTATTACATATAAGTAAGTTACATTATGCAAGACGAAGTCTATTGAGAATTCTAGGCACGTGATTTTCTAAAGCTTACGAGTTGTAAAACAGGAATAGTGCCACACATAAAACATCCATAAAAACGAAATAACCTAGAGCATACTGCAAAAGATATGTATTTTAAAAAAGTGATGCAGACCCTGTGAAGCCATAATAATATTACTTGTAAAAGAAAATGCTTCGTAAAGAAAGTTTTATTACTGTAATTTGAAACAAATGTTAGTATAACACAATTAATACTAGTAAAATTAGTAAAATAATAATAACATCACTTGGAATAGTATTTTGTGTAACAATTATTAATCAAACTATTAAGATGAAAATAGAATTATTGCGATAAACAAAGACTAAATAATTTCCGGTACTTAATAGCAATTGTAAATAAAAATTCAAAGGCCTTTTAAAAACTACTGATCTGCAAACACAATTAGCGGTAACATCAAAAAGTCGTAAGCACTTGAAATTGAGCCTCAAAAGACCGAGGTTATTACATTTATTAAGCAGCATCCCTGAACATCGTTACAGCCACACGCGCGGGTAGTCCGACAACAATTAAAACTTTTAATTTCATCTCCGTAA
>JAXIUT010000037.1:10728738-10752233 GCA_035586675.1 Eurytoma californica | reverse complement strand
AGACTAGTGAGTACGAGAAATATCGGCAATTGACAATATTGTGTTCCTTATAGACCAAAATTTTGTCTGAACTGAATTAATGTTTTTTACTATCACAAAGCTTCCCTTAGTAAAAAGGAACATAGTCAAGTATATTACCTTAAATCGCACATATTAACACAAAAAAAAAATATTTCTTTGCGTCTTAAGAATCGCACCGCATGTCAGATCTGACGAGTGCATAATCAGTGCATCACAATATAAACATGGCGTCAAGCGAATCGCCGACAATGGCATGAAAGCCGTGATCGCCGGTGCAGCCACCTGCGCCGAGGCTGCTCGTTAAAAATTATCGAAACCGCAACAAGAAAAGCCGGCGCTTTTCATGCTCGCCGCCCCGTTCGCACATGTCGCGCGTACGCGCGCGAACAATGAGTGAAAAACACGGGCGATGCCCCAAGGAAAATCCTCTGCGGTCGAGCTCGCGCTTTGAAAATGCGCGCGGGTCCCCATCCCATTGTGCTGCCCCGTACCTCGAGCGTACATCCGCGGCGGCGGCCGCGCTCTTCTTTTCTCGAACCTTTTCGGCTGAATAGGAAGTGGAGAGAGGAAGCGCGCGTACGCGGGCCCCCGGGGCCAAAAATTTCGGAAAATCATAATGCCGGAGGGGTAGGAAGATCGGTAATGAGCCGAGATTCGCGTCGGCTAATCTGCTTTCGGGGGCACTTTTGCGCAACGCGTTGAAAAGCGGCTATTTAAGGCGCATCAACGTCATGTTCGATTCTTCGCCGTTTCTTTGGGCTTGCGGATTGTTCCGTTGTTGCGTCGCTCGTCGGAATGTCCCGAGTCACAGATTTTTGCCGCTGGATGGACCGGGCCTTTTTTTGTCGAAATGCTTCATTATCTTCTTTTATCTTTTATTCAAATCGTGGGTGCATCAGTGAATCGTTGAATAGCTGTAATTTCAAAGATTCTGTAGTGTGTTCTCTACTCGTAAAGAAATTTTGCAATTAAATCGTCTAAATATTTTTTATGTAATTATTTCTTAAAAATAACAATCATCGCGGCGAAGACTATCACATCTCCTACCTTCGCGGAGACTAGCACATCCCGCAACATTGCCGGGACTTTTTTTTAATAGTAACTTTCTCATTAGATAGTATATTATAGCACGGGTGCGGAAGATGATTAATTAACTCGTGCGACGGTTTTCGCCCGAGCGAAGCGAGGGTTAAAAGTCGCACGAACTGAATAATCACTTACGCACCAGTACTATACGATATTTTATAGCAAGAGGGCCGAAAATTGGCATTAAAGTTGCCATTTTGAGGTTAGAGTGCTATAAAAAAATTAAATGAATTACCATCTTAACAGCATGAAATGGCTACACTAAAAATGAAATACAGATACCTTTTTGCATAAAACTGTCTGTTATCAGAACATGAACAAATATGGAATCAATTATTTTCTGCATATTATACCATGAGTGTATCTCTAACGCCACCCTATATAAACACCATCACGCCTACCTGCACTCGGCGATATCGGCGCGTTTGATCCCCCAAATTATAACACCACAATGGCGAGCTCCCACGACGCTCTCGCGCTTGTTTTCTCCGAAAGTGGACGATATACACGCGGCTCTATCACTTCTAAAACTCAGCAACAAATAATTCATCATAGAACCTCGCTCCGAGACGACTTACACGTATACCTTTGTGGCACGGGCGTCCCCGAGGAATTGGGCCCTACAGACGGGCAGGGCGCGAAAAACCGCGTCGTAAACCGCTTGAGTCGACGCCTCGGCGCGCGAAAAGTGGACGCCCGACGCGTCAAAGAGCCGCGTCCTTTTTTTCTCTCACTCCGGTCCGGCGGCGCGCGGAGGCGAGGACGCATTTTCGAATCCGTTTAATCTTGGTCCGCGGCGCGTAAGTGAAAGCTATCTGGCGTGAATGCAAAATCAAACAAAGCGACAAACAAGCGCGCGACGTAGTTGCGCCGGGGGCGCGCCGACGGCCGCGCTTTGATGTGAGCCGCGCACGACTGTTTATATGCTCGGGGCTCGCGCGCCGCGAGGTCGCGCGCGGGCCGTCTCACTCGATCGCCTGAATGCCCCGGCCTCAGACGCGCTCAGTCCACTTTCGTTGGATAATTAACCCTAGCTGAGGTCGCCCGGCCTTTCCCTCGGCGTGGCGATGGAGTGCGACTATCGTCACTCGCCTCCCTTGACGCAGTGTGACACCTAGAGGTGTGCGACGATCACTTCTCCGTCACTCTTACGAATTTCTTAATTCGTTATTATTTTATTTAAGTAATTGTTAATAAATATTAAACGTGTTGTGGATACTCGTACAGACCGCTGTAAAGAAGGAATGATGAATGTTATGCCCCTTAGTTTTGAAATATAAAATGTTACGTTGTCCACTTGCCTTAGGATTTGTCATGCGAGAGAGGAAAATCCAATATGGTCGCTATGGCGGTCTGGTTATACCGGTGTTGAATAGGCACTTGAGCAGTTTTTAATTGTTTTTTTCTAAAAATACAGTGATTATTGTTGTCTACAACATTTTGTCGATCTGCGTAATGAGTATACAGTTATTTTTTTTAATATCGATTGTATTAATCAACGTGTTTCCACGACGAATATAGTCCATCCTCAAAAAAGCAAGAATAATCTAGTCACTCAATACTCAATTATAAGGGGCGTGTGTTTACGCAACTGAGTAGGGGTGGCGCGCGTGAAAGCGAAGCAACGCTTGGCTCCCGGGTAAACTGGTAATGAGGGCCGATGACGTATCGACGGCGTGTCTTAGGTAGTTTCAGCCCCTCGCCTCGCTGAAGACTCCAGAGGGCGTCATTACCGATACACATCGGCCTCCCGGCTCTCCTCGTTACCGTGCGCACCTCTCGAGAATATTCGCACTCGAGTCGCGCCACCTCTCGCTTTGAACGCTCACCCGTCCGCTCTCCACTTATTCGACGCGAATTCCACTTTTTCTTGCAGCTGAAGTCAACCTCGGTTGTGGCGCTTATAATAATCTGAATTATAAGGTTCACTTTTTAGCAATAATATGGAATTATTTGGAATTTTCACGAATATTACAAAATGTCTCGTTTTAAATTTTAAAAAATCAGTTAACCAGATTCCAATAACTTGCTTCCTCCTCGAGGAAACTTTATAATAGAGATTTTTGAAGTTTTTGTAAAAAGCTATTATAAATATTTTTTGAGGTGTTTGGAAGCGAAATACAGCATTTTTGGAAAATGTCCGTGCGGATGTGTGTGTGTGTGTGTGTGTGTGCGTGCGTGCGTGCGTGCGTGCGTGCGTGCGTGCGTGCGTGCGTGCGTGCGTGCGTGTGTGTGTGTGTGTGTGTGTGTGTTTGTGCATATGTACAAATGCATGTATGCACGAGCGCAGACGTATGTGAAGGTGCAAGTGCAGAGATGTATGTGTGTAAATGCAAGTGTGAAGATACATGTGGGCAAAGATATGTTTATACGTTTATGTTGCATATGTAAAATTGTATGTGTGCATGATCGTAGATACATGTGAAGATGCAATTGTGCGCACATGCATGTGGACAAATGCATGTATGCATGTGGACAGAGGTATGATTACATTTGTGCGTACTGGCGTGCATGCGTGTATGTAAGCTTATTTAATTTAATTCTATGTGACAGTGAAAAAAGTCAAATAAAATAGTAAAATCTACGTCCACTTACGAAAAAAAATGAATAATAAAAATACAAAATAATGCCCTGGCAAGGAATGTTATGAAAGAAGAAACACGCGCGAAATAAAGTGCAAGCGCGTAAGACCGGGAAAGCCCGTCGGAAGCAGCTCTGAAAGAGTGAAAAGCGGCGTGAGCCACGGCGGCGCCGCTCTCACGCCTTTCGACAAAGCGGCGCGCCGCCTCCCCCGCGCAAATCAGCGAATGCCTGACCGAGCCTTTGTCGGCGGCCGCCCGGGCACCTCGTCGCCGGGAATCGCGAGCGCATAATATCGCGCCGGAATCCTCGGAGGCGTCGAGCCGTGCGTAATGGCCCGACGGGGGCGCGCACAATGATCGACTCGCCGAGCGAAGGCCGAGGGAGCTGTGACACCTGATGTCCCCCTGATTAGCCGCTGCCGTGCCTTTGTCGAGCTTCCGCCGAGATACCGCGTTCTTCGCGTACTCGATCGTCAGCTTTATTGTTTGCTCTTTATAATGTAACTGGGGGATAAGCATACTCTTTCGGGCTGTTGATCGTCAATTTTTTTTATAGATTTAGTATATATTTTCTTAGACTTTATATAAGGTTGTTACTTTATATAAGGTTGTTAATGTTTTAAATATATTAAGTGAGAAAATATGGAATCTAAGAAATTACCCTAGTGGAAATAATTTCAGTCAAAATATGTCGAAACGGGCGCGAGTATATACATTTTTGGCCCAGGTAGGTACAATTAAGTACAGTTAGCCGCATTAGGCACAACTTAATTTCCAGCAGCAAAAATTATTACTTTCAGTTTAGTTCGGTACATTTCAGCATACTTAGGTCCATTTCGGCACAATAAGGCATATTCTAACAAAGCTAGGCACAAATGAATTTAGAAACGTTTATCAACAATTGGGCAAGTTAAATTATGTCAAAATATGCCGTAATGTGCTAAAACGTGTCAAAACTTTTGAAGCTTAAAAAACATTAAATTAAAAATACTTACTCCCCCCGTTTTAATTATTTCATAATTAAATAGTTCATTCTTACAATTACTACAATAGAAAATTAATATTGCGACACCGCATAAAGTTTCAATCAAAAACAAATTTTGCTCTCTTAAGCGCGAGGCTGTTTGTAAGGTATTAAAATCATAGCTTACACGACGGGAGCCAGGAGGCGGGCGCGAACAATGTAGCGATCCGGCAGCCGAAGGAAAACGCGGCGAGGCGTTGGTCGGCGCGAGCAATAAACCGCGGCCGCGATGAAAACGCAGCCAGTCGTGCGGCGGCGCTCGAGTGACTCGCTAAAGTATCGAATTTCGGGCTGCGTTTAAGCGCCCGATAAATACCGCGGATGAGGAGGGTAATGAAGAGGTGTTGAACCGTAATTTACGGCGCGCTCATTAGTCACGGGTTTTAACCAATTTTCAGTGGCTCGTAGGTGTCGCCGTGGGAGAGACCGTAGGGACCGACGCTATCATTATAACGCGCCAACCCCCGCGGATTGCGATTATTATCGCTAGAGCCCCCATGAATTTTCGTGGGATTTTCGCTCGCGCACTGTGTTTTTAACTCCGGGTTTGCACGCGTGCACCAGTAAAATGCAGAATGGTTAATGAAATTTTGTAAATGAAATGTTAATGAAATTTTGTAAATGAAATGTTAATGAAATTTTGGAAATGAAATGCTAATGAAATTTTGTAAATGAAATGTTAATGAAATTTTGTAAATGAAATGTTAATGAAATTTTGTAAATGCAATGTTAATGAAATATAGTAAAATGCAGAATGGTTAATGAAATGCTGTAAATGAGATTTGAAACATTGAGATGTGTTATGATTAAGGAAGGTATTGCGTAATATAAAGAAAATATTTTGTAACTGGAATTTTTGTTTAATTTGAAGGAAATATGCACATATTTTTAATTTTATATGACATATATTAATCACATACTTTAGATTAGTAGATTTTTATTAAAAATTTGATTTAGACTATTTAAAAAATTAAGAAAAAGTAATGATGCTGAATGTTTAAGATAAGTTAAATAGCTTATAAGATTTGATTCCAGTGGATATAATTGGATATTATCATTCCTGTGCTTGCATAAACGTACGATATCTACACATAGATTATACATATATATCCACGCACACAAATGCGAAAATAGGATATTCATAGGACATATATTTAATAGAACAGTTTTTTCTAAAAATCTTTTTCCAAATTTTCCAATATCCCAACTGTTAACCCAATAACCCAACTAATAACCCAATAACCCAAATGATGATCCAATAACCCAATACCCAATAATAATTCGGTTGTTGGATTATTGGGTTATTGGGTTATATTAATTGGCTTATTAATTGGGTTATCGGGTTATATTAATTTGGTTGTTGGGTTATTTGGTTATTAAGTTATATTGAGTTCTTGGGTTATTGGGTTATTGGAAAAAAATTGGAAAAAAGATATTTAGAAAAAACTGTCCTATTGAATATGTAGCTATGGGGTTACTCATAAGTAAGTTCTGAAAAATACCAGAAAATTTCTAATAGCCTTTTGTTGTTTGAAGTTTTGTATTTTAAATTAAAAATTTTTTCAAAAACACTTGTAATTTTTACCGTAAATGTAGATATGTAGAAGCTTCGAAGAATATCTGATTTTTTTGGTAATATTTTGTCAAATATTCTATGAGTATTAACTAATTGAACGCAGTTTGGTACTCAGTAGTAGCATGTCCCCACTAGATGCGGCCGGCCGTGCAGCCCCCCTTAATAGCATCTTTAATAGCATCATTTAAACTTTAATAGCATTTTTTAATTAGTTTAATTCTCAAAGGATCCGCCCGATTTGCTGAAATCTCATGCTGCACCTCTTGATTTGGCACATTACCATGTATCAAACATTCAGTATTTTTTGTTTATTGAAATAAAATTAGCCGCTATCTTACTTTGCATTTTATGCATTCTATAGTTCCTTCCTAACTTTTTCCATTTATGTATATATGTGGAATGGATGATGGCGATTTGTTCGGCCTCGAACACTTAACAAACGCTTTTGGACTGGTATTCTTTTATCTCAAGACATCTCTAAATATTTCCTCTAACAACTTCCTACAACTTTTCTTCTTCTTAAGAACGCAAGGTTCTTTTCTTCCCCTTACCTGAAGCACGGAGGAAAATCTCGTGAACCGGAATCGCGCTACAGCGACTCCGAGCATTGAGACGGCTCCTTTCCTTCACTTCGCTGAGTGCGTTTTAGACGGCGACTCCGCATGACGCCGACCCCAGGTGTCAATAATCCGCGCCTAATTGCACCGCCTCTGAGATAATTCCCATTAAACGTAGCTGAGTGCTTGTTTGCAGCTACACCCTCGATGCGAACTTTTCGCCAAGCCCATATTAATGGCACGAGAGCCGGATTTGACTAGCAACCTGCTGAGGCTTTAAGTAGTTCCGATTCTTTATCTCGCTTTATTGCTAGTTTTCAATTAAAGATAATGTTTTGTTAGCTAATTACTCACTTTATTTTGGATCAGAATATTCCAGAAACTGAAAGCAATTGTTGTAGATAGAATGAAAATTTATAAAAACAATTTAAAAATGAATTTAAGTTTAAAAATAAATAATAAATAGTACAATAAGCTGAAAATAATATATTAAATATATCCAAAAAGAATTGAACTCTACAATAAATAATCGTCAAATCAAGCATATAGAAAAACTTTCATGACGCCCTGGTGATGTGTCAGCTATAAGGTTCAAGATCGGATCTTGGGTGTGCTGAGCATTCGAGGAAAACGCAAGTCTCCCATCTACTTATAGTTTACCAATCAAAATATAATTCTACTATAGTTGATAAATAAAAAGAAAGTAAATATTATTCATGAAATTATTTTGTTTTATGTTGACATAAAACTTTATTTTATCTACAAAGATAAACCCTGATATTTATTTTATCACATTATTATGTATAAAGAAATTATATTCAATTTTTAAGAGAATAATTAATCCGTCATATTTTACTTTTATACAACTTGAAAACTTTCAATTTCAAATAAATCCTATTGAACTACCCGGTCTCCTGAGCTAATGTCGATTCTTCAGTGAAGCTCGTACGATCGCGCCTACAAAGCCGCCGGCGATATCATCGACACCATTACGGGATGACGCGCGAGCATCAGCGTAGGCGTCACCTCCGTAACGTCCGCGTCGCGCCCGCACAGCGCTAGGCCGGCTCGCGAAGGGCCCCGCTAATGGATGAAGTGCCAGATTCCGTAGATACATCAGAGGCCTTGCGCGTCCGCGATATCTCCCCCGGTGATCGGGTACGTAGTCACGTCCTCTACATCTCCGGTAATCACTCGACCTCGCGCGCGTCATCGGCGCGCCCGGCCCATTAATCCCCGGTCTTTCCTCGTCAACCTTATTCCGACTTCCCTCTCCCCACCCCTCGAGCGGCGAAAGCGCTGGCCACTCGAGCGCCATCGCACCCACTCCTTCCGGATTTTTTTTTTACTCGTTGCCTTGACAGAGGAGGCACGTCTGTGCGGTGATCGAATCTGCGAGGCTCCAGCCGGCGTGGCGATGATGATCGACCAGGTCGAACGGGGGAGATTGTTAAAGTGCTGACACCGACACCCTTCTAGCGGAATTGTGCAACTGTGTGAGATTGTTCCGGTTAGATAATAATGGAGAGTCCACTTCTGCGCCGTTGAACCAATGCCTCGATGCTGCTGAAAGCATAATGGCTCAAAGAAAAGTCCAAGTGGGTTTTGGATAAATTTTAATGTTTTAGATTTCCAGAAACAATATTTATGTTTTACGTAGAAAAAATAGTATTTTTCATTTTACATCCGAAAATTATTTAATAAAATAAGATTTATAAGTTTAAGCTCAGAAAAGTAATTTATAGAAATAACAATTGAACTTCATACGAACAATTGCACACTGAACTTCCGTAATTTACTATAAACTTTCATAGCTTTCTAAAAGGTTGTCAATAGATTTTGCAATATTAAAAAAAGACATTACTTAAAGTCTTCTTTTATAAGAAGGAAGATAACAAAATAATAAATTTTGATTTTTGCTGTTATGAGATTAGAACAATCGTGAATTTAATTCAATAATAGTAATTATAGTAGTTTTTTATAACGGAATAAGAAAAGTATTGAATCAAAGAGTACATTTTAAAATATATTGCATAAATGGTGCAGATAAAGAAATTAAGGTAAGAAAATAATTAAGTATTCAAATAAGTTAATGTGCATATGAGTTTATTGCATTGGATTGACTTATTTATTTACAGTGGGAGACACATACATATACGCGTAATTTTCATCTTCTACTCTACATCAATTATCTACATTTATTACTTTTTGCTTACATACGTAATCATCTTTATCTAGCTTTATCGCCTCACATCGTATCGACACAACTATTACTTGATTGATTCTCATTCACCGTACACAATCACATAAAGAAGATGGATGCTGATAAGGGCTCGCTGTCGAGTTTCGGCGCTTTATACGCTCACAGTTAAATAAGTCGATTCAAAGGTTAGGGAAAGCTCGTAAGATTTATGCTGTTTACATTATCTCTCTGAGATTTCGGCAAATGGCGGGTGGACAACGGATCGATACAAAATGGCGCGCTATGGTTTCGCCGACTACAGTTCCACACCTTTGTCTCTCAATGTTGCGGACGTGCATTATCTTTAATTACATGAGTGACGATTCCACGGTTCGACTTCTACGACGGAGAAGCTCGAGATTTTTTGTCGGTAATAATAATTGGCCAACTTCCGTTTTATCATTTTTGATCGTTTATTCTCTAACTACATTCGCTTACAGCTACTATCACACCGATTTATACAAGTTTTGCTTATGAAGTACCTATTTCTTTCGGTAAGCCTCGTGTACGTGCACAGAGTGAGCTTACGAGATGCACGCATAAGCCCATTACTGTACGCTTTGGCATTAGCATTTGAGCAAACATTTTATAATAATTTTTACAAATTGGGATTTCAAATTAGAAATGACTCTAACGTTCCGAAAATCAGACCGATAAAGCATTTTTCTTTATCAATCTTATAATAATTTTTACAAATTGGGGCTTTATTTAAATTAGTTGCCCTCAGAAGCATACCAAACGTTTCTCTTGTGAGTTTTTTTTACTGAATAGTGATTCAGGTAATAATTTGATATAAAGCTAATTCAGTTGATTTCGCAACTAAGAATGCAATTTTTAACATTTAGATTAATGAATCGTTGGTTAGAGCATCAAAAAAGTCTTCGATAATACAATGATATTTCGTACAATAAAAAATAATCAACTCTACTATCTACAATAATGAAAATCATTATTAATGCACATTTAAAATTTTTATGTTATTAATATATTTGCATTATCGAAGCGAGCCAATTCAAATATACAATATTCATAGCTGCATTATCGTTTATGCTTTGACATTTTTTATCCGTCGCTTTGTATTTACAAATATTTACAAACGTAATTTATAACACAGTGGCTCTTATCGAGCTATCTACTATACTATTAAAATTAGTAATCGATTATTGCTGTACAAATTTGATATCAAATTGCTCAATCACACTGATTGAGCGGGACTTATGAGCGTGCAAATGTACGAGTACAAGTTTACATACAATCATGAATTTTCTGTCGATATTTGCTTTACATCTCTGATTTGTAAACATAGTACCGCGAGCAGATTGGCAGAGTGCGTTTATCAAGTACTGAGCGTGTGTGGTCGTGGTATATTTTAAAAGCATCTGTTTCAATAACAAGCTCAATTTATGTACTATGTATTAACATTTATTAATCAGCCTTCAGATGTAATGTAATGAATTAGTAAAAAAACTCAAATAATTAAAAAATGGAATAGTAATAAACTTGTTTTCACATTTTTAAAGTAAAATTAACCCTTAATAAAACCTTGTTTGTTGCAAAAGATTTATATTGTTACTTAACATTTTCACTGCTACATGAGCCAAAATTTAAGTTTGATTTTTGACATGAATATTAATGATCAAACATATTTTTTACATGAGTTCTTTATACGTCACACCGCAATAAGATAAGATAATTATGAGCCATGTATGACTCGTGTAGCAGTGAATGTGTTGAAAAGAATTGAATTGAAGAAATCTACTGCGGGTAAAGTATTACAATATTGATATCTATTTCTAAAATGTAATTGATCTTTCACCGGTGCTAAAATTATACCTAATAATTCTTACAATCAGGGTATACAGTCTTTTAATTTTCGCGCTTAATTATCGCGACTAGAACAAATATTTTCGTCGTATGGATAAAATTTTGAATCTGGTTTTGAATTTTTCTGCCTATATATATCAAAAAGATATACATTCAGTATGAGTAAGTTTTATTCACAAATTGTTATCCAAAACAAATTTGAATCAATTAATATTAATTTTTATATATGCTTCGTAATGGTTCAAAAAGGAATTCTTTGCTATACTTATATCACACATATCGTATCGCGCTAGTAATATCTTTTGTTGTTAGTAATTTAATTACTTTTGAACCCTGCATTGGTCCGTAATGGATCTATATCTACGGCGCTACTGTAGATGATAAATGAGGTAGTTGGTTGTTAATGTGAATTTGATATTTCACCGACACAATCCAATTTCAAGATTTTCATCTTTTTCGATAAACTTGTTCGATCATAGAAATTGTTTCACTCACAACATTGTCCCAGAACACTTGTAAAATTCATGGCTTTATTCTGCCAATTTCACTACGACTTAAAGATTTTATTCACGATTCATAGTAAAAAATTGTTTATAACGCTAATGTTACGTTCCGCACGATAGCTTACTTCGAAGATTGCACCAACGAACCCAAATTGGCAGGATAGCACGGAGGCGTCAAAATCAGTGGACACTGATTCTTCCTTACGAAGTTTAGGTTTTCCTGTCACAACATCTTGCTCAGATATCCATTTGACCCAGGTGGCGGCAGAAGAAACGGACTGACGAATGCATGAGCCGTCGGACCATGATGAACCGGTGAGTAACTAGATTGCTGACTGTGAGTTTGTCCAGAACTGGTAAGACTACTCAAGGGCACAGGAGATCCAGCATCGTGTAACTTTCTCATGTGCTTCTTCAGATCGAAGTTCCTACAAAAGCCTTTACCACAGATCTTACAGCTGAAGGGTTTTTTATCGTTGTGAGTATGCATGTGGAAAGTCAGATTATAGATCTGGTGAAAGGCTTTGTTGCAAATGTTGCATTTGTAAGCTTTAACACCATTATGAGTCAGCTTGTGGTTCTTGTAGTTACCCTTCTGGTGAAAACCCTTACCACAGTGTTCGCATACGAAAGGTTTGAAGTTTTCGTGAATTCGTATGTGAGTATTGAGTGTGGAGCTGCGGTTGAAGGCCTTGCCGCACGTCTGACACTTGTGGGGCTTTTCTGCTGTGTGAATAATCTTGTGCCTACATAAGGTGCTGGCCTGTCGGAAGCCCTTGCCGCATATTTTGCAGACAAAGGGCCTGGCACCTGTATGAACGGGCATGTGTCTTGTGAGGTTGTAGTGTGCAGTGAAGACCTTGCCGCATTCCGAGCAGGTGAAGGTCTTCTGCTTTGCAGGATTACTGCTAGCTGCTTCGCGAGTTGAGCTATCTTTCTTTTCCTTAACCGGGGGCTGTTCTGGAGAACTCGATGACAGCGACAACCTTGACATCTCTTGATGCACCAGCGGAGGTGACCTACTATTTTGGGTTGTTGTCGGAGTCGTCGAAGTCGGTGATGGACCAGGGAATGACCGTAGCAAAGGATTCGTATGGTAGTGTAGAAGTGGATAGTACTGTAGAAGATTTTGGTGGTGCCTGAAGGTCGGAACATACTTTTTAAAAGCGGACTCCAAGTGAGCAGAGTAACTCAGCGAGAGACTGGGAGTCGCCTGCTGGAGTATCGCCGCCGTTGTGGGCGATGACGTGGTCGAGGCAGCAGACTGTGGTTGGCTGGACTCGATCAGCCGTTTGTCCGGTTCCATTATCTTCGCAATGGAGAAGGTGAGATTGCGACTGGGCGTCGGTGAGGTTACCCGGTCGGGTGGCAAACTCGTCGGTGTCTCGGTTGCCATTGCCTGGCTCGATGAGAACGGTTGCATAGCGTCAATCTGAAACAATAATAAGTAAAATTGTAATTAGCTTTCAATTAATGAAAATGGTATTCATTTTCAAATTTAGATAATCAGCTAAGTGAGTGTAAAATAAATGAACTCTGTTAATGCGATGACTATTAATCAAAGGTTATGCTCTAATGAATTATGCATAAGCAAATTGCGTGCATGCTCGTCTGTGTAGTTTATGGGCGGACGGCACTTGTGAAAAATGTGAAAATGGAAGGAGTTCGTAAAAAATTTGCGACCCTCTCTTTAACCTCTCCTACACTACAAAGCCTGATGAATAAAATTTGCATGTTGAGTGCAGTTTACGCTGCTGGAAGGTTTCTTAATAACCTTTTTTGCATACCTCCAGATAAGTTTGTCAATTAAATGCCGGTAGCTTTATCTTTTAATTTTCATAAAACTCTTTTCATTTAAAATGATGTCATTAAAGACTGAAAATATTCGCCAAATAGTTTAAGCAGTATCCAATGTCCTAAAACTTCGATCAGTTGAAATAGAATGAGTCAGTGCTGTTAACTAATGCAACGCGTGTACTCACAAAAGTGAACATTTACGTTAAGAGCGGAACCCACATGTTCGCAAGTACCAGCGACACATGCGGTCCAGCAATTACGTTCGCTCAATTGGCTCCGGGGTTGACAGAAAAAAATCTTAAAACCATAGGGGCTGCTAAACGTTAACTTTCACGCGAACAAATGCCTTTTGTCTCCATCAGTGAAAAATGGTACTTCCGAACCAAATGCGATGAAAACAAGTGCTTAAATATGTTTAGCAATAAATGTTCATGAGTTGCGGTAAAAAGTCTTGAAGATCTAACGAAAGAATGCAAATAATACATGTCAAAACCACTAAAAAGTGGCTAAGGATTGAAGCAGCTTTTAACCAAACGTATAATGCGTGCGTTACTTAATAAAACTCATATTAGAAGTAAGTTTTCATTTCATTTCGCATGCTACCGCGGGTAGACGGAGCTGCGGAAAAGGGGAGATTCTGAATGGCCGTCTGAATGAGATGCAAAATGGTCAGCACTGTGCTGGCAGTCGTCGAGGTCGAGCAAAAGGCTCCTCACTCCTCACTCCCCGGAGGGGCGCCGGTATATACGTCGCGACGTTTGCACTGCGTCGTCGACGACGACTCGAGGAAATGTTTGCTCCTCGGAATGGCGTTATATTTGAACTTGGAATGACGGCCGGAATTGGATGGCGCTGAGCGACTCTCACACGCGTACGGTTTCTCGAATTCTACGAATGCTAGCGGGCAATGGGTGGGAGTTGGAGAAAAGTGCACCGACAACTAGTCTTTTCTTTAGTCCGTCCGCGAGACACGCACGGAGCGACGGTCTCCTTTATTTCGTGATTTAGCGCAGAAGTGGCCTGTGCGCTCATTATTCTGCGGTTCATGAGAAAGCCTGAATGGTGGTGAACGACTAAAAAAGTATAGTATATAGCTTTTTCATGGATTATACAAGTTATTTTGAATTCTGGTACACGTATTTGAAATGATACAATTGCAATCACTAATCATCAGTAAAATGTAGACAATAGATTTAATTTTGTGTTAATAATTCGTAAATTAAAATTAAAAAATTATGTTTTAATACATTCATTGTTTTTACGATTATAAATAAATAATTTAGATAAATAAAAATAGACTTGTGTCCTCATATTTTTGAGTAAGAAACGTTACTGTAAATTGACAGCTTTATTTTGAAGCTTTCTATTCTAACAGTTTAAATGGAGACAAAGTAACGTCGAGCAGCATTCAAGTGGCATATGTTCAGGCGTAATTTAATCTCTTCCTTGTCCCTCGTGATTTAAACTGTGCGAAAGTAGAAAAACGCCTATGATTATAATGTTGGTGTACTTTCAGCTGCAGAAAAAAAGTGCAATTATACACCAAGTGCAATCGCAAATTTTTAAGCCGTAATGATTTTTTATCAATTTTCGGATATTTTAGTTTCATGTTTAACCAATGGAACTAAGCAAATGGCCAACGATTTAAATTATTGTAATTGATTACTTTTAGGGTTTCCAATTTTATTAAAGAAAAAAAAAATTTTATTAAAGAGAAAATCAGTCCTTTAAACATTTCAATACACAAAATGATTAACCGTGAAATAAACGTAAAGTATAAACGTCAAATCTACTGGAAAAAAAGTCGGTTCAACTTTACTCCTGTGAATCCAGACGGCATCCGACGGAAATTAAATGGGGAAATAAGGTCGTAAGCTAGGAATTAAGAAGCATCCCCGTCAAACTCGCTTACGGGGGATCGAGGCAGACGTTGACGCGAGAGCTCATAGAGGTGCAGAACAAGAGAGTGATGCCGGCGGTTTTGTCGTGTGCGTGCGCGCGGCCCCGCCCATCCTGTAACTTTCGATTGTCCCCGGGGACCGAAACCAGCCCTAATAATCGGAGAATATGACAGGAGGGTAAGTCTTCTCCTCGCCTCCCCCCCTCCCTGCTTATCGCGCGCGCCCGATTGCCGCCTGGGCGTGCGTGATGGAAAAAGGTGGCTAATTTGTCAAATGGCAAATGGCAGCTGCGAGCTCAGATTTTTCTGAGTGTGCCATTTCTTTATATCGAAATATTCCGGAATACTATCAAAAATTTCATTATGAGTGTTTAATAAATAATTAGAAAAATTAAAATAAACAATAACAAATATTATTTAACCAATTGAATACGCACTTTAGGTTTCAAATTAAATTTAAAATAAATAAATAAAACGGAAAATAAGAAAATTCTAATAACAGCGTGGAAAATGTAAGTAGTATAGTTCAAGCGACGGCCAGCCGCCGACTAAAGCAACCAATCGACAAAGGAGGGACACATGATTACAAGCACTGCTATATCTTTCAAAAGACCCGTAATTCCCGAAGATTAGGACAGCTTTTGCGCAAGCCAGAGACTTTCTTAGCCCTGCTTGTAAAGCTTAGAAAAGCAGGGATTATCGTTTTTACCATGGAAGGTACAAACATTTTTTTGAATTTATGAATTGTGACATCATATGAAACATCACGAAATAGGCGGATTTAGAGGGCAAGTTGTCGATATTAGTTTTATGTGTTAAACCAGGATAACCTTAAAGAACTTTATATAATTTTTTTGAAGACGGATTGCATGGAGTTATGTAAAGGCCTCTAAGTATCACTTGAATTCTGAAAATAATCGGAAATTTCTGCTACATTTCCTACAAGATGTATACATTTTCATAACTGTTGCAGTTATAGATATGAAAGAATTACTAAATAACTGCTTCTTCTTGTAGCCTTAAGAGTTATATAATTATTAATATATGTAATTGAAAATAAATTTTCTGAAATAAATTTTCACGAATAACGAAATGTCTCCATATTCAATTAAAGAAAAATTTCTTGCCCAACCAAAAAACAATTCACATTAAACGAACTTCAGAACTACATCGTTAGTCCATATCGACACTGATCAAATCACGTAACTAAACCATTCACCGAGGAAACAACTAATTTCAGCACAAACACACACCATAGTCCACCGCATTTGAATTCTCGAGGCGCTGCGGCGACAAAAAAAGACATCCGCGTCCGCACTTGCTTGACTGCAGGGCGAGCGAGCGACGCGTCCGCACCGGGGCGCAAAAAAAGACCAACAGAGCGGCCGAGGCAGGCGAGCAGGAGCGAGATGTCGGGTCTCCGCAGTCGTTTCCAACGGAGCAATTCGCCGCGAACGAGGGGAAGCGAGGGAGGGGCGGCAGTGGTGGGAACGTACCACGAGATCAATACCGGGAGTGGGGAGGCCGGTACCCATTGGCCGGGCCATCCGCGAGCGCTGTGGGTGGGGCTCGCCGCTTCGGCTCTATGGTGGGGTACAAGCACGAGGAGAGGGGCTAATACATTGTTACGGCCAGTTAACGAACGAGAATCGCAGCAGCCGCGGCGGCGGCGGTGAGCCGCAGCCCGGAGAGAGAAAGAGATAGAGAGAGAGAGAGAGATAGAGAGAGAGAGAGATGCCAATTTCATCAATTTATTTCAATCTGCGACGCGAGACATGGATGACGAGGAGACACTAGAGACCATTTTGTTTTTTTTGCTCGCTTTCTCTTCTGCGCTCGGCGTGAATATTTTTTTTTATCAAGGCAACTCGTCTACTTGTACAGCGGTATTGAGCAGTGGTTTTTACGGTATTTCGACGGGATCGATAATAAATACGAAGGAATATAAATTTTAATTCAAAGAATAAAATTGGAAAATAAAGTTATAAATTGACTATTGAAAACACGTTCGTTTTATTTTAAGGATATGACTAAATAAATTTTTAATTATTAATTTGATATAAATCAAATTGTTATATTTGCGATATTTCGCAATATCTTATACCACTCAAATATATTAGAACGAGTTATATTACTAATTAATTTTTATTTTCTTTAATGTTAGAAACTAAAGATTATTAAATTTCGTATAAAACTGAAGGAACTTGGAGGAAATATTTCCTTCTCCGTGAAAGTGGTTAACCCATTGGCTCTTTCAGATCCGCAGCAATAATCCCATTACTACCGTTGAAATGATCGAATCGCACTCGAGACCGGCGCGGTGCTAACCGGACACTCGATTAAAGCGGCGACTGTGCACTTCCGGCTCGCGCGCTCGCGCCGAAATAATCGAAGTTTCATAGAGGGCGAAGGCGGCCCGGGCGCTAAGTGCGCAAAGTTTACCAACGTCGTTACGCATGGTCCGGTGAATCCAATCAAGGCCCCTTTCCTCAGGGCTCACGGACACTGCAGTGACTCGCGGCCCGAAGAAAAGTCCAAGGACTCCGCGGAAACTTGAAATGGCTTTGCAAATTTGCCCTTCGTCAGTACGTCGGACCTTTAATTACCGCCCCTATCCGATCCACTGTCTCGTCCCTCAATCCTTTTGTACTCGGTTTGAGGTTGTGTTGCATGGGTGTAGGTATAAAGTTGTATTTGGAGCTTATTATGCTTTAGTTATGTAAATTGAAAAAGTCAATTTGAAGTTGCTTCGGAGATATTTGTTCTTCGTCATTCGCCGTTTATAAAGGGATATTACTTATTTTAATTTAAACAAAATTAATAGTGGCTTATTTATTGTCTATTTAAATTCATTTAATAAACTAAATGCGTCTAGTTTCCGGTTATTTTCAGTTTAATTTCTTGAATATTTTTACTTCTGACTACGGCAAATTAAGTGCGAGAATGGCCAAACCTCGAACGGAAGTTGAGAATAAACAAGGCAGTCTGGAGGATGAACTTTCCTCGGTCTCGGTGTCCCGACATTGACTCCTCGTTCCTTTAACAATGGAGACGAGACTAGTCAATCGGAAGTGAACTGAGAATCACGAGGATTGATTTCCGTTAATTCGCCAACTTGAAGTTAAAGTCCTTAAGGGAGAGGACAAAGACTCTGATTTTATTTGATTCTGCGCCAAAAAGGAGGAGTGTCAATAAAGTTTGATGCCAAGTGACAAATAACAGTTTCTGCTTCTTATTCGAATTACATTAATTTACATTGCATTATGTAAACGAGAAAATTGTTCATAATTTATTAATTACCAAACTTTATTTATTGTTTTGAGTTAAGGGATCAGCCCATTTATATAAATAAATTCAATAAATAAATATTATTTCTAATTAAAAGATACAAGGGAACTTATGGTGAGTCAGTTCATAAAGCAACGATGTCTGCAGTCAAAAAAATATCAAAAAAATCTTCCAAACACCGATAAAAGGCGATCGATTGGAGTAGTCGTTCTAGGCGCAAACGCACAAACATTGAAAGCCAAGGGGGGTGAGAAAGTTACATAGCAATTGCGCACGCGAGAAAACGAAACGAGCCGCGGAGTTTTGCGTGTGGTTGGGACATCGATCAGGCAACGTTGCTCGCTAGCCGACCATCGCTCTCGCGCCCTAAGTGGCGATAAGGCGCCGTTCGAGCGCCCGCAGAAGAGTTCGTCAGTTAATTTGTCTGGGCGCGAGATAGCGCCGCGGGGACGTTGAGGAATGCCCGGCCGGGGCCGTGCGATGCGCTTTGTTGCCGCTGCTGTTTTAATGGCTCCTCGCGTTACCCCAAAAGTTAGAATTTAGGTCCGATGATTTATTTTTTTTAAATAAACCTAGTTTTCATGCGATTTTACTTCTACAAATGTGGGGTGGATGTAACTCTACACGTAGAAATCGAACGAAAAAGCTCTCACGTACGAGCATTTTGTTTCTAAGCAAAGCTGTTTTTTCTCTTGCTTTGCGATATCTCCATTTTTTCATGTGATTATACAAATACTTTAATTTCGCAAAACAACGTTTTCGATTAGGTTATTGGGTTATTGGGTTCTTGGGTTATTAGGTTGTTGGGTTGTTGGGTTATTGGATTATTGAGTTATTGAGTTGGGTTGTTGGGTTTAGTGAGTTGGGTTGTTGGGTTTAGTGAGTTGTTGGGTTATTGAGTTATTGGGTTATTGGGTTATCGGGTTATTGGATTGTTGGGTTATTGGATTGTTGGGTTATTGCAGTTATTGCAGTTACTACAACTATTAGAGTTATTGGGTTAAATACTATAAATTCGCTAAATTCGCAAAGTATCGTTTTCTCGCACTTCGATTCCAGTTGGGTTATTGAGTTATTGGGTTATTGGGTTATTGGGGCCTTCCAAGATTCCTATTTTCAGTTTTCTGTAATATTTTGACAATGTTTCATTATACAACTACTGTTAAAGATTAATTCTGTGTGTAGTAATCAAGACACCTCATCTCTTGTATGTAGTTTTGTTATTATTACCTAAAAGTTATATCACGTAATTTTTTGATTTTCCTTCCATATAATCAAAATTAATACTTTTGTATTAGCTAACTTAACTTGCAGTAACTTGTTTATTCTTTTGCGGAGAATCAACATTTGTCTAATGAGTGAGGAGTAGCAAAAAATAACTGCCCGATCATCACCTTTTTAAAAACGCCAACTTAGGAAAAGCGCGTCTCCGAGAGCATCAGAAGGATATACGGGAGTCTCACTAGGGCTCATCGCGTGTATCCGGCCTATTAAGGCTATTCCCTCGATTGTTCCAGCCCCTCTCTGACAGACACTTTGGAGCCCGAGCTGGAAAACGGCCGGGCGACGCGTATAATTAGCGAGCTGGGGTTAAGGATGCTGAGGATGACAGCGCCGGCACAATAACGCCACCACCCGAGTGTCAGATATACGCGGCCCTTTTCATCAGCAATGCGTCTAAGCCGATTTTCGACGATAGGCGCTTCCTCCTACGTAATCTCTCAAGAACACTTTTTATTTACACGTGTGTGGGTGTTCTTTTTTTATCGAGCCAAGCTTGACATGAGATTTTAATTTAGTTTTTCTAAAGAACCAGTTATAAATATCAAATATCTTTGTGAATGAAATAGATATGTATGCATGTGTGGGCGTGTATGTATTCTTTGTATAACGAACGTGATTCTAAAAGTTTAAATAAAATAAATAAAAGATGTACTTATCCGCGGGTATTTTCTTTTCATTCTTCAAATCATTCAAGGAAATTGATCAAAAATTATTCTTAATTACCCTGTATAATTTCCATTCAATCTTTAACGAAATTAAACAAAAACAATGAACCCTTCTCTCTGAGAAAGGCTGAAAAATAGCACGCGACGCGCTCTCGCACAGAATATGTAATGCTTCGGCAGTAGTAAAGGTCATTCAGAAAATTCGTTTTCGGTGGCGAACTTGAAAGGGCGGGAGCCTAATAGAATTGTTTACACTTCGGTAGTGCAAGGGTGATTCCGAAGAGGAAGACTAGCGATCCCGCTCTGAGAAACCGCATGTATGAGCAAGCGGAGTCGCAGGGGCGTGAAAATCGGTGCGCACGTGCGCGAGTGCACACGCACGCACAGTGGGAAATTTGCAAAATGGCACGCTTCGGACGTATCGCCATTATTTTCGACTGAGAGATTTTCTCTTTCTAGCTTCTGCAGGCCAAATTAAGAAATGAATCGATTTTATTTAGATCTTATTTCTGTTGTACAATTACTATTCATAACCTGTTGAAATCGATTTTTAAATGATTTAGTGCTTGTAAATCTATAACACTTACACATTCATTTTCACAATCAAAATCTATTTGCACCCATCATAACTGAAAATATTTTTAAAACTATAAATATACTTCATTATTAACAAAATTTGCTAAGAATTCAAACTTTCCTTGCTGTTCTCAAATATACACAAAAAGGAGTGTTTTACAAATCCAGAAAAAAGATCTAGAGAATTGGCAACTCTCCTGACGGGTATTGCCGTGAGCATGGCGTCGCGGCCGACAATAAAAGTCGAATCGCCCGGGCGGCGCTCGGAATCGGGCAAACGATCGCGCGATTCACGGGGGGCATGGGTGCGAGGCACACAGCTGCGCTTACGCCGGGGGTCCCCCGTTTCTTTTCTCGTCCTCGACGCTGCCCGTGGGGGCCACCTCGTTATCACCGATTTCCGCGCTGCCCCCCCTACTCCCCTGCGTGCCGACAAAAAAAAGGAGCGAGCACCGCCCCTCGCTGAGCCGTAAACACGCGGAGCATGGGAAAAAAGTGTCACCCGAGGAGGCACGTACGACGCTCGAGGATCCGAGCGTCGCTCACTCTGCTTTTTCGACAGCCAGGCCCCGAGCGCTTTAGATATCGTTAATTAAGACCGTCAAGCGTCTGGGAGAAGTTTGCAGTTGCGACCAACGTGTTGTTATTGCGATTGAGTTTTGTGTTTTTATTTTTAGATTTTATATGTGACGTGCTTTCAATCACGTGGTTAACTACAATTTCTTTAACAGGAATAGAAAATGGCTTTTTTATAAAGTAAAGTATAAAAATCAGCAGTAGCGTGACACTTAGGAATAAAATTCTACTTTTAATTTCATTGATTTCAAATACAGTGCTCATGAAAATGTACTGCAAAGTTAGCAAATTAAAACTTGAAAGAAAGAGGTTAAGGTATATGTGAAAAGAAAACTCCCATAATCAAATTATTCGAAATATTATTAGTCAGGTACTTTGTACTATACTCCGACTATGAAATGAGAATTTATGGCGGTTGTTGTGAATAATAAAACTAAAGAAATCTAGAGATTATCTTTTCACTATTGTGTAAAAAACATTTGAGGGCCTCTAGCGGCGAAACTTGAACTATACGAAGTCTCCGTAATCACTAATATTACCGCTGTTTATTACATTACGGTTGAAAAAAATCCTACGTCAGATCTGAAATTATCCTCCTGGACCACTCGAAAGTTTCTTAAGTTATGATATAAGACGGTAATCCTGATAAAGGTGCAGTGATTTCATGATTGAATCTATGCATGGGATTACCGCTCTTTTAATCAAGATAGCGCAATAGCGGATATCTATACTTTTTCAAAACTTGTTGAATAGAATATAGTTAAAGTTATTTTGAAAACCAGATATAGGCACCAAACCACTTTCACTCAACAAAAGCTTTCTAAACTCTAGAATAGAAATGAATTGTAGAATAGAAATTTGAAATAATTCAACAAATCAATTTTTTTATATTTCTGCTTAAAATTCACAGTTGATCTAAGATTACAGTAACCTAAATGACACAATGTTACATAAAAAATATTAAAAATAACGTATAATGAACCATAAATTGTTTTCTAACATTGATTTTCAAAATCATGTAATATTTGTGTGACTTTTAAGCAGGGACTTCAAACAATGTTCTAGATAGAAAAGTTTCGAATCACTTTTATCTTAGATTTCTATTCGTACAGTTAGAAATCATTTGCGTCAAATCACATGTCACATTTTGTTCGTTGACGCGTATCAATAATGCCTTACAAAATTCAAGTCGATAATCGATTCACTTTAACCGTAGCGTCAATTGCTCCCAAATAAGCGCGCCATTAACAGTCGCAACCGAGACGCGGGCAAATCAGCTGTCAAGCGACTACCTAAACGACATATCTCGCATTTCCCTCGGCGAAGGCGAGCCGATCAGCGACAAAAGTGGGCTCCGGGGAGTCTGTCTCTGCCCAAGTGGACAATGCGCTCGCGTGCGATAGAGAGAGGGAGAAAGAGAGAGAGAGGGAGAGATAGAGCAAGGATATTGTTTTCCCTGACTTTTATATCCCCGGCGTTCATTATTTCGCGCGATCATTGTTAGCGTTATTACCATTATTTGGACGGGGCCGTCTCGGGTTACGCGGACGTCATTGTGCGGACGGGAGAAACCGTCGGCGGCGTCGCGCATACTGTGACGTTCGTTATATTGAGTTGCTCAAAAGTCGCAGCGACGCGCAATCGCAGACCCGCTGACAGCTCGCCACCACCAGAGCTCCGCAGTCGCTCGCTCGATCAATTAGTATAGGAGTTTCTCACAGATGCCAGGATTGACGCAAAATTTGCAGAATATGTGTGCGTGCATTTTTATTTTTTTAACGTTTTAGAAGTACATCTTACAATGAGAATAGGAATATTTAGACATTAGTCTAAAACACTGAAATGTTGAATTAAATTCTCTCTTAAAGGATTAAATTTCATTAGGCTAAATTTAATTCGCTGGTCACACAAACACAAACACACACACACACGCACACGCACACGCACACGCACACGCACACGCACACGCACACGCACACGCACACGCACACGCA
>JAXIUT010000037.1:10711518-10723540 GCA_035586675.1 Eurytoma californica | reverse complement strand
ATTATACGTACATCATGCTGGTATATACTTTCATTTCGGATGTAGTGATCGAGATTTTAATTCTGTATTACACAGGTAAATGTGGTATTTCATATAGTACTCAATTTTTAAAGCCAATATTGTGAAAATATTTCAATTAATTAAATAAAATTGTCTGTTTCATCCGATGTTATTTTATTATCGTACTTCTGATGATTTTGGTTGAATTCATTAAATTCAATCTCTCAATTGACTTTTAAACGGTATAAATAATGGTTAATTTAAATTTGTTTTGATGAATGGTCCTTTAATTATCTTCTTAAATTTACAATTGTTTTTAATTTTCTTTCGTACAAGAATAAATGAGTTCATAAAATTCTTACAAAAAAACCAACAAGTTCTTGAAGTACCTAATTTCAATCATTTCAGTTAGTTAATTATTTCCTCATTATTATTTAATAAATTAATCTATGGACTCTCTTTTGTAGAACAAAAGTCACGTAAGCTTTTGTAACCAGTTTTACCTGTTATGGGTAACCCTGATACTATCATTTGCAGATAAGAACGACAATATATTCCCACTGTTGGTATTGTCGATTTCAAGAACTGTGGTACACATCGAATTGCAGTTCCCTCTCTTATCCTAACACAATTATCCTTTAATATTCCACGTTGGAAATTTTGCTCTTCATTTTTTTAATCATATTTTATAAATAAATAAGCAACTTTTAATTAGTTTTAAATTTGATTCAAAATAAAAAACGTTGCATTAATCACAGTAATTTTAGAGAAAATCTTAAATCATAAAATTTTATTTGATAATACTTTTTAATTCTACAAATAAAAGATGGAAAAGAATTCAAAAGGAATTTGGTTATCCGCAGTAATTAATAAAACAGATTGATTATGTATTAAGAATTTTAATAATCAATATTGTCGGATATATAATACATAATTGTTAATTGAGACAGTATGGACACAACGTGTATCATTGGCGCGGTAAAGTGACAAAAACTTATCCCCCATCGCGAGCCGTCATCAAATCCCAAGCGACACGCCAGTTTTAGGGACCTCTCAGTCTTGTCCCGCCCGAGGACTCATGTCTCTCGCTTATAGCGCGACCTCGTCAGCCAATACCGCATTATCTAGTTCATGTTTTTTTTAGTTTTCACGTTATCACCAAGCTCGTTTCCACCACTATCACCACCTTAATATCTCATCCCCGCTCTTATTTATATGTATAGTCAACCCGTCCCTCTTCTTAGAAACTTTGCCTCATTGGTTTTTTTTCTTTCAAGTTCCTTCCTCGGTTCGTTTTTGTGCTAATTAGTCTAATCCCTGATATACATGAATCTCGACAGCAATCAGTAAATGAACGGCGAGATTTGATTTTTTTATTTTTTTGGTTTTGATATAAGCGTAAGCGGTTTAAAGAAACTTGGCGATGCGCGTTACAAAACTACCGATGCGTTTCAACTGTGCATCTCTTTGGTACATAAATTTCGATGTTTTTTTCTGGATACAGTGGCATTAGTTATCGTAGTATTATATATCAAATTTCTGTAGCTTCGGTAAAAGTGGATTTTTAACATAAAACATGATTTAAGAACTTCACATCTTTTTACATTGCAATAAAAAGATGCTCAAAGTTTAAATATTAAAGCACTTCTAAAAATATCCGACTAATTTTTATTCCAATTGTGTATTTGAGCGAAATTTATGCCTCAAAGAGTTACAAAAAACGAAAATCAAAGTGTAGCATGCTCGCTCCGTCTCGGATTTTTTTACCTTTTGCTCACGTCTTGTGCGTTCGAGTCGTTAAACTCGTCGTGTACCCGGTATATCTTTTTTTCCACTTTTTTTTTGTTCAAACCTTTTATCGTGCTTTCTTTTGAAACTGCTGCGTCTGATCTCGCGATGCTTTGTACAATTTCGCTAACCATTTTTTCTATTTTTCACTTTATGAATTTATTATTGTTGGTATTTAATCTTTATTGCTCAATAAATATTCGATAAATATATCACTGTGTTTTATATATAATTTATCATTATGTATAATGTCGTAGATGTATATATAACGCCATTAATCGCACTATAATCGTCTTTCTCGTCGGTTATCTTATCGTTTAAATTTGTTAATTATTATTAAATATTATTGTTGCTTCTCTCGCGGTAATCACTGCTTACCGACTTAAACGGATTAACTTTTTTTCACGCGCAACAAACTCCTCTACGTTTACGTTACTTTTTTATCAAATTAGCTCGCGTATGCACCTTTTTCTATTCTTTTCATGTAGTTAACATTATTTTCTGATTTTAATCCTAGTATTTGCAAATTACATACTTGTTTTTATTTTTTTTTACGTATAATTGCTTATAAATTACGCGTCTCACTACTTTTTTTGACTTGGTTAACTGGTGTATGATAATTTGACTACGCTCCTTCGACCTTTGGGACGATTTTTTCTTTAATTTTCTCACCTGCAATAATATAACTTTACTTAGTAAGGATACAAATTTTCGCGAAGATCAGAAACGTGGAGTGAAATCCGAGTGAAACGCAATTTTAAATTTGTTTTCTTATCAAATTTTATCGTCAAAAAACGCATTTTAATTATTTACAATAAGAAAATCGTCGAATTATGTTTCATCCTCTTATTTTCACAACAGTTTTACTAGTCTCAATTCCACGTTAATGACTCCTTCGTCTTCAATTTATTTTAGCTGTCGGGTAACATTTTTTTTGTTCGTTTTCTCGTACAAACTTCGCGCTGAGTTACTTCGTTTTTCATTTTTTTTTAGATTCGTCGTGTGTATCTGCGTGTATCATTTTAGTTATTTACTTCGGTTCTTTTCCGGAGGTGGCCCGGGGTTATATTACTTCGGCTATACTCGAAAGTTCAAACCGTGCTTGAATTTTCCTTGAATATCGGAATATTGTCCAATGCATCGAACGAGCAAAATTTGGGCGGAAACAAGTATCATCGAAAGTCGACATACTTTTGTTCTGTCAAGAGAACCGCGATTTATCAAAATTTTTCCACTACTACAAAACTAATTGCATGAATATAAATGTTCATTGTTAAATACTTAGATAGACTTTATATTCATATTTAATAATCATTTGCTATTGCTTTATGCTGTAAATAAAATAAGTATAAATAAATGATATCGCAGTTTCTCTAGACATACGTTTTGCTTTCTCGGAAAAAATGCATTTAGAAATCGGAATCGAATGTATTTAAATTTTAATAATATATGTAAATTTTAAGTACGAATTGAAGCACGGCTCAAAACGGCTCTACGCATTGTTATACAATATGCCTTAATAATATACTTTGTCTAAGTTCACTGTTTTTAAATTTACCTTTTTTTCGTTGAATTTATACTCGTCTATACGTGAAACTACGTTTTTTATGTAGAAAAACATTCGTGTCGTCGATGTGATCGAGAATGTCATCGTCGTGCATCTCACTCTCGACCTTTCGAGCGAACGAGTTTTATAATGCACTTTCGGTTCAAGGCAGCTCGAGACGCTATACAAAATTTCCTTCGGGTATGTCCAATGTTACCGCTCATACGTCCCGCTCGTCCCTTCCCGTCTTTTTTTTCGGTTACCGCATTTCAATGTTCACCTCCCTCGTTACCTCTTTGCACCGAGCGTTCAAAGGAAATGGAGCTAACTTGTTGTCTAATTACAGATGGCTTACGGACTATCGAAAATCGCAAAGGAAAAATGTTTTGTTTCTCGAGTCGACGCAGCCATCGCGCCTTTTTCGACCTTACAACTTAGCCGTATCCCAAAAGCGGATACTTTCAGCCTTTTTTTTACTGCTTTAATTTTCGCATTTTCATTTCATTTATTTTTTTATCATAAAAAAATTATTACTTCCACCTTAATCGAAACGATAAGAAATTTGATTTAATAAAAATTTTAGTAGTTTGATACTTTCGTTAAAAAAATTCCTGTTTTCGAATGTTTAGAACCATTTTTAATCACGTGAAAATAAACTTCGTTTTAGAAATCATTGCAGATATTGCACTTTACGTATTTCATACGATCTTCGTTTTAATGCTTTATCACGTCTCCGAAAACTTGGAATTCGGTTTGCGGAGAAAATGAGCTTTAACGTCGTAAACAAATGAATCGTTGTACCTCTACGAACACTAACTACGTTACTTATTCAATTAAACTACATTCTAGCTTCCTTTATGTCGGAACTTCAGACTTCAAATTGCGAGTTAAAGTCATTTTCCTCCAGTATGACTTGGAAAACAATCCACATTTTTTACAAAAACTTTACACAACGACTGAAAAATAAAAGAATCTCAGTTTCATCGAGTTTACGTGGTACAAACGTCGCGTAATATAGTTTTACAGTTGAAGAACACATCGTTAAAAATTAGAAAATGAAAGGCACGATTTCATTTCACAAGCATCACTATATCCTTATCGTAATTCGTATATAATCCACTACGAGTCTTTATAACCGTTAATATTAAGCGAAAAATATGACTTATTTAAGTTACAAACGGAAAAAAATGTTATTAGTAGTTTCGTTAATTTACGCGATCCCGGACCACCCTGTTGTCAGACATTTTTCCTAACAATCCTGCACCATATCCTTGGCTTGGTACAACGAAGACAGTTATCATTATTTTTCTTTATTCACCCCACATCCTATCCAAATAAAAAATAATCACTTTACTCTATCTTACCTCGGCTGCTTGGCATATTTTGCATTTTTTTCTCGCAACTATATTTCTATGAACTTTACGCATACGTTTTATCGTATTTTATATATAACCTTTACATAATATGCTAAATCTCCTCGGTCACTTTATAAACATATATATATTTTATATATATATATATATCTTTTTCTTCTAAAACGAATCTCTTGGCGAGATTATTTTTATATATATTTTGCTGAACAAAGGCCTAAATATATTTATATATATTCCAAATGAAAACTTATCATCTTTCATCCCTACGCTCGCTCGACAATGTTACAATTTCTGTTTTCTTTAAAATTATATATGTACACTGTTTTCCGTAAACTATATATAAGAAATGTAGCAGTCGTAAGTTTACATTTTTTGCTAATAGTATTGCAGCATTCCTCGCGTATAGTGATATTTGAAATTTCAGCGGCTTGTTTTGAAGTATAGCGTAGAGTATACGTAGGAGATGTAGCCATTTTCATAATAGTAAATTGTATTATTTTTATAACGTGTTAGTAATAGTAATAATACTTCATAACAGAAGAGGTGGTATCAGTTGTAAAGTTAGTATAGCAGTGGTGGTGATGGTGGTAGTCTCAATGTATCATTCAAGATCAAAGTGTCATTTGCTTTATACTCCCCATGCTGTTTTTTTTACAATTTTATACATTTTAAGTTTTGATAAAGCTGACAGAATTTTTTCCACCTATGCGATTGCATTGATAGAAGAAGAAATCACATTAAAATCACACATGAAATCACACGATAAATCATTTAAAAATCGATAAGAAAATTTTCCTTACGTAATATCACACTTCGTTACTTTTCACACTAATTATTATCGTAGAAAAAAGTATATTTATAAATAAATAAGTCGCATTCTAAAACTTTTCGATTTCACATTGATTTTCAACGAGATTTCACAAATTATCATTTACACTTTATCTGTAATGAAAATTTTGTATCTTTGGTTAATTTAGAAATTCACCAACTTTAATTTTTATTCGATGTTAAATGACACTTTAATCAATCGCTTTTTTAATAATAGAAGTAAAGCTATAGTTTATCTAGAACGGTATAGTTGTAGTAGTGTTAGTTAATAGACTTAGGATTATTATAGCAGCTTGAGTGGCAGCAGCAGTAGCAATCATATATAAATAACATTATAATATTATAGCACCGTGGTACCTAAGAAACTTATTATTATTATTCGAGTTATCGCTGCTGCCACGAACGCAAAATTAGTAATTTCTTGTAGTTAAGAACATGCAGGCGCTAACTCGGAATAAAGCTTCCAACTCAGAATAAATTAAAAAAAAAAATGAATTTACTAAAATTAGTATTATGTGTCAATTAGTTTAATAACCGGAAATAAATCTTACCGTGAACATAATGTTGAATAGTCTATGAGAAAAATGAGGATAAAAAAGGATTAAAAGAAAAAGAAATAAATTAAATTTAACAATCTATTAAACGATCAATATTTTTGTTTCGATCAACAAAATTTTGTAAATCGCCTCTCCGTTAATTGAACAAACCAAGCTAACGAAGTCCACGTTAAATAGTAATATAATACAATAGCGCATAATAGCCATAACTAATGCAATTAAAGATATAATAATAATAATAATAATTACCTAGTAAATAAAAATAACGGTAAATGGTACAATTAAAATAATATCTTCTAATAATAAACAACGTATCTACTATTTATAAAACTCATCTCCTACAGAGTATAAATTAACGGCGTTCGAGCGTCGCAAATTAAAGAACACGACGACGACCCTCAACGTTGCGGTAATGGGAAAAAGGGGAAATTATTTGTGCAACCTTTCTCAACCCTTAAACTCTACGTCAAAAATCGCAAACTCAATTCGTTATTTCTACTCTTTCAGTTACTTGTAGACGCTTTTAATCGAAGCGGTATATTCCTGGCCGTCCCTGCGCCTAAAAAAAGGGGACAACTCCACCGGACTAAATAAGAAATATATCCTTTGCTCGGTTTACTTAGTTTCTGGGCGGGCATTTTTTTTTCTCTCGTCGCTTAGCACGTTTTACTTTTCGTTTCTATCGGGACACCCGTCGACGTCACGCTAGGACCAAGCGCGGTGTCTCGTTTAACAGCCGTTGGAAGCATTTATGATAGGTAGTCTCTGTGTTACAATATTTTTTTTATCGCCTTTTCTTCATTTTTTTTCTTCAAAATTAAATCGCACGACGTTTATGTAAAGTCTTGAGTACTCGATGAAGCGCGCGTCGACACTTTCATCGTATCCTCTTAATTCGTACAATTTCTATCAATTAATAGTGTACTAATAGTTGCAATGTTACTCGATTAACTTTTCCTATTCGAGAAAAAAGTTAGCTACGAGTTTATTTATTTATTTTTCATTTTTTAATATTACTTTGTTTCTAACTAGCAGCCTCTGTTGACTAGTTCGCACTAGTCTCAACTAGTGTTAGCGCTAGCGTGAGCATTAGGCATATGATGATTACATAGTGCCCGCCACTTCTTCGCTTGAAATCACCGATGAAATCGTAGATACTTTTTCAAAATCTTACGTTTCCGTTTATAATAAATTCGTTATTAAAATAATGTGTACAGTTTCTTTTTATACAGATTAGTACGTATTGGGAAATCACATGCAACATTGCACAAGAAATTGCGTGAAAATTGTGCAATCACATGAGAAATCACAATAAATGTGTCTTATTTGTGCAACGTTAATAATAATAATTTTTTTTTCTTTTTATAGTATCTACGAGTTTCAGTGATCTCTCGCAAAGCTTATTCGTAAGTACTCTACAATACCCCCTGTGATTCCTCCGCCCTGTCAACGCAGCTAAACGTCGAATTAATTTCATCGCGAATATACAAATTGCTTTTACGACGCACTCGTTATTGCTTCCTCAACCACCATTCGTCGTACAAAATATAATCTCTCGTTCGGCGAAGAACAAAAATCACTACGTAGTTTGTGATAGGCAATACTGACTTTTATCCCGCACTGTACACAACGCTAGGCTTCTCGATTTACATTTTACTTTTGTGTTATATTGACTTTTGAGAGAGAATCCAAGTTGTTTAGTTTGGCGATTATTCTCATTCACTTATAAAAAATTTACTTTCTGGATTTCGTGACAGAGCATTTTTCAAGACCAGTTAGTGTAGTAATCAAACAGTAACAACTGATTAATTTGTTTGAACAGTGTAACTTGTACGTGCTTACTACAGCTTAAATTTTAGAAGAATATTTGGCGATGTTTACAATACAAATAAGTGAGTAAAATGCTTAATCGAATATGAATTTTAATGTAACTAACTAATATGTTATTCATTTATCCGATGTCGGGGATTTATGTGTCAAAAGTATGCCAGTAACCGGTTGTAAAAACGAACAGTATATACTAATAAGCGACTGAACAGTCTACGTATCGCAGATTACATGGCCATGCGAGCGGAAAGGTTTGGAAGACTATGTGGCACTGTCAACGCTCTTTCGAGTAAAAATGAGCTGAATCTCGTTTGCGCTTCAAGCCTTAACGCGAAGAGTCTACGTACACTACCCCACGGCTCGATCGAAAATTTTCCGTTCGGAGAGGCCGAAAAATCGCCCTCGAAAAAAAACAAATCGTATTGTAAATCCCAGCTACCGCAGCTACGAATAGAAAAGTCCACCGGCTAGCCGTCACCTCGTCCTCCTTTGGCACAAGATTTATAAGTACGAAACTCGCTTTGTAAACGCTTACGAAAATCCTAACGCGCTGACGATCTCGCGGCGCGCCCTTGGAAAATCCTCGTCGGGGGAGGCTCCCGCCTAGGAGAGTGGTCGGGGTTCGAGCGGTAGGGCCGAGGACCAGAGGGTTATTCTCGCCTTCCCCGTCGTCTCCGAGCCTGCAACGAGGTGGCCGTCCGGTCGGCGAGCGAACGAGCCCCGTTGGAAGCGTAGCGGCTCGTCGCGCGTACGGAGCGTGCGGCCGGTGGTCTACCAGGCCAGGCAGCAGCGGCGCGACGTGCCAGACAGGTCCTTGGTCGGGCTGCCGCTCGGAGGCGGTTGCGGCGGCGGCAACGGCGGCGCCGCTGCATCCGGTACCTCGTACGGCCGCACGTAACCGACGCTCCTCCAGTGTCACGGGGGAGACTTCGGCCTTCCCAGTTTCTCCTGCATTACTTGTTGTTGCTGCTGCTGCTGTTGCTGCTGTTGCTGTTGCTGCTGCTGCTGCTGCTGCTGCTGCTGTTGGTGTTGCTGCTGTTGTTGGTGATGGTGCGACGACGGATCGGTACCTACGCCCATGTCGCCACCCATCATACCTCCGTTGCCGTTTTTGTCCACTACACTGCTCGTATGCACAGGGTGAAAGTAGCGATCTGGAATAAACATAGCACAAATTAACAAAATAGGACTATCGATTTTAGTAATTCTACATTAATTTTTGTATTATATTATCTGAACAATTAGGCGGAGGATATATTGTCATTAGTTAGTAAAAAGTGATATCTGTATCGCTTGAGATACTTCGAGAAAAAGTGACTCAAATAAAAGATGTAGGAGTCGGAGGACACCAACAATTTTTTATTTTAAAGGTTATTTGAAGGTCATCTTGCGTTTTTCAAATAGGACCCGTTTTTTACCTTTTGGAGATTCAGAAAGAGCTGGAAATTTTACAGAGATATGTGTTCATCTTTGGAACCAGAGTGACCAACGTAGGTAAAATCTTGGTAAAAAAATGTAAAAATACAGTGACATCCATTCCTAATATTAAATCTTTTCGCAGAGCATATAGACCAGAGCCTCCTTTATTAATTTTGATATTATTGACCGAGTTGTTGACAAATGACCTTCAAATGACGTTTAGAATCAAGGTCAAGGTCACCAGTTGTTGGAAATACTGACCCTCACAACTTTTATCTGGGAGAGTATTTCTGAAGCCGTTTACCTGAAAAATTTAGAGCGGTGATCTTTAAAATGGGACACCCTACATATGACAACCCATTACCTTTTAGTTTCAAAATTTTAGAAAGTTAGGTTACCGTATATTATCGTAGACTATAGTATAAAACGATAGGCTATTCTTAAATTTTGTCGATCAATAACAATAAATTCCACTTAATTTTAAAGGCCTGGTAACAAAAAACTTTTTGTCAGATCTAATGCCATCCGCCGTAAAAAGAATTCCCTGGACCCCCTCCCCCCCCCCAACTCTTAACTTCTCCACTGCTCAAGCCGGATGAAAAAGGCCTTATCCCGCTGGTCGTTGTTACGAGCCGAGCGATCGCGGCCTTCCCCACATATTTTCCGATTTTCCGTAGCAAAATCCAATTTCGCGCGGGACTTTCGCGCGGATGCGCGCCTACGACCAGCGTTGGGTCATGAATAATTCACGCGGGTATCACACCGGCTGGCGGTGTCCCGACCAACGTACCTTCCTCCATTGCGGTGGGCGGCTCGCTGGCGGTGCCTGCGATTATCGGCGCTATTATGTTGTAATCGTCCTCGAGGTTTATGAAGGGCGCGGTGTTCCAGCGGGGCGGTATGTTGGAGACGGTCCGTTGGGTCGCCACTGGCCTCGTCACTGACACCGGCGATGAAAACAGCGACAGGTTCGTCGGCGATATCACACCGGACATTGAACTGATCGTCGGGTAGGTGAAGATTTGCTACAACAAGAGAGAACAGCTTAAGCGGTTATCAAAACGTTGATACTAAATCAAATTGATGAATATAACTGCAATAATTGTAAAATACTTTCGCCTTAAAAATTGTAATTTAATGAAAATTAAGAAGATACAATGATGATGATTTTTATTTTGCTACTTAAAATCGAGTTAATTAGGACGATGAATGTGGCAGAGACGTTGAAGTAATTTAGAAGTTAAATTCTTACAAAAAAGCTTGTAGAACACGACCTGTTCGGCCTTTGAAAGTTAAGCCACGGTACGATTTAAAGAGACATAGAGATTCAGTATAGGACGTATCAATTATCGTTTAAGCTACTTTAACCGCATTTTAGCTTACCAGAGCACATTACAGTAAATACTTTGAAACTCCTATTTAAAGTTTTGTACACGATGTTGAGAGAACGTTTCCCTATCGCGCCCTAGCCAGAATCACAGCTAAAGCAGCTTCCAAATTTTACACTTTCTAAATACGGTACTTAACTCTCTGATGGGAATATCACTAAAGCCGTCCCAAACTTTTTTCCCTCAATTATTTACATGTATCTCTCAATTAAACATTTTACATTTACGCCATACTTAAAAATTTCTTTTTCAAACACATTCTTAATATTTTTAAATTCATGATATATTAAAAATATCTTTAACCACAAGAATAAATATTTCTGACAACTGCAAACCTACTTTTCTGTAATTTATTGTTAAAAAAAAAAAAATTTCCTTGAAGTGAAGATGGGTACAGGTCAAATTGGAATCTCAAATGATAGTGAAAATACATGAACTGTCGTTCTAATTATACAATAGAAAAGTAAGAAAATTGTACTGCTGTTTTCAATAAGAGAAAAACATTTATTTAAAAAAATTAATTCCTAACTGTGAAAGAAAATAATTAAAAAAATCTTTCTAATAATTTTCTTGATACACAAAACAAAAGTTCTCTTTACTAGAAACGCTACTATAACATATTTATATTTTTGGGGTTGCTGAATATCTATCCGGAGTTCGTAGGACACAACAAGTTCTAGGACATTTCAAGGTTAAATTTATTTACACAGAAAGTCAATTTTTTATTTCAGCTTCTGAAGATGCAGAAATGCTTACTTTCAAATATGCGCTTGCTTTCTTTTTAACGTGATCACTAAAAGTCACATGAAGGTCAAAAGTTTTCCTATCGTATAAGCACTTTAAAAGTTCATGATCCTCACTAGTGTTCCTATATTTTTGAGGCTGCCGACCAGGAATCATGTGTCAGGATAACTCAATAACCTACAAATTTTCACCCAAGACCTAAATATCCTTAGAAAATACCCAGAAATAACTACCCTAACAGCAAAAGGAATTCTTCAAGAATTCTGTTATGTGAATTTTGTCACTGATGTCACACGAAAGAGCTCTTCACGAACTCTTTTTGCTGTTAGGGTAACTTTGACCTTGATGTGATCTTGAACCTGACGTGTTGAGGAGTGACAGACGCTGAATTCTTGTCCAAGGACTCCAAAAATATAAAGATATCATACTCTTTTATACACCCGCGTAAAAAAAATTAGGTTTAGATAAACTTTAACGAAAGTTTAGTTTGGCTAAACTTTTTAAAACCTTGGCCAATGAGACTTTCCCAAACTTGACGATTTATTCAAATAT
>JAXIUT010000037.1:10691008-10711418 GCA_035586675.1 Eurytoma californica | reverse complement strand
AAAAGTACTTATTTAGTTTGATAGAACTTTAGCTAAATATATTTGAATAAATCCTCAAGTTTGGGAAAGTCTCATTGGCCAACGTTTTACAAAGTTTAGCCAAACTAAACTTTCGCTAAAGTTTATCTAAATCTAATTTTTTTTACGCGGGCAGTCAATTTTTTGTATTGATAAAAATTTACCTGTCCCGGCTGCGAGTGGAAGTGAGCAAAGGTGTACTCTCGACTCGTGTGGGGTGCAGATACGAGGATCCTCGTTGGACTCTTCCTGCCGGAGTCGACGGAGGACTGGCAACCGGAGCCGACGAGACCGGCTGCCGCAGCCGCGGCCATCTGATCCTGGGGGTTGGGCTGGCCGGCCTGCGGCCCCATGTCCGCGGGATCGCCCGGTGAGGCCGCCGAGTTCGGCGGCGACGCCGCGCTGTTCGCCGCGGTAAGTTCGCCCGTCGACCTGATGATGGCCACCGGCCTGGCCATTGGCGCAGGCGGTGGCGGTGGTAACATCGAGCTCGGATAATACTGTGAGAACTTTTGAACGCCAGACCGCGAGCCGGCGAGTTGCGTCTGGAAATTGCACGCCACCGATCAACCATCAAGCCGGGCGCCAGCCCATTCGCCCCAGACCGATTGCACGCGAGCTTTTATCATTCTTCGTTCTTTTTTTTTCTCTTCGCTTTTAAAAGTTGGCCGTAATGGATTTTAAAGTGATCGCACGAGATCAACGCCGAGACTTTGGCGTGCATGGACGTGAATTGACTGGCAATCGGTCTGGGGCGAGTGGACTTTGACAATCCTGGGTCATTGGAACAGAGTTACCGTTGATGTCACTACTTGCAGAACTTTTGAAATTAGAATTTTTTAGATTATCTCTGATTCCTTCATTAATATAATTTACGGAACACATTTTTGATAATAAATTTGCTTGTTTTTTTCCGTTGTTTATCGTTTTAGCAATTACATGATTTTTAATTGAAAAAATGACACTACTACTAATAAATTTAGTTTTTAATTAAAATATTTCTCTAAACCATATTCAGTATTATCTATGTACCAGTTTAAAAAAATCTAACAGTCATCACATCGAACGTATAGCACATCTACAACATCCAGAAATACCTACCGACCTCAAGTAACAATTTAAGTAATTAATTATATAATATAAATTACTCCAGACAAAATAGTGGAACGTTCAATAAAAGTGTGTAAGACAAAACTAGATTAGTGAAAGGACTAGAAAAAAAGAATTAAAATTAGAGTTTTCTTTCTGGGTAAATTATAACATTACTTGAAATTCAAGACGACAGAAGAAACAACAATCACACATACAGCTAAAGAAACAAGTATTTATCAACATCAAAAGCCATTACATAATCAAGTAGCTCTACACAAGGAGCGACATCAATGATAGGCCTTCCAATGAGTAATCAGAGACGGAAGCTACCTGGGGTAGTTGCTGAGTGTTCTCGGCCTCCTGACAGACGAAAGTCACGAAGTCCGAGAGGGTGTCGTGGCCGTTCTCCGGGTATTTGACGACGCCCGCGGAGCCCGGATGCTCCGGCTGGTAGTAGGCAAGACTGGACATCGTCTGGCCGGATCCCCCGGCCAGTCCTTCATGGGGTGAGTGCAATCCTGAAACAGCATAGCCACCGTCCGTTAGCCGATTCCCGTCGGAAAAGCCGCCCAACCCGCTTCGTTTCTCATCTCGGGCCGTGTCGTGTGTTGCGTGTGAGCGTTGGTGGTACAAATCGCGCGCAGAAGGGAGATAAACTACCGGCCCCCGCCAAACCACCCCCTCGTTAATGCTCGTGTGAAGGTGGGCACGGTGTAAGAGAGAAAGAGAGGGAAATAGAGTGAGAGGAACAAGTACGCGTCGTTTGACTGGCCGATCTGTGTCTTGCATTAAAGTCTTAAGTTTATCGCTCGTCGCTTTTGAGATTATGTCGCCGTCGCAGTACGCGAGCTCTGGTCCGTTTCGGACTTCAACAAGAAATGCCCTTAATGTTCGGCCAATTAGTCCGGTTAATCGGCTAGGGATGTTCCTCTTCGCAGGAGGAAAAACTGCTTTATAAACTCGTGTGTACAGCGATGAAATGCTAGTTTTTGCTTCTCAAATGCTGTTCAAGGATTCCGCTATTCGATAAGTATATGCAAACACGTAATTCTAAGCTTGAAGTATTTATTGAACTAGTAAATATGGACGATGCAATTTATGAACGTGAAATATTATTTTACATTTCAAATTAGTAAGAAAAGACAACAAACAACATTTTTGATCGATCATGTTCAAATTGGTGCAGCTCTTTAATCTAAATGGAAATTCGTATCAAATTAGTAACATACACTTAAGTAATTAAATCCGAATTAAATAGAGAAAAAAACAGGATACACATCGAATACGCGAAAAAACGTAACTCTTTGCAGGGCAGGCGTGGCTGAAAATTTGCGGCGAACGGGAGAAACAGGGGTAATAAAAAAACTGCGAGGGAGGAAAAGAGAGAAAGAGCGAGTCAGAGAAAGAAAAAGAGTACACAAGAGAGGAGGAGGGCGTTATCATTATTAGGGGGTGGTTTTAGTGGCGCGAGCAACACGAGTTACGGGCAAGATAGATACATATGCATGATATGTAAGCTTATATGCGATGCATAATACATATGATACATATGTATAGGGCCACTCCAAGCGTGAGACTGGCGCTGGGCTGGAAAAACGCACACACAGGAGCCTGGGTATACGCTTTTCGTGCATACATCTGGAGCCGCGCGCAAAGTGCGCACTGGAACATATTACTTTTGCCTTTGCCGCGACTCTCTTCCCCCGCTTTCCTTCTTTCTTTTATGTAATGAAGGTAGGAGATCGCAGGCGCCCACTTCGCGTGCGGTCCTTTTATTTTTTATCGTAAATTTTTTTTAAGGTAATAACGTATACACGTGAGATTGGTTCACAGGATGTGTGGTCAAATTCCAAGCTCGCTGGCGATCGCGAGTGGCGCTCGCGCTGTAGATGGAGATTGCGAGCTCAGAGTTTGTGGCCCGACAGCCTGTGATGTTAATTTTTTTTTCTTTTTTTTTGTTAGTGCAACGACAAACATCAAACAGCAAGGTAACAACGCATAAACATATCCACACCAAAACATCAAGGTAACAACAAAAACATCAAAAACAGTGATAGAATAATTAGATAAGTATATGTATAAATATATGTATATATGTATATATAGTAAACAACAACACTAACATCGCAACAACAATATAGTTAATATATACATGTAAATGGAAGAGGTGGTATCGTACGGAATAGAATTTGATATATATAGTAGTGGGTCATATCCATAGATAATAAGAGTATAATTAGAGATAAAGGTCGGATAGTCAATTTACGTCAAATTAAGTAAGTTATAGTAATTTATAGAGATAGTTAATCCATCCAGCATACGACATACCCAGAGCATTGAACGTGTAAACAGTGAGTGAAATATAGATAATATCAATAGTGTGCAACGGTGACATCGACTTTGCGTTAAGTATCACCTTTCCTTTGTCAGTTGAACAACCATGTTCGATCAGCCAATCCTCTGCCTTTAGTTCTGATTGTTTATAATTTACTTTCACATTGTTGAAAATGATATTTGACGCAACTCGACGTTATGGTAACATAGTCTCTTACAGCAAATATATAAGGTGAGCAAGGTACATAAGACAATAGGTTGGGCAGATATAGTTGTAGATATAAGTATATATATATATGACAGAGATACAGACGAACGGACAGATAGACAGAGACTATAAGACATCTATGTGGCTTACCAGTTCACAACGGTGAGTGGACATGTACGCGTATTACATTTAGGGGACATGTCCCTTCGTCTGTCCGTTCCCAATCTCTGTTTCGTGATTTATTTCTTCATATCTTTTGTTACTCGGTACCGGTACCAGCAATCATTGGCAACGGACAGACTTGTTCGGTAGATAAGCAAACCAGGTAACTGCATTAATTTAATGGAGTCGATTTAGTAACTTCACGATTGCGTCTTCATATTGAAAATTTAATACTAGTTTGTCGTAGAATTTTATAGAAAATTTATTTCCGCAGAGTAAAAACTTCTAAAGAGGATGTGAAATGATAGTTTTCTACTTTACGGAAAATTAACTTTTATCCGGAAATTGAAAAACTACGTGAAGTTTATTTGTTCTCTAAAGAAGTAGTTAACTTAAAAAATAGGTCGTATCATCTTATTGATTGCATTAGTGGAAATATTTATAAAATAACTTAATAGAAAGAAACCAAATGAAGATATTTTTAATGTTAAAATAGTCTTCTCGCAAGTCACCTACGGGTTCTACACCGTAAATAAAATATGACAATCAAAGAAAGGAACAAAACAAAGTCAGTGCAACAAAACGTCTCTGTGATCAGAAAAGTAAGCGCGGCCGGAGCAATCGGAGCGACTAATCCCGAGCGCACGAGAACTCCGCCACGAAAAGGTGAAAGAAAGGCTACAGGGGCTGTTAGGTGGGCGAAGCCGTGGCGTCTGGCACTTTCCGATAACGGCTTAGTCCCCTTAGCGAAGTCTTCCCCTCGGAGTCGCTCTACACACTACACTACACGTCTAATCCCCCCCCGTGATCTGCGAGCGGCGTTGGCGGCGCAGCAGCAGCGGCAGCAGCAACAGCAGCATCCCCGCGCAAACGGAATCGCCATTTCCCGTAATGTCCTGCTCTCCTTATCAGCCCCCGCGGTTTTCTACCTGGGGGAGGTGGCGTCGGCGGCCTCGGAAAACTAACGAGCCTACCGTATACATACACACTCGGCGCCGAGTCGCGCCTCTAAGGTAAACGATAGCATCGCGCCAACAATCGTGCACACAGCTGCAGGCGGCTACACGAGCAGAGGACACACAGAGATATAGAGGAGGAGACGTCATCGCATATGCATGTGTTACACAGAACATAATTATTGTACAAAATATAGTAATTACATTGAGTGGGTGTGTGAGCGTAATGAAAAAATGGTATAGAGATAATATAATTGCAACAACAATTAAAGAAGAAGAGTGAGACAGAGTTACAAAGAGAGCTGTGTAGATAAAAAAATTTCTTTTATACTAAGGATTGCAACATCGACCTACGGGTGATGGGCGGCGGCGTGCTTATGGGAGTAGGCTCCCCGTCGTGGTCACGATCCCGTGGCAGCCCATCGACGCCTCGCCGGACCGGGGAATCCCGGCCACCGCGTCACGACGGCAAGCCGCTGCTCTCCGATCGACGCGTCGGGCAAGCTTTTTTACAGATAAAAAGAGAGTGCGCGTTTACGATTAGGATCCACACCTTTCACTAACTAAACCATCATCATTATTGTATGAAATATTTTAATTTCCATTTTATCACTTTAATGTATTTGTATTTATAAAAATTTACTAATTTTGGAATGTTTTCACTGGTAATGAATCATCTGGAAAAATTAATGTACTGATATACAATTTTAACAATTACTTTATTCAATTCTCATATCATCACTCCCGAGTTAAAAGATATGAACTCATAAATCGCTGGGAAAAGGTACCAAGTCAGACTTTGATAAACTAATTTGAGTTGGTACCTTTTCCACTCACAAAGAAACGGAATACCAAGTTGGTACCTTTTTATACGGAGTCCGTGTTAGTACCTTTTCTAACTGGATTCCAAGTTGGAACCTTTTCCAAGCGATTTCTGGTACTTTTTTATTCGAGAGCGAAGACATATTTTAAAAGATAAAATGAATGAATCTCTGTGTAATTATCAAATCGTCTGACGATTATTTGGATAAGAATTGGAAAAAGCAGTTACATGATACATGACAGTAGGTATGCATCTGCTTCTTACTATTCAGATGTTAAAATATGAATTGAAATTCATATTGGTGATAAGAGTCTTGCAGTTCTCCTAAAGATAGTAATAAAAAAAATTGTTTTATGATTAGTATTAATGAAACATTTAAGAAATAATTAGTGAGTAAAGCTTCAACATCAAATACTACACAGAAGTCAGATAAGGAACAGATAATGTGACAGATACTTGAAGAAGTAATTTTAGCTAAAAATGGATATATCAAAATAGGTAATACTCTGTCGTAAGGGATATATACATAAATATTTACGATAAATACATATGTTCTCGAATTGTGCAACAACTATAAAATTAGTTACCTACGGAATCTTGATATATAGTCAATAAAAGTAGGGTAGAATAATTATTCAAGTCTACCAACTGATTCCTCTTTCAACGTTTATATCTTATGACAATTAAAAAATGTACACTTCCAAAATATCGGTGTTGATTCATTAAAAAAAACTAAAAAAAAGATGTGCAATACGATATTTTTTCTCGCAAAGTAAACGACATAAAGAAAGATAGTGGATAACGGTTAACGTTTACAAAACACACGGGCACCATGTAATAAACATAGTCAAAGCGCGACAAAGAGACAAGCTTTTACAAGGGCTTTCTATAAAACGTATTCTTTGTATGCAACGAGGGTGTTTAAGCGAGTAGTCGTAATGGTGTCGTGCTTCGACTACGAACTCGTATATATATATAGAGATAGGGGAACAATAACGTCAAGAATAAAATTGGACGCTTAAAAAAAGAGTCCTCGGGCATCGTGCAGCACTTTTTTTATCGCGGTATCGCGCGGACATCGGCGGTATCAACATTCACATTTCGTGGGAAAGCATCGATGACTTTTCTCTATATTACTTCTTTTTTGTCACCCTTTTCTACTTCAGCAGTTACGGCTACTGTCGCAGTTTGTTTTTTTTTCGAATTTAACGACAGAAGTATAAAAGGGTTTGGAATTTACTTTTTTGTCTTATCGAGTATGTTTCCTTTATACGACGAGGCTGTGAATAGTTCGATGGAAAAAGATGAGAAACGAAAGGTTCCGAGGTGGATTTCTCATCTCTTTGCAATCGTGAATGCGCTTATGTCATCGCACGTGTATAAATAGACACTTAACCGGTGTGTGTATATATATATATATAGATATAATATTGTGTACATGTACATACATAGAGAGGTATGCAAATATCGATAGATACATAGATAATAGATAATATATATAGGTGATAACATCATAACCAGTCACAAAAGTACCTTATAGTTGACTTAGCGAACTTCTCTCTATGCTCAGGCTCAGACTGAAACAGAGATTACGCGCAATTCGCGATATTAGTCACTCGCATCTAATTTTTGTTGTTTTTATGCTTCGTCTATTACTTTCCTTCTTTTCTTCGGGAATACGCATTATTACGATATTTATCGGGAATCTTGAAAAAAATGTTTAATTTCATAAACTTTTATACATTTTAATGGGAAGCATCGAATGACAATGTAGACACTGTGATAATATATGCTGTGTAGGTGATTTAAGTGGAAAAAATAAAATATGGCAGTGAGTGTACATTTCTTTACATGGCAGTTTTTGTTTTTGATTATAACTAGACTATTTACTTACATGGATGCCTGGGTGAGCTCAGAATGGGTCTATCGCACACTGGATAATTGTAAAAATTGAGATTTTCAAAGTTTAAAAGTTTAAAAGTAATTAATTTACTTTTATGAGTGAAAGAATTTTCTAATCGCTGAATTTGAGTTTAACAAAGCGACATTTTGCAATCTTTTAATATTCAAAGAGGTTCTAACAGTTAATTGTATTTAAAATGTACATCAAAATCAATACCATCAAAAATTAGTTTGTTTAAATATTGGACACTTATGTAACATTATTTCATAAGGTGCAGTTTGTGGTTGACTATAAAGATCGTATCTCGTGTTAAGACGCAAGAAAAGTGGTATTTCAGTGGTTTCTCAATAAAATTCGATTCAAACTTTAGAAAGACATTCCGCTAGTATCATTTGCGGTTAAAGAAAGGTAATATAAAATTTGTAACTCAAATAAGATTCATTTCCTTAGTTTTGAAGTAATTATCACCAAAATTGAGTCACAACCATCTTTTTCAGTTATAAAACGAATTATATCATTGGAGGTTTCGGATTTTAATCGTGTAAAGGCCTTTAATGCCAAAGTTTCGAGGACACTGCAGTCTTCTTCAAATCTTTACGCTGAAACAGGGTGTTCAAGTTATCTCTGAAAAAGTAGACAGCGATTTCCACGAAATGTTGTCATAAAAAAGGCTCTGCGCAACTCTACGTCCGTTAGAAAATTACTTATCCTTTATGTTCCGTCAACCATAAAATACGCCTTTCTTCATCTATATACGAGTTATCTTCTATCTTCTGTTTAAAAAGATTAAGAAGATGTTTAAAAAGAGCATTTAAAATTTTTGTTTATAAATTAAAAGATAACATCTTCTAATTATAGCGAAGGATTTTTTTTCATTCACTATTTACTACCACACGGCATAAATAGTAGTGTACATTTTAAATGACAAATCAATATCCAATACTATTTATTATCAATTGCAATGCTCGAACCTTCTCGAATAAAAAAGGAACATTCAATTAAAGTAGTTTCTCGACAGTGATAAAATTTACGAGGCATCAATTATTGGCCATCTATCCTCGAAGCTCATCCCAATCGTGAAGAATCCGAGCAATTCGAATTTTTTGCAACTTCCCCGAAACTCCAGGCTATCTCAAATAGCTCAATTCCGACATCGCGTGCGCGAAATAAGTTTTCGATTATCAAGCCGGTGCTCTTCCCGCTCCTCGTCGCGTCCGTCCCCCTCCCCCCCCTTTCAAGCCGGTCGCTGGTGCTGTGTTCGTTAGACTTTTCGGTTAGTGCAAAACTCGCTTGATTAGCGAAAACGGCCAAGGCAGCGAATCGCAGTTAAAGGAGAGAAAGAGAGCTGCAGATAGAGGGTCGCAGAGGAGAGCGAGACGGAGACAGGACGGAGGCGTTCGATCGCTCGAAATTTCCGTCTGGAAATATTCGAGGCATTCCATTGTCGGTTTAATCGAGTTGACCCGAATTACATCGGGGAGGGGGAGCGAGTACAATTTTCGCGCGAGCCTCGGATTCGGCGTGACACGTCTGGCGAAGTGATTTGTACTTCGGCACACTTGGCCTCGTTGCCTTCTTTCCTTCCGCCCCCCTTCCTTGTTCACCATCCCCCCTGTCCTTTTTTTTTTGCTTCCGGAATAGGAAAACTTATTTATTCCCCCAACTACTCTTTTCTTTTTTTTTTAAAGCTAGTCTCTCCTCTCGAATGCAGGAAGCGAAAATGTATTTTTACGACAAAGTTTACAAATGTGTTTCAAACTAAGGAGTACAAAAATTGGACGGTTGCCCGCGCGCGCTCGCCGGGGAAAAAAAATCAAGGGAGGGGTTAGTGAGGGGGAGGGTGCGCCGGGAGCCGACGAGCGTTGCAGCGGCGAATTTTCGCGAATTTCACGGTTTGCTGCCGCGCGCCGGATTCTTTCCCGGCGAGGCGCGCACTTTAATTACCCGTGCGCTAGCCCGCCGAAAAGTACCGGACTGCGACTCGAGCGCAGTCGATGCTGGAGTGGTCTTGGAGATAATTTGATTGGTGACGTCCAATTGGTATATTCTGAATTTTACTGAATTTCACAATGTATTTGTGAATGTGAATAATTGTAATGGTGTCGTGTAGTGACGAGTGTAGTAGTGAAATATCTTTTCTTTATTCAAAAAAATGACATTCTGTGAGTTTAAATTGTAATTTGATTGTCCACAAATAACTGTATTAAAATCTAAATTTTTAGGGGTTAGTCCAGCAATAATTTAAAAGAAATGAATTACTCTCTCTATGTTTTTTGCTATGTATATATCACGTAAGATACAAACCCCCTTCTCACTTAATGTACGTTGATAAACACCGTCAAAAACCAAGAACTTTTAACTTTATTTGGGATCATGTGATACCCAGATTTTATCTTTAAAAAGTTATCTTTCAGAATTTAACTATTTTTTTGTAACAAAAGAGCAATTGAAAAAAAAATCCTGTAGAACGTCTTTTATTAATAAAATTTACTGTAAAAAAATTCTCAAATAGTGTCTTTATTGGTGGGGTAACTCCGTAAATATTGTAATAATTTTTTTTTTTTTTTTTTTTTTTTTTTTTTTTTTAATGCAACGGGATGCCTCAATCAAATCGAAATCTAGAAATGTGCCTAAAAGTGGTAATTGAATGTAGTGTTTCTAAGGCCATAATTGAGTAGTGTTCAAAATTAAGGGATTCAAAAGTTCTATTAACAAAACATCCCAACACCGCCGCAGCATCGATAACCGGAAAAGTCGGCTCGGACGCCCGTCAAAACAGTCCCGCGGGCAACTGTCCAACGCGCCACCGGGCTAGCCGAAGGAGCGCGGAGGCTGCGACGAAGGAGACGGTATATAGGTGGAGACAGAGGTGCTGCGGAGGGTGCTCAGGATGAGCGGACGTACCCGTTTGCGAGTGGGGCGAGTCCATGCCGCGGTGGCCGCCGTTGCCGCCGCCCCCGCCGGGCCCGTCCTCGGGCCGCAGCACCGGCGAGAAGGTCGGGGCGCTCGACACCGAGACCGTCGGCGCCTTGTCAGTCTTGTCGTTCCGTATCAGCTGGTGCACCGGCGGCGGACCTAAGGATGCAGACACTTTCTTTAGGTGCTTGTGAGCATACGATAAAATTTGCGGGTGAATTGGTGTGTACGCTGAAGATTAGATTGAATTAGATTCGAGAAAAGATTGGATTAGATTGAAGATTAAAGGTTGCTTTGCAGGATGCATGACTGGTAATTGTTTTATTTAACAAGAAGGAACTTGATGTAGACTAATTATATTCAATTTTATTAAATTAGTGAACGATTGATATAGAATAAAAATTTTTTTTTAAATTAAAAAATATAAACAAAAATAAAAATAAAAAAAATAATAAAAGAAATAAAGTTTAATTTCAATTTCAATTGCTGAAAGTAGTTACTTGTCTTCAATTGCTGAAAGCAGTTTCTTCGTCTTTATATAAAAGTAAACGACGATAAAATAACATGAAAATTTATAATAGGTCATGAAACTTTTATAATTTAATAGAAAATATGGCGGAAATAAAAGGAAGAAATAAAAAGCAACTCGCATTTTATTTGTAAACAGCAAGGCCTTTTTGCACGCATCGCTAAATTATCTTAAGAGCGCGCCGGGACTTCCAAAATAACGTCATAAATCACGAAACTCTTTGAAAATTCAATACCACCGTGAGTGGATTAGAAATATACCCCTGCATAAATTGCGTCCCACAGCTTGCGCTGTGCGCACTTATCGAGCAAGAAAAAAATCCTTGTTTTCAGAAGCCGAAATGCATGAGGGAATCTGCTTGAGCGAAATTAGTCATGTCACGGCATTTAGTTTAGTCTTCGCAATTTTCGCGGGACTATTAATAGAAGATTCGAAGCTTTTTATTGAGTGTATTAAAACGATAAAACAATTTACGGACTGAAACTTTCCTAATAAAATAAGAAGCAAAAATTGTAATTTATTATTTATTTTTTTTTGTTGAAAAATTTTAAATAATAGTTGTCAAAAAGAATACGCTTATAAACGAATGCACGATTTATCTTGCACTCGTTGATGAATAAAGAAGTTGTTAAGAAAGTAAGGAAAATAGAAATAATCTTTTTTAATTGATATTAATTTTTAGCATAACTGTCTACATTTAAAATGATGTTGTCATATTTTATTGTGATTAAAAATAATATAATACAAATTATATTAAAATAAAATAATTATTATTATGTGCAATTCGAAACATCGATTATACTCTATGACATCGAATATACCCGATAATATAATCTTTTTAATATCGTTACTTATAATATGATGCATACTGCATCTTGAGTAGACAAAAAAAATTATAAATAATAATTATATGTGAACATACATGTAACATAAATATATCATCTAATGGTATTTACAACTATAACTCTATAGATCTATAAATAATAAATGCATCAAAAAATTGAAAAAAAAATTGCCTACAGGCTACAATTCCTAATAAAGTAAGGAGAGAGAGAGAGCGAGAGAGAGTGTATATATGAGAGAGAGAGACAGACAGAGGACAGGAAAGGTGGTTGAGCGTAGGAATCGATTCTGGTCGCGGCTTAGAGAGCCGTTGGGCGCGAAAACTTACTGAAGCTGGCCGCGGGCTGGCCGTGCTCAGCGGCGGTGGCGGCCGACGGCGGCGTGTAGCTGCTGCAGTAGTACGGCGGGTGCTCTATTTTGATCGCGTTTATTTGAGGCTGCATGTCGCTGAGGTCATGCAGTATGGACGCTGAAACACACACAGGCCCGTGGAGGACCGAGAGTCAGCCGGGCGCACGTGTTACGCACGCACACGCGTACCTCTCTCTCTCTCTCCCGCTCTCTCTCTCTCTCTCTCTCTCTCTCTCTCTCTCTCTCTCTCACTCTCACTCTCACTCTCACTCTCACTCTCTTTCGCTTTTCGGTTTTTCTCGGACGCACCGCTCCCGTACACCTACGAGCACGTGCTCGCCCCACCGTTAGTCGATGGCCTAACACCAGCTCAGGGGGTGTCGATTTTAGGAGCGGGGAATGACTGGGTTGGGGTGTGTTTTGGTGAGGATAGTTTATGAGGCGTTTGTTCGTACGATCCAGGGAGAATTTGTGTTATGGAAAAGAAGTTTATCAAAATCAGGCTTCTTTAAAATTTAATTATATCTTTTTTTCTCAAGCTCAAGTTTTTGTAAGCGAACTGTAGAGACAACGTAATACTTGGAAGTTAATAAATTTAAGAGAAATAAAAAATATTGATTTAAATAAAACTTTTTAGTTCTCTTTTAAATGTTTTACTTATCTTGCGTTAAAGTTTTTTTCAATAAGACTTTTATTGCGTTATTAAGAAACTTTTGACAGTGTTCTTAAATGTCTTTAATCTTTTAAAATCCTGCAAAACTTTTCTCGTTAAAAATTTAATCTCTAAAAGGGTAATAAATTTTTAGACTATTTCTTTTTAAATATTACACCAATTCGGAAAACAGAAGTACAATAGCTTAAAACATCTTAATTGTAAAATTAAAAATTAAATTTTTTTCTTTTTTTCTTCCATAACTATAAATAAAAGAAAAATAAAAATTAAGCATTAATTTAAATGGAAAATAAAAATTAATTTCACATTGAACAACGACACCGAGCACCTAGCGTTAACGACCAAACACCGAGGAGCAATTAAATTAATAGACTACTAAATAGGGTGGAGTCGGCTGGCCTAATTCTCCACTTAGAGGCCCTCGGCGAGCGTCTTGTTAAAGGTGTGATAAAAGATTTAGCGGACTCGATTGCGCGACGAATTTCCCGCGACACGGATTTTCCTCAGTCGCTGGCCGTGCCTCGAGACGTCGATGCGATTTATTGTTTCCTTTGTCCGATTTGAAAATAAACTTCGTTTTTTTATGCCTTGAAATACAACGCATTTAATCTTTAATGAAATTTAATTCGTATTCTATTGTAAGATTTGAAGGATGAATAGTTTGGAGTATAACTTGTTGCAAACATATTGAAACTTATTTTGAAGAAAATTAGTGTTTGATATTTAGAAGTCATTTTTATACAACTTATCTTTGACTTCGAAAAATCTTGAAACTTTATTACGAGTTAGTTAATAGAAGTATATATTCTGGCTGGCTTTGGAGTAACCGATATGATGTACATATACGTGCATTTACCATTAATATGTGTAATAACATAATTTAAAAAAACAAAAAAAAAAAAAAAACATGAACGTAGTCTGATCCACGTTGACTTTACCTACTCAAAACTTGGAAATTTACAGAATAAAATTTGACACGTTCTGAAATGAATAATTTTTAAAATATGTTACCATTTAAATAAACAAACAAAACTCATTACAGATAATGATTTTAGTGGTAAATAAAAAATAAATACTTACACAAAACTTGAAAATAAACTTTAAATGGTAACAAATTCCAAAAATCTTCACTGATGTCATTCGTTAGCGTAAGGATGCTTTCAAAAGGCAGAAATATCCCCCCGTACCTTTCGAAAGCATCCGCGTCAGGATATCGTTCTCTAGCCTTCGAAAAAGTCGCGGAAAATTTTCAATCGAGACCGTGACCCTCCTCCCGAAAAAGTCAGTCAGAAGTGAATATATCTCTTTTGGTTCGCAAATAAAATCGACAGCACGAAAATACCGTCGTGACGGTAAATTCTTTACAAAGTAAAATAAAACCATTTAAAATAAGCGCGACATTCACTTCTGACTCTCAATGAAGCGAAAGGAAAGTCGAATAGCCCGGGGGTGATTTTAAAAAAAAGTTCACGATCGCGTTTGAGAATTCGCATCCGTCACTCTCGAAATGTGCACAATAGCGGGGCGCACTGCTCGAGTACGTCGAAAAATTTTCGCACATCGAGGGAAAGAGAGCGAGAGAGACTGAGAGAGAGAGAGAGAGAGAGATAGAGTGAGACAGAGACACTGATAAGAGAGAAAGAAAAAGAGAGAGAAGTGAGGCTTCGGCCGTACCTTTTGAAAGCATCCAGAGCTCCTTGGAGCTGAAGACGCCAGTCGCGAGGATCGTGTCGTTGCACACGACACCGTTATACAGTTCGTGGTAACCTGCACCTGAGAACAAATACAATCGATAATCGATAAACGATCGCTTCCTTCCTTCCGCAGGGCGGAGAGATGGCCCCGGCGCGATAGTGCGCCGGCCCTCCCTTTTTGCCCGTGCAGTCTCAGTGGAGAATAATCAGACTGGAGAAGGGAATTTTCTTGCCGGGGTAAGGGAGATTCCGCGTGCTTTGATTTTATAATCAGTTCAGATGCAATTATAATTGAATCCATAAATTGCCAATTAAATTGTTACGTTTTGATATCAGAAAGTTGGTCCCTTATTAAGGTGAGTTTAAATACAAGTTACATAGAAAAACATATATTATCGTTTTCACTTTTTGTGTATAAAAATGTAGAATTAAATTTTTTATCTTTTGTATCTTTAAAAACAGAGACAGAACCGAAATATCTTTCGAAAATTTAACTACACTGTAAACTTTATCAATAGAGTTCATAGATACTTCATAGAGTTTTATAACATTATTCACCGTAAGAATATACATTAAAATTTAGATACTAATCCATATTTTATATTAAATTTTAGTCTCTTAAATTTCTATATCGATATCATAAGTATATCTTGTATACGAAGAAGAAAAAAGGTGAAGGAGCGATCTGTTCGAGCGATTGTCGTTATATGAGTTGCAGATACATTTAGCTCGAGGGAAAATCTTGAAGACACGAGAGGACTGTCGGGAGATGGAGTTTATCGATGGACCTCGGGCGGATTCTCAGGGAGGAGGCGCATCGCTCGAGCTGTTTAGAAAAATGCAGGAAGAGGACAAACGGCATCGCAACTCAGCATCTTTTACAAAATTTAAAAAACAGTGATAGATGTGTATCTGATTTTCTTAATGCTTGGTTATCCCTTCGTGAATTTGTTTTAATAAATTGTTTTTATAAAATTAATGGTCGATCCCTACCTTTTCGCCGTCTTTCCTCTTCTTTTGACGCATTGCAGATACCGTTTAGGACTTCTGTAAGCAAAATTATAAAATTACATTAGTTATTAATTCCATGTAATTTAACTTTAGGCAGTAATAAAACTTAATAATTAAATTAGAAAGATGTAAGTTGAAGTCCGATATGTTTTGTATTTACTCAATTGGGAACTTTATTATTAAGGAACAAAAATTCCTTTAGATCTATCAGATAAAAAATCGAAAAATAATCCACGCGTATTCCTTCTTTTTTCAGTTTAATATTTGTCCACGAAAATACGGCAATTTGAAAGTCGTGACGACGTCACGCCTTAGTAGTATAAAGCTACATGTACAAGGTTCCCCATTTTAAGTCATCCCTAAATATTTATTCAAAAGCATTTTTCTGGCAATTTTAGAAAAAATGTCTCAGACAAATGTTGTTTGAATCAGAGTAGCCGTAGGTCAACGATCTTAATTTTTACCTTGATCTTCATTTTTAAGATTATTTGGAGATCATCATTTCTTTATTTTTATAAAGGAACTCTTAATTTTGACTTAAGATTCTGAAGGAACAGGAAAATTGACATCCAGGTATGTGCGCATATTAGGGATACCGCGTGTGAGTAAAAAATCACTGCTAAAAACTTCAGAATTAACATGGAAGGCCTTATTCTACGCACAGTGCTAAAAGTTGTTACACTAAAGATGGGAGGGTTCGCAGAATTTTATACCTCAATACAAAGTATTGCATCTCTTCTATCAACTCCAGTGATCATTTTACCTCCTAATCTATCAAGAAGAAAACTTCCACGGGTACGAAAATTATGTCTCGTCAACACCCCACGAAACTAAAATTCGCTCGATCCACGCGGATATTAGTTCCCCTTCATCCTCGTCTCCGCTTGAATAAGTGCGCGACATCCAACAAAATCCGCGGCTCGTTAATTCGGCGCATCGCTAGCACCTACGTGGCGACCGGCTAATCACCCGCAGAGCCACGTCAACGTGCTCGCGCACGCTCTATAAATAAAACGCCCGTGGCGCGGCACGCGGATTTTCTTGCGCCCTCGTACCAGGTGCACGTGGCTCACATTTTTCCGAGTCGTTTCACATCTTACGCTTAATGTTTTTTTTTCAGCTGAATTTTCCCGCAAATTTTCGTCAGCTGGATAGTGCTAAATATATTCTGTAGAAATATTCTTGAAAATCAACTGATAATTTAAGTCAAGGTTACTGCGTATTATTTTATAAATATTATAATTTATTCTCTGTCCTGTTACGAATTTCGGGCTTAATTTAATTTAAGAATTCTAAATATTGATTAAAATAATGCGATATATCTGTCATACAAATGAAAGTTACAATTTCAAGACAGTGCAATGTATTACCTCCCGTGCGATTAAATGAAATTGCAGTTATGTTCGTAGTTTAAGAAATGTACTACTTATTTAATTTGCGATGGAAGAAAGATGCTTTTTCTTGGGGAGCGAATAGCCGTACTATTTTCTTTGTGGTACAAAATTGCTATATCTCTATCGCGGTAAAAGAGAATGATGTTAGTTATGCTGTTGCCGAAATATTCACACTGTGTAGAAGGTTACAATAACTTCTGTAGTTGAAGAACGATGATATCCATCTATGGTTGATTAAATGTAAAAGGTGATAACCCGATCTTTAGTTCAAGAAGGTGATAACGCGCAATAAGAAGGCTAAATCACTGAACTGATAATTTATGAAGGTAATAACTTATACATCCTAAAACGTAGGATAATTGATAACTTATGAAAGTGATATAATGTAACGTGCTAAACCTATGAAGGTTTCTTGAAGGTAATAGCTAGATAACACTATTTCGATCGTTGCTTCATGGTTTTATTAATATTACATTTTCAGCAACAAATTTTTCTTGAGCTTTGTTCTGTTGGGGATGAAATAGCGTTTTTTTTTATTTCTAAACACGGAAATTATTTCATAAAGAATGATTTTCTTTTAATTTACTGTACAAAGAGAATAGAATAAGAGTAAATGATTTTTGTAAAAAATTATTAAATTATATATGTGAAAATAAAAGATTTCACGAGAAAGATGTAGTGGGTTTAATTTATCACGCATTAGCTCGTTTCCACTTAATTACAAAAACTTTGGCTATTAAAGCTGCTGTGCAGTTGAAGTTAGATGATCGATGAAAATCCTGCTTTATCTACCGGAATTTAATGTTATTTTTATCGCCTGAACACTGTCGCTTGCCTCGGACAAATTACACTCGTCGCATACTCCACAATATGCGCTCACCCAGACTCTGACTCGAATCTCATCTCGCAAAAATTAGAAAATGAATATTCAAATTTAAGCTTCCCTTATCCTCGATAAATTTTCACTTTGCTCTTTTAAGGTCACTTATATATTTTAAATTCCCCAAGGCCGCGGTGATAAATCGTTCAGCCACGCGCTCCCTCAATTTTCCAGAAAAATGAGGAAAAGAACTAGAGCTTTTCTATTACAGATGAGCTGATAAATTTCCACACTGCCGAAAAAACGCATCGCTCGTCGCGAGTAATTTACACTCCGGAGAGCTCTCCAGCATCGAACCGTCATCCGAACCAGCTTGCTGCAACCTTCCTAGCAAAAAAGTCGCAAGCTCGAGAAGAAACCAGGGCTGGAGGAGGACAGCGAAGAAGGAAGCGACTCGGTGGATGCATCTTCCGCCTGATGCATGAGACCCTGAGAGTCCGCACGCGGTCGTAAAGATTGCGCCCCCTTCCTCCGCTCCTCGACTCGAACGCGACACGCGGCTGCTATTATTATTCGGCCAGTGTAAATATATTAATCTTCCGTCGACTCGATCCCCCTCCCTCTTCTTCTTTGTGCTAGAGCTCGAACTTTTTGCTCCCGGGCGTTTTGCAATAATGCCCCCTCGGTAGATATATAGGGCAAAAATGCAAAATGCGAGGATTTATTTTCGAGAGCGGACCGCCCAGAAAATATCGAAGGTGAGAGTAGCTGTGTGAGCTCGTGTATAAGTATGAACGTGTGCATCTGTGTGTGTGAGCGGCTCTTTTGGCTGAGAGTCGGTGGGAAATTGTCGATTTTAGCGGCACTTGTCACGAGCTTATAATGAAGACGCGCGTGAGTAGACTTGGAGATGTGCGTCTGAGAGACGAATTTTAGAGGATTAGAGAGTTACTAAGTTTCTAAGAATAACGTGCAATCAAGAGTGTCGATTTTCATTTTTCTTTAGATTTATTATTATTGCTGTAACATTTTTAAATCGCATTAATAATTATTGTTGATATAGAAAAAAAAAGATTTAGTGACTATTAACATGCCAATAACATGTCGTCGATATCATCTTTATTTTGTTTTCATGGTTGTCTTACACGACTCGTTTCCATTACCATCATTTTCATCAGCTCCATTTTTATCGTCAACTTCAGATCATTTTAGTTTATGCTATCCTTGTCTTTATTGTTGTTGTTTTCTTCAGAGACATTTGCTTCGTTGTCATTTTCATCGTCGATATCATCTTTAATTCAGTTTTTGTCATCGATGTCTTTAACGTTTTCATTTTCATTACCATCTTCATCAGCTTCATTTTCGTTGATGAATTCAGATCATTTTTGATATTATCATCGTGGTTTTTATCATTTGTTTTCTACAATGAAATCAGCTTAATTTACCGTTTCAGCGTCGATGTCATCTTCAGTTCAGTTTTTGTCATTGTTGTCTAACGCTTTTATTTTCATTACCATCATATTCATCAGCTTCGTTTTCGACGTCGATTTCAGATCATGATAATTTATGTTATCATTATCTTTATTATTATTGTTTTCTTCAGGGCCATTTGCTCCGTTGTCATTTTCATCGTCGATTTCATCTTTAAATCAGTTTTTGTCATTATTGTCCAACGTTTTTATTTTCATTACCATCATCTTCATCAGCTTCATTTTCGACGTCGATTTCAGATCATTTTACTCTTTGTTATCATTGCCTTTATTATTGTTGTTTTCTTCAGCGAAATTTGCTTCGTTGTCATTTTCATCATCGATGTCGTCGTTATTTCAGATGTTGGCATCGCTGTCTTTAAAATTTTCGTTTTCATTAATGTCATCTTCATCTTTATTTTTGTCATCAACTTCAGATCATTTTAGTTTATGTTACCATTGTCTTTATTGTTGTTTTCTTTAGAGACATTTGCTTCGTTTTCATTGTTATCATGATATCAGCTTCATGTTTGTTTATGTCATCATTGTCCTTACCATTTTTACTTTTGAGAAATGAATCAAAAAGATATTCAGTGTCCATCGGAGGAATCGACCGCAGCGCTACTAGTGCAGGTTTTTCGCAGCTTGTGGTAGCTGTAATACACATAGTGTACAGGAAAAAGCAAGAAAAATAATAAACATTTATAGTAATTTTGTTAAATCACAATTATGTGAGTAAAGTTAAATCAATATTATGTAAGTAAAGATCTTTATAAAAGAATATGAAACTATATAATATTAAAAATAAATAGTGTTGTTCTTCACGAGGGTTGAAAATTGCTATTAAAATTGCCATTTTGAGGTTAGAGTGCCATAAAATCAAGAGACGCGGTAGCGCCTCGATGGCAAGTATGAGTCACCGCACCAAAATGTTTTTAAATTCTGTTTTTATATTTAACACAGCATAGAGACTTAAAACGGTCGTTATTTATTAATCGTTTTCTTAATGTACTTCCAGTTTAACTTTGTACGGATGCTCGTTTACCAATGATGTGCGAATTACACTACATCTAAGCAGACAAGTTTTGCCTAACCCCGAAAGCTCTTCTACTCTTAAAACTTTGTTAAAGCCAAGGTTTTGCCTTTTACGACTTTTTGAGGATCAAAATTAATATTATGCGTAATAGCTTGGAATCCAGTTCTGATAATGATAC
>JAXIUT010000037.1:10679802-10690908 GCA_035586675.1 Eurytoma californica | reverse complement strand
TGTATAAAAATGCTACCACATGTTGGAACATTTTTTACTGCAGAGGGCGCCAACGTAGATGGACACTGAGCGAATATGAAAGTTAAATTTTGAATGACTTATGGTCTGCACTTTAGACATTGACAGGATGTGTCGTATCGTTGTAAAATACATTTTTGCTAATATGTGCAATAAATTTATTTTTTATAAAATTTATCGTAAAAGTAAAAAAATGTCAATACGTTCACCATACGCTCCAAAAAATACGTATTCCACCGTCGCAAAAAATTCATTAGACGCATCGACGATTCCTTTCTAATCCCACCCAAATCCTTCAAAGTGCATAAACCACCGAGCCGGACTTTTATTCTCGCCGTCGCGAAATTTTCGATGCACAGTGTGCGATCGAGGCGTCGAACGTCGTGCATTCAATTCGCGAAACGACAGAGGGAAAAGAGGCGGCCGATTTCTCCGGGAATCGAGGCGCGCCGCCCCCGCCGGCCTTCGGGAATTCAGTGTCAGGCAGCGGCGATGCAAACGACGGACGTGCGCCGGCATTTTCACGCCGGGAAAGCCGAGCACCGGAGGCGCGACGACGCCTCTCGGGCCGGCCGAGGGACACCGGCACGCGGTGTATTTTCGTGACGCAGTTGCGTAATGAGATTTGCGCAAGATCGATGGATATAAAACACTATGCCGCGCTAGGCTTAACGGTCCTAGTTCTGGTCGATGATAATAAATTCTTGTGGACGACTTTGGAATTTTCGTTTTACGACGTTACACTTACGTTACTTTTTCGTACGACGACGAAATTGCAAATTGATCACCAAATATTTATGAACAATAAAATTAAATTTAAGGGTTGACGAAAGAAGTAGGAGAGTGATGCAATGTTTTTGAGTACAGTAGTAAGAAATACGTATGTCGGACATGAACTGACATTAAACTACTTACAAGTTCACATAACTCTTTTATTTCCATTGCAAAAAGGGCGACATTTCCAGAAATATAATTTCTATTATAAAATGTGAAGGTTACTAAATACTCCGACATTTGATAATGAACTGTAATAGCGTAAAAATAGATACGTAAAAAAATGAAAGCGAGGAATGCCTCTTAACATCATGCATCGTTTGCCAGTTTTCGTCGCAAGATAACGAAGAATCGCCGCGAAAACACGGACGTTAGATGTGAGTCGAGCAGGTGCTCCGACACCCGGAAAATTCACCCCGAAGCCCGTAGCCTGAGTAAGAAGCTAAATATTGCCAAGGTGGTTGCGTAAGATGTGCGCGACCGTGGGGAGGGGACAGGTGCCTCTTCGAGGTTGCGCCGACGATCCTTCCTGTGCAACTGAACATTTAGTAGAAGCAGAACAAAACGAATAAGGAAAGACATTCTTTTCCAATAAAATGTTTTAAACGTCTTTTTTTAATTAAATGTAAGTACAATAACTAAAATATTTCTTCGCCCAAGTGCATTCTGGATCCCCTAATAATCTTGCCCTAATCTTAAGCCAAAAAATAGTTTTGCATGAGTACCCATGCAGCATTTCTCGAAAATATTGACTTAATTTTTTAATTACACAATTAAAATTGTTATTTTTAAAGAAACAAACATTACCATATAATGCTGTGTATTCAAATGATTGTAAAATCAAGTAAAAAGTAAATTGCAGTTGCAACCATCGATGAGGATCTTTACCTCAACACGGAAAACAATAAAAAAAAAAGAGAAGGGAGAGAAAGAGAAGGATGTAGAGAAAGAAAGCGAGAAACACCATCAGCGTCGATAAAACTCTCTGCCCGCTGGAAAATAAACATCGAGCGGTCGGTGGCGTGAAAGCGTGCGTCGGCACCTCGGCGGCGCGGCTCTACGCTCGGTGTATTTTCACGAGCTCGCTCCTCGCCGCGGCGACATTTCTTCGGCGAGCGCTGTGAACCTTTTAACCCATAAGATCCTAAATTAAGCCGCGCCTTGATACCAGAATTTTCCCAACGCGCGCGCTCGCGTTTAAAATTACCCACGCGACGAGGACGCGCGGCCTCCCCGTTCCCCCTCCTCGCTCCGCCTCTCGCTTTTTTACCTCCTTTCGGCCCCGCATCAAGACTCATTTCACCTGCTATTATGGGCACGACGTACCGGCAATTAATTATAAAACTTAGAGCGCGATCTGGATCAAGTGGAGGCTAATTCCGACCGCTAGACGCGGTGTAGAAAAGGCTCGCCGGAATCGCAGCTAGATGGAAATTCGTGCACTTTCACAATGTTATTTTCGTTGTTTAAAAAAAGATTAGAGTCAGAAATTATTGCTCGGAAGCGAACACCTAGGAGGGGACATGACCTTGGCGCCAATGACTCACGAAACTTTGAGAAATGTTTTTTTATGTTAAACTATGAAGAAACTTAAAAGTACAGTAAAGCTTGAAACTAAAAATGTTTAAAGCACACGTTTCTAAAAATTTATTTTGATTATCTTGATATATTTTCTTGCAATGAGAAATTGAGTTTCTTGAAAATTAAATCAGAATTAAGAAGATAATGCAATATAGCCGTACACTTAGGATAATGCTAAGATTCACCCCATCAAATTTTTAATTTTCATTTACATCAGTTATTCTACATTAGAAACTGTTTAAAAGAATCTCTTCAAATGTTTATAAATAGAAAACTATTTTAAATTGCAAATAAGAAAAAAGCACTTTACTATCGATCCATCACAACTAAAAGATTCTCTTGCGAAAACCTCCATTATCCTAATTATTCAGGCATTAATCAATTCCAAAACCATAGAAACGACGGAACCTTATGAAATTTAAAGCGGATTCGCCGAAAAATTAGAATCCTCCGCAAACTTCGATGCTCTTAAAAATCCGCGAATCATTAAAGGGCCCTCATTACCCATTCTCCGCATTGGCATCGCATCTTTCATCGTCAGGCGGGCATTCCTTCCGCGTAGAGGTAGGGGGAGCGCAGCGAGGGCTGAATCAGCGCGATTCCGCCGCGTCATCGCCTAGCTCCCATCGCCGGGGCGCGCCCATCAACATCATGAAAATTCCGGACTGGCACTCTCAAAATACACAGACCGATGGCTCGTGAAGTCGCGCCAAGGCCGCGGAGTCAATGGAACACTCGGCCACACTATCGAGTAATCCGCGAGGCGCCAAACTAATGTTAAAGTATCCGATACGAGCGGTTCTTTTAATAAAGTTTGCTGATCTTGAATGGTGTAAAGGCATAATCCTCCGACAGCTAATACGGTTACTTTCAATCAGATTGATTTTCGAGTAACATCTGGTAATGCTCCTGGTTGTTACTTACAAATTATGTGGACAACCACCACAAAAGTTCCATGGTTCGAAGTCTCAGTAATTAACTAGTTTTATAAAATATACATTTCAGCATAAAACTGCTAATAAGCAATTTATTTTTTTCGATTCCGAAAATACAAATCAACACACAAAGAAGTAAACCGTAACTTAAGAATCACGTCTTCAAAACAAAACGTCTGAGTCTAGTCACTCTAGCCAAAGCTTTAAAAAAGTCGAGTCAAAAGAAAAAGAACAGCGGAAGGAAAAAAAGACGAAAGGAAAGGCGCTGTTAACCCAATTAGAAGTATCGCTCTCGCGTGGCTCGAGCTTGGATGAGAAAAAAGAAAATTATGATAAGAGGCGCGCGTCGCTGTAAAGTTTTGTGGGCGGCACTCGCCGAGCGGAGCACGTGTCTACGCGCGCCGGCAATCGCTGGAGCCCACCTTAACCTACCCCATCGGCTCTCTTGGCAGCGACACCATTTTTTCAGCGCCAATTTTTGCGCCCGCGGCCTCGCGCGCTTGTAAACATTAGAAAGTCGCCTGCCAAACGTCGGATCGAGCCAGCGGACTTCACGCCGACGCCAGGTTTTCCGCGAACTTTGAACCCACGGCTTTCTTTCTCTCGCTGAGCACGTGGCTCTTTGTCGGGGTGCAAGAAATGTTTTAACTGAGGGTTACGATGGAATAGGTGTACTCGTTACTTTTGTTTCACAAATTATGAACCGAACTAATTCGGATCTACACATTGTCAAAAAGAAATGGAGATGTACAACCATTCTTATAATTTGAAGAGATGCAACAATAACTGGACAAATCAATTACTTTATCTACATTAGTTGTATTCTCTAAGTTATACCAAAAACTATTTATTTTCTTCTTTATTGCTGTTTTTTTTTCCTTACTTTTCTTTTTTTTTCTTTTTTTTTCATTTTTTGTCTTGTTTATTTTTTTCACTTGGCCATACTCACCCTACTCTACTATATCATACTCTCGATCGTCAGAATAATATTCAAAACGTGATAAAAACTATTGAACTCTGACACAAAGATCCTCCTCCCATAAAAATAAGAGAATGAGCCGATTCTGTCATCCCACCGATGGTCTCGGTAGCGTGACGCATCGGACCCGGCGAAAGTCCAAAGCAAAACAAACGGGCGATGGATCTGGAATTCGAGCGTAAGCGTCAGCCAGCTTGTCGCGTGGGTGCGCTCGGTACTGCCAAAGGCCGCCGGCGGCGGCGACGGACGGAGGGGGAGTGCGCCGGCATGTCATGGGGACCCCGCGGGTGGAAATTGGCAAGGCGCGCCGTTGAATCGAAGCCGAGAGTGCGCGCGGCTCAATGGGCGACGGGCCTGAATGGGTCGAGGTGGCTGCCAGGAGGCCGCGCACGTGGAGGTCCTTGCCGGCCACCGGTCTCCAAGTTGGACGCCGGGCCGACTTTGGCCTGCCAGAGACGCTCTTGGCGAGCCGCTCGCGGGGGACCGATCTCTTGTCGTTCCTTCACCCGCGCGAGCTGGCCGACGAACCACGATGACGCGCAGGTTTACTGACCGTTTGGAGGGGGATAGAGTAAATGTTCGGAGCGGAGGTAATGCTTTTCTTGGAGAACTTGCTGGATGAGACTTGTTGTATGGCAGTTAAATTTGATCTTAGGAAGCTCTGCTACTTATTACAAGTGTATAATGGAATCCCATCACATTAGAGTCAAGGTCATGCCATGGTGAATATGTGGATTCTGGAATTTATTCTCTATAGGGATATTTAACTTGTGGAGAAAATGAGGCGGTTGAGATTAGTTCGATACAAGATTGATGTTCAGAGTCCCAAAACACTTGTCTCCTGCTAGAAACCTGCTAGACCTATTTCGAGCCTGCATCATACTAAATATTTTTGACCTTCAAGTAACATTTAGAGCTCATATTAAAAAAAAATTAAAGATCTTTTTTAACGTTAAATTTTACGTCTTTCATTATCTGAGGTTTAGACCTTTTTAATTGACCTTCAGGTGACCTGTTTAATTGACCTTTAGATGACATTTTAATTGACCTTTAGATGATCTTAAATGTGACCCGATGGGCCCAACGGTAACCGGATTCGTGTTCCGTTTGAATGGTATTTTAGTTTTATATTCGATATTTTTGTGATTTTAATGCATTTAAGGAGTAATTTCCTTTAACTTTTAGTAAACTAAAATAAAATTATTTAAAAAGAACTTAGTTTTTTTGTATTTTTTATTAAAGTCGCGACGTATAGGTAGATAGGTGTATACTCTTTAAAAGTATTAAAAGAAGTTTTAAAAGATACGAACCGTGGCTGGTTATAAAGTTGGCGAGGTAGAGATCGAGTTCCCGGACGGAGACGTTGATGTGGTAAGGGTTGACACAGAGGCCTGGTTGAGCACATTCCGCAGTCTTTTCCAGTCTCTCCCCATCCGTGGACTCCAGAGGAATCGCCTTGAAGAGGATCACCATTACCAGATCCAATCTCCATACCTGTTACATGAGACAAATAAATATTTTTAATTATTTATTAAACTATTTCAATGGATGATAGTTCATCAGTACATAAATTTAAGTTAATTCTCCACTGAACAAAGGAACAACTGCTCTACAAATACTTCGCCAAATTGATAATTACGATCCACAATACTGCTTCTTTAGTAACAAAAATTTTTATCGCGTGAAAATAAATACACAACTTTTTATGATGTTAAATTAGAAATGAATAAATAAAGTAAGAAGAAAATTGATAATCAAACGAACCTTGTCGGCTTGCCGTAGGCAGTCGATACGACGCATTTTACCCTTCTGGTCAGGATTGCTGAGGACGCACATGGCCGGCCTCTTCCCCGTGATACTTAGGACGAAGTCTTCTCGGTACTCTTGTGTAATGTCCTTCCGTAATTTTCCCAGCAGTCGCGACGCCCATTTCTGTTTCACCTCCAGCTTTTCGTTCTACAATCGAAAAATTTTGTACAAACTTTTAATGCCAGTTGTCACTTGCTTCTTCTCGCCCCATTTCATCCCACGAGTTTAATTCGATCGAGTAATTAGATGGCTATTGTACTACACGAAAGTTTGAATTTGCCAGTGATTCAGATCAAAAGTTTGATAAGTTAAATTAACGAAATTCTTGATGATTTTTTAGTTGAAATAAAACTTTCATTACCAAATCTTGCGAAAAATTCAGGTAAATTAACAATTATTGTCATAGTAACAGGCAAATGCTGCATGTCTGTAAAAATTTTCTTTTACTAATTAGTTAATTTCTTCCTTTTACCTGGGCAAAAGCCGGTTTAAATATAATTTTCTTTCGGCAACACTTCTGGGCCGTTTACATTCTAGTGTCAAACAGGGTTTAAAAATAATGCCTCTTAATAAATTTCTTATCAAATGCCAAAATAACATCTTTTCTAGGACGTATATCAGCTTATTACAACAATCGTCAACAATAAACATTTTGTTTTATAGATTCCCTATAAAAACTTCGTTTCATTCTTGCACATCAAAATCATCCTACTTTGTGAAAACAGAAGAAAAGTCAACTGTGCTATAAACCTACCGTTATCCACGAATAAAAAAGATGTGATCGCACACCAAAGCCTTGAAAAAGCAGTGGGCGTAAAAAAACAATCGGCGCACGTCGCGGCCGAGCGGCGCGCGGATTCGTCGTACGTATCGGCCGCTCCGATTTTCCCGCGGCCGTCCGGATTCCGCGTGAGCGCGGCTGCTTGGGATTCCGTGAGCGCGCGATATCGGAAAAGCTCGCGCGGCCGCGCGAGAAGAAACTGCGAGGGAAACATATGCGACGCACGCGATCGCCACCTCGGCGGAATGGCAAGAGGGACGCCTCGCTCGGCGAGGAATGCGAGGGGCGACGGCTCTCGAGCGAAAATGGGAGGCGGACGATGGGAAGTGGAGGATTGCGATTTGGCGATTGATACTTTCTCTAGATTCTTTTTTGCAGAAAGTTTTGTCTGCGAGAGGTTTGAGAAGTTTGTTACAAATTTTTGAAGTTTTAAAACTATGTTTTTAGTGTCTATTAGCAAAATCCAACGCGCTTCGAGAGCTTAGATATCTCTATGTATTTATTACCTATGATGCATATAATCGTTTTTTAAAGAAAGGATATGGTAGACACCTACGCAATTATTGAAGATTAATAAATTGAAAACATGTTAATTGAGAGCTATTTCGGATTGTGGAGGTTGTTGGTTCGTGGATATTGCAGTAACTTCTTCAGATGAGCTATCCGCAGTTTCAGCATAGCCCACAGATTAACTATAAAGAAGTAGACTATAATTTCCAAGAGATGTAGTCATAAAAAAGCTTCACATAATTGAAACCCGTAATATCATTCAATCAATGAAACGAATCATCGAACAATCCTTAAATCTTCGAAAAACACACGGTTAGGGATCTTATCGACATTGCCTTATCTTTATACACTTTTGCAAAAAGTGCTAGTTATTCCCTAATAGTGCAAAAATTAACTAATTTCAGCTCTAAGTAAGTGCATTCACAACTTCGGGAGAAAAGGTTTGAAATATTCCTTATTGTTATGCTTAATTACGCTTATTAAGGCATAAGATCTCTAACTCTACTTTTTAATTATGAGGTTAGTAACTTGGAATTTTTTACTGTTTTCTTTATTATTATCAACCATTAATAAAGTGAATATAATATAAATTACATGAACGATTAGAATTAAAAGAAAACTTTTTTTTTATTTAATAATTACAACTGCTTCAAAGAAGTTTAAAAAGAATTGTTGCACGTAATCAAATGATTGGCATTATAGTACTAAAGTTTGAATTCGTGGAATTATAATTAACTTGCACGAAAGCATAGTCTAACAGTCAATGAATAGAATGTTAGAGCCGAAACGGTAATCGACCGAGGCGATCTTGCACACGAAGTTCCACCGAATGCATAGTTGATTGGATCTTAACCACCTCTTGAATACTTTCCGCTCGTCCACAATGACCCACTATTATGACCTCCCCATCCAACACTCGAATACCGGGCGAGCCATCTCCCTTTCACGGTAAACAATGAAAAAAAAAACTTTCGTCTGCAACGATAAAAAGAAGGCAACAGCCACATCCTATTCCCCCCAAAAAAAGGGAGACAACTTTTGTAGCCCTAATGAATGCAACGCATAAAACAAACTTGGCGAAAATCATGAGCGCGGAAAGTCTCAACTTGGCGAATTGCAAATAGCCGCGTACGTTCCCCCCATTATGCAGCGACGCCGGGGCGGGCCTTAAAATTGCGGACGGTAAACCGGCGCGAGCATAGGCAGTAACAATAACGCGAAAACACGAAAGTTTAGGCGTTATATGCCGACGCCCCGCGGAACAACGGCAATTCGCCACTGCGCGGATAATACCTGCCTACTTGTGTCTATGCAGTTTGCGACGGGAGTACGTTGGAAAAGTCTGATGCGATTGCCGGAATCCGCCCTTAAAAGGTTTACGGGTTTATACGCAGACTCTGTAGTTGCGGTATAGCATTAGAAAGGTGATTGTTTTCTCAATTATGTATCAACGAGACTTTATTTATCAGAGTACGAACAATTTTCTTCCTGGTATTTATTACGTTTTTCTCCGGAACATAATGTATTTTAAAGCGTACAATTTCTAAATTTTTATACAGTTCAATATCCTATGAAACTGTTCTACTCCATTAATTTATAGTTTAATAATGATGAAAATAAAGAAGATCCATAAAATTAAAAATAAAAAAACAACTATTAAAACGTCGCTGTTAGACAGCTGTACGTACGCTACTAAAAGTTTTTCATATGCTTTTAAATTGACATGAAAACAAGGCCAGCAGTGAACCGTCGTAAATCGAGCATCTCCTATGGGCGAGTATAGCGGGGGAGTCGCCTTGGCGTGTCGAGGGGCTGCGCGTTACGGCCGTTGGGACGAGATTGAGTCGTTACGAGCGCGTTTACGGTGGGGCGCGCGCACTCCCGGCCACGCCAAGTGTGAAGAGATTCGCGAGCTACGTATGTAATGGCACGCGAGGCGTTTGCGTATCGGTCCAATTGATTTATCGGCCGGCCTCGGACGAGCAATTCAATCGACGTTGCATCGTGATTAGCGCCCCGATATCGCTGATGAATCGAACAGTTTGCCGACGATTGTTCGAAAATTTGATAAACGTTTGTACTTCCTTTTTTTCCAGAAGGGAAGAGATTATTAGAAATAGAAATTTTACTTCTGTATTATAAATTATTAATGTTTGTAAATTAAAATTTTCAAAAATTAGAATAAATGAAATTCTATTTGTTTCGTGGATGTTTAAAATCTACCGATAGTTTGATTTATTATTTGTATAGCCTTTCACTTATTTCTCGATATTAAATCTCTATCTTGATCAAAACTTAATTAAAATACTGTTTCTCTTTTTGAAAAATGATAGATTAAAAATTCACGGAGCTGTAAACACATGCTATTGTTGCTTACATCTACCGCTAGGTGGACTCCGAATTATTTGTCCCAATAATATGTCTGCTGGGTGGTGAGCCATTTAGAGAAGAGACATAATGTCCCTTCGTTCTGACAGTTGCTTAATTGATGTTAAATGTTATCATGCAAATGAAAAAAATCAATTGAATTCTTGTAACCAAATGTCACTTGAATGATTTCCGATTTGATTAGTTGTGCTGTAAACGCTTTCCCTTTGGAAGTCCATAGTGATGTTACGAGGAGGTGAACATCTCAGCGTAATGGAAAGGAGCATTACAAAGGCATGCGTGCACGGCGAGGTGTGTGGGTGGTACATGTCCGAGGCCGCTATTTCTCTACCACCGGTAGCAAGAGCTACCGATAAAGATTGTGGCACGGGGCGAGAGGAGCCCGTGGCGCTCTCGCCGACAGTCTGCCACGAGACGTTCGGTGGTTACTATGACTTCGAATTGTTTTAGTTTCGACCGCCTTACCATTAAGATTGTGAAAATAATAAAAGTATCTCAAATTAAAACTTCTTGGCTGCCTCGTATTTTTCTTGCGCGACATACCGAGCGAACAGTTTCGTTACGGATTAATCATGTTAAATTATCACGCATTCATTGAACAAAAATCGATTTAATTCACTGAATCAAATTATACTAATGTCGATTTTTACAAGTTTCATTTGATAGAGAAAAAGTCTAGCTCCATCTGTAACATTTATAATGTCGCATGATGGCGCGATCGACGTTTTCTTCTTCTCGTCGATGCGGATTACGCTTTTCGGATCACGCCCACGACCTCTGCATTTACGACGCGGAAGCTTGCGATGGCACGGACGTGAGGCGAATGCATCTCCCCCTTCTTACGGCGCAAGAGACTGAGAGAGGTGGAGACGTCGCGTGTAAAGAAGCGGCAATTACTTATTACATACAAAGAGGGCCGTAATTACTTTTCGACTTGCTCTTGGAAAGTTGGCCCCGACCGGGGGGAAACTACAATCGACTAATTAACTTTTCAGAGTAAACGAGTGACTTCACCGATCTCTCTCCTATCTTTTCTCTTCTTTTTTTTCCTTCTCGGGGATTTCCTTCGGCTTAATCGGCTTCGACAGTAGGCGCTGGAGTTTTATAATCAGTTGAAGAATTCTATTACGTGGTAAAAGTTTAAATGCTTTTTTTATTCTGTGTAATAATTTAATATTCAATTTTGCATTCATTGAGTAATATCAACGGAATAATTGATCATTCTGTAAATAATTTTTTGAGGAAATTAATAATGCATACGAGTGAAATTCTATTATATTTAAATACCGTTTGCTGAAACTTATCTATATATTTGTTTCATAAGATATAAT
>JAXIUT010000037.1:10652879-10674361 GCA_035586675.1 Eurytoma californica | reverse complement strand
TTTATGTATTTTTATTATATATTATAAATAAATTTTTTCTATTGTAATTTTTTTTGGAGCCAGTTATTCTGTCAAAAAAATCTAAGGTATAAACCTCCCTTAAAAAAATAAGCTTCTAAATTTATTTACATAAGAACTAATGTATTGGAAAATAATATCCATAAATCTGGAGTAGTTTGGTCTAGCGGTTCACTTTAAAACCTGCACAATGTAAGTCAGAAGTTTGTTCATACTTGTTACTACAAGTATTGCAAGGGTTTGAAGAGGTCCCATTCTTTTCAAAATATAAGTAAATAAGCCTATTAATAGTAGCAACAATTTTGCTTACATTAAAGGTGTTTTGCTCCCTTAATAACCAACCAAGTCAGGTCGATACTGTTTCTCAGTCCCTCATTGTTACCACGTAACCTTGACTATATTATCTTATCTATCTTTAAAATCCATAAACTTTCCAATTCCTAGCAATTGTTATTTACTACTGTATCTACAACTCACAAAACTATACAAAAATGTCAAATTTATTTTTAGAAAATAAATAACTCGTCGCTAACGTTTCGAATCGCCTGTCGAAAAGAAGGACATTAAATTTCCACGTACAAAATTTATCGCCTCGGCAACATGCGCTCGACATTTACGACCTTAAATTTTCTGCAGCTGTAGAGTAAGGTCGCCTCAATTAACAAAACGGCTAAAAGTAGAAGGAGAAAAAATCTAGCCTTACATCATCGCAAGATCTCACTCGATGTAAGGCTGAATAATCAAAGAGCAGCTTCGGCGAGCCGCGCAGACAGCGGAGGAATCGAAGGGGTATGAAGGGGATGAACAAAAGCAGTGGGTCGAGACAAAAGGCACTGCGACGTAATTTCGTTGGCGGACTCGGGCTTCAAACGATATTTCGCGAGGCGTCGCGTCTCGAAAGTTTTTCCAGCGGCGCGGCGGAAAAATCAGGAGGACCGGCGCCGGCCGTCCTAAGAGCCCCTCGATATTTAGATTCAATTAGGATGGGGCGAACGGGGGAGGTGACGGGACGTCGTTACCCGGCAAATTGGCGCTACTGAGGTGCCGCCGACGTGACGGCAAGTTAGGAATTGTTTTATGAAAAAGTGCGACTTTAAAATTAGGTCTTTAGGCAGTGATAATAAAAGTATCGTTAGATTTAAGAAAAAAAGTTATGAATGTTGCTAAATCTTTGTAGAACAGTTTTACTATCTTTGTCAATACTTTTTAGATTTTATTTATTTATTCTTGTGAGTTAAAAATTTGAAAAAAATGATTGCAAGTTGACTTATTTAAATTATTTATTATTTTATAGTTAATAACGTGGAATGCTATTCCCTCGGGTTGACCTCTTAGCGAAAGGAACACTACCTTCCTTCACCTTGCGCTCGTGCCTCGGACATTGACTTTTTTTCAACTACCACGTATTTTCGTTGATGATTCATTCACGGTTAATGAGTTGTGAACATTATTACTTTGGGTACAAGTTTTATGAATTTTCAAATGGAGAATTTCTGTTTTGGTCTGCAGAGATGTTGAGAAAATGAATCTTTCACGAACTTAGGCACAATATATTTAAAGACTCGAAGAAGACAGAGCAAAAAACATATATTTTTTTATAAATAACATTTTCTTTTCGAAAGATCATCCGTCACTTATTTTTAGAAATATTCAAGTATGTAAATATTTACTTTTATTCTACTCACATATGAGTATTTTATTCACTCGACCGCGTTTTTAAATGATGATTGAGAAGTTTTCATTAAAAAGTTTTAATTAAACAAAATATGATGTGAACTTAACACAAAATCTCTAATTCTTGTACAAGCACCTTCTTTCGTGCTCAATCCTAAAAAGATTATACAAGAGTTTTGTCTACATTCTAGATGATGTATTTTTGATCCTTTGAATTATAACAATGCTTATTATAAAATACTTATCTATTTTTCTATTTCATACGTCTTCTGTATTTATAGATAATCGTACACTTATTTCTCTCAAAAAAATCTAAACTTTTAGTTAACTTTGGCTAAACGGTTCGCGCCCTCGCCGCGTCGGCTCATCGATTCGGTCGGCATAAACGCGTGCGCGCGCCGCCGCCTGGCAGATAAGCGGCCCGGGCGTGCACGTGGCCGTCTTGGCGTTCGCCGTATCAACAAAGTTGGCCGCCCCCCTGGCCGCGAATCGCACGGGTTTACGAATCTTTGGCAGCCACCGCCGCGCCGGGCGTATAATGGGCCGCGCGCACGCGAGAGATGCATTCCGAGGTGTTTCCGATGCCCCCGCGACGGTCGCCTTTCTCTTTCTTCAGCCTTTAGAGGTCTCTTTTTAACCGGTCTTTTCGGCGATTTTGCGTGCTTTCAGATTACCTAGATCTGAGGACTGATTTAGGGTTGATTAGGGACGTTTAGAAGATGTAAGTAAGTCTATTAGTGGACTTTTACGTATCAAAATACTGTTAAACTTTGTCTTTTGTTTTTTAATTTTTTGATTGTTTAAACTTTGTATTATCACTTTATTTATGATAGTAGTCGTCAAATTTTAACCCTGTAGTTACGGATGTAGCATGTATGCTATATTTAATGTTGTGGTTCTAAAAGATTAGTAAATACCCTACTGGACTAGAACTACTGCAATATTACTAAAAACTGCTAAAAACTACTGATGAACTACCAGATGAACTACTACTTCCAGTAGTAAATTGGCAACTACTGTCCTACTATTGACTACATTTACAAGTATTCCTAAGTAGTTTATCTATAATTTCCCTGTAGTTACTAGTCAGTAGTTAACTAGTAGTTGCCAATTTACTATTGGAATTAAGTGATCCATCAGCAGTTTATCAGTGATTCATCAGTACTTTGGTCAGAAATTTTGTAAATAGTTTTTCAAGTAGTTTATTTTCCTAAGGGTAACTCAAATAGTATATAAAAACTTAACTAAGTCGGTCAAATGCAGTCCCTAATAGGGTACATTAAGGTACATTAGGAGTGTCGGTATGCAAATTTAGTTTTTAAACTAAAAATCATCACTCATCAATGTAAATTAAAAAGGTTCTTAAAATCATCAATGTAAATAAAAAAAGATTTACATTCAAATTTAATAATTCAAATTTATTAACACCAAACGAACTAAAAAACTTAGCGTATAGTAATTTTGTTACTGAAAAAAGGTTTGAAAAAATGAGTAGCAACAAATAGTTGGGTTACAAAAAGTATGATAAAAATAAGTTATGAATATAGCTAATTTGTGCAATTTAGCAATTAAGTTAGTATATTAGTATGTACACCAGACCTTCATTCGGGCAATTCTATTTGCCTATTGTAGGATTACGATGTAATTACTAGTTTGGTAAATAAATAAATAAATTTAAAATCTTTTATCTAAATTCTTAAATCAATTCAAATCACTCCAAGTCCATAAACTAATCGCATTTCGCATTCAAACCAATTTTTCTTCCGAACTTCAGAAAAACCGTCCGCACATTTTCCCTTTCAGCGCCCATGGATGCACCGGACGGCCAGCGCGGCTGTTCCCACGTCCCGATTTCATTTTTTTTTTTCGTCCGTCGGGACTTCAAATTCGAAAAAAACGCGAAGCGCGTATGGCCGAGCGCGGAAAAACCGAGCGAGAGGTAGAAGAGTCGGGCATGTTTGTCTGTTGACTCTCTTGTTGGTCGATCCCGGGGCAAGGGCCCTATTTTTCGCCTCTGAATGGCGAAAATGTTATTGATGCAGGAGAGGATGCTCGCCTTTGTGCGCCGCTCGCCTCTCTTTCCTTCCTTCCGCTCGCGCACCCCTCCGCCCCTCGCCCCTCTTTTCTCCTATCGCGATCCTGCTCGCCCTCTCATTTTTCACCGGCCTCACGTTCTTATGGCGAATGTTGACGATGCGAGCCTTTATTCTACAGACGGCGAACATATTTTCTTGGATTTAAGATTTTTTTTCAATTTCGCGTGGATTCGGTGGATTGAATACTGATTATCAATTTTTGATAGGGTCATGGTTTTTTACAATGAAAACGATAATAAAATGTAAATCTGATAAAACTTACAAATCAACTTTTTCAAGTTTATATTCGTGGATGTTCATACCATGCAGGAAAAAAAAGTATTTTAAAAGAAATTCGAAAAAAAAGACGACAAAGGAGTTCAGTAACTGAATCAATTCAGTATCGCTATAAAATCTTAATTATTATACATTATATGTCACAAAGTCTGTAATACATTTCTTTTCTTTTTTTTTTTTTTTTTAATTAAGAATAAGTTTATTAATTCTTTTACAAAGTTTTCAAGTTGCTGCGAATGAATAAACTATCAATAGATAAATACCGTATTAGTCAGAAATCTGTTATCAATCCATTACAAGTACAACCAATAATTAAATTAAAAAAAAAAAAAAAAAATTCTAAATTTTATTACACATTACTCGTTTAATCAACAGTAAAAAGTAATTGGCCAGCTTGCAATTATGGATAACCCATCAGAGTAATCTTTTTCACCTGTCGACCGTCGAAAACGAAGTCTATCAATTTTTTGCCGCTCCTAGGCGAACGTTCAGCTCGTTAATTTACCGCCGCACTTACCGAGCTACCGGCCGCACGTTCAACTATCTCTTTCTCTATCTCAAAAAAAAAAAAAAAAAAAAAAAAAATCTCCAAACCGTGGACTAGACATTTTCTCTAAAACGCTTTCAGCGCCGAGTAAAAAAAATCGGGACGAGGAGGAAGCACGTCCGAAAGGAGTGAGAGAGAACGAGACTCGGAAAAAGGGACGGACCGTCGTTACATGCACGGGCCGCGATCTATATATCCTCGGGACGTCTATGGAGGGCCGGCGGTACATGCCGACATGCTCCCTCCTACCCTCTCCGCACACATAAATTCCGCTCTCGTTCACGTGTGTTCGGCGGCGCTCGCGCCGCGCGCCTATCGATTCGGTTTTTCAGAGCTGCAGGCCTCGTTTCGGCGCTTCGACCTCCCCCCCCCACCCCACCCCCCTTTTGTACGTCGTCTCGCTCGCCGCATCCTCTGCCCGTCGAAATTATGCGCGAGCGCCGAGCTTTGATGCCGCGATGTTTGGTCGCGGCGATAGGGGTGGCAGTGGTGGCGGCTTATCTTTTTTCCGAGGTGGAGGTACCCACCGGCTTCTGCGGTCGGTTCACGCCCGAGTGCAGGGTGAGCTTGTTTTTTACTGCAATTCAATTTCGATATTATCTCGGACATTTCCCTTTTAGATAAGATATTCTTTTTTTTTTTTTTTTAATTTAAATATTGGCAGTACTTGTAATGGATTGGTAACAGATGTCTGACTAAAACGGGTATTTATCTACTGATAGTTTATTTATTCGCAGCAACTTGAATAGCTTTGTAAAGATCATTATCAAAATTAATGTTATTAAAATAAAAAAAAAAGTTACAACTCAATGAAGTATTGCGTACATTGGCAGACATGAAAAGAAATACAAAAGTTTCGTAATAGACTCCAAGCTGATAATCATCCCTCTTAAAGCGTCTACATAGTAAAGGACACAATAGCGAGGGAAAAAGTGAGAAGACACGACATAATTCACAAGCCTTAATAGCTTGGTAAAGGAAATCTCGGGTGCCGACGAAAAAATGCATAACCCCCTTCCCTTCCTCCGTTAATTCACTTTAAATACACCCCTTCGAATTGACCGCGCCATAGAAACCCCTTAGCGGTACAAGCTCGCGAATTTCCTCCCCATTATAACCGGCCGCATAATTCACGAGGTCATTTCGAGCCGCACCGAAGTCCCCATTCATCGCCTCCCACTATCACCCCTACCTTCCCCCTCCTCTACCCCTCGTCTCGAAGAGGAACCAAAAAAAAAGTAAGACGAAGATATCCGAGGGCGTAAGAAAAAGTAACGCGCGTAGAGCCGCCGTCGGAAGGTAGGCATTAATACGCGCCGGGGGCGGCGTCAATCCGGAATTTACGGCGGGGGGTCGTCTCGGTGCTCCTCTCCCGCTCTGGAAATATATTTATTAATTTGGCAGCGGGCCCGAGTGTGTATAGCCGGTCCGCGCGTTATGCACACAGTACGTTATGACGCGAACAAAGCGCGACTCGAACGGATTTCTTTATAGGCAATTCTCCGCTGCACAGTCGCGGCCCGCGCTGTAAATATTGCCCGGCCCCCGCTAGAAGTAGGGGCTCCTTCACCGTCGCAGAGAATGAGAGAGAGAGAGAGAGAGAAAGAGAGAGAGAGAGAGAGAGAGAGAAAGGCGCGACGGACTAGCGCGCAAGTTGGTGTGTGTATAAACGAGTGGATGGGCTAAGGGTCGCGAACGACTTCGGCCGAGTACTCGTTGCCGAGCGAATGTCCTCGACGTAGTCGTTGTCGCTGTCGTCTGCGCCGTTTCCTAGCCCCCGCGGCCGTCCTCCGGCTTTCTTCCGCGATTTCTCACACGCGTATGCTCGCTGCCTGTGTGCTTACCTATGTCCAGTTTATACATTTGATTTACAACTTTTAATTACATATATTTTATTTTATTGTACTTAACTAATTTTCGAAATATATATTTTTTTTTTTTTATTTTTTTTTGTTTTTTTTTTGTTTTTTTTTGTTTTTTTACGTACTTTGATATTTGTGATGTTATGTTTCATTTCTATAAAGTAATCTTTCAGAAAAAATTACCTTAAAGATCATTCAATTTAAATCAGCAAAAAAAAAAAATAAATAAATAAATAAAATAAATAAAGCTACAAGTTAATTAATAATATTAGTATTAATATTTCTTATAAAGGTTTCTAATGATTAAAAATTAAATTTATAAATTTTTATTACTTTTTTTTTCCTTTTTTTATTAACAGAAGTAAATGTGAGCATCGTAACATTAATGCTGCAATGCAACACGTATCAAATAATTTAAAGTAGAATCTAATAAAATTATTCAACATGCTTCTCAAAATTTAAATTCGAGAACAAGCAACTCAATCCGCTAAATCCAGCCCGGCTAGGAACATCGTCGACCCGTTCGCGAGCGCGCACACATACATCGCCGGCGAAAAAATACGGTCCTCGGGCGGGCGTTGCTCGCATTGCGGATGTACCCTTATTTTTCGGCGCTTTATGGCCTCGATGGAGGCGAGCTTGCGCCTTTCGTCATTTCCGTCGCGGCTAGAGGAAACGAGGCTGCGGGAGACGTCCTCGCATACATACGTCCTACGTAGCGTCGCATGCAGACTCCGTACTTCTTACTTTCACCCGGGATGTGTTTTTGTTTTGCCCCGGCTCGCGGCAACTCCGACCACCCCCCTTTCTCCAACCGACCTCCGCCCTTCCGACTTTTTACAAGGAGAAGCTGCTCCGTTTGTTTTTTTGACTTTGATGTATGTACGTGGCTTGTTTTGCCCTCGCCTTCGGTACATTAATAGAACTATTGTTTAAGGGAGAGGAAATTCAATAAGTAGATTTGTGGGATAGTTTAATTGTCACGTAAGGTAATTGATTTCTTATAAAAATCATTTCATATTAAATTTCTCTCTTATAACCATCGCTCGCAACATGCTAAAAATTGACAAACACTGCAAAAGGGCACAATTTGTTGAAATAAGTAGAAATATCGAGCTTTCATGCGGCATCAGTAGTAATTATGATAAAAATAACTTTTTTTTCATATTCCCTTTTTAAATTGAGGCAAATGCACATTTAATTCCTCTATTTTGTGCTTACTTTATTCTTTTTTTAGTTTACCGGTCTCCTATTGCTTATTTATCAAGAGCATTCATCGATATCCTCCTTAACATTTTTCAAATAGGTAATATCAATGCATATTGGGTCTTAAGTAGTAGTAGTCGTTAATGGTCAGACATTTTTTTTTATTTTAAAATCCATTATCTGATGTCAATAATCATTAGTTGCTCATTCACTCCTTGAACAACCAAAAATAAAAAATCAGAATCAATCCAACACACCCAGACATCCGTACGAATTTCCCGCGAAAACAACAAATGAAGAATATTCAATCCTCGTATTAAAAAAAAACGGTGGATTAATCGAAAGATAAACTCGGTGCGCGAGAGGAATCGCAGCCCCGACGAATCGATAGATAATCCCGGGTTACGAAATAAATAGCCGCGAGGTCGACTCGATCGGTCGCGACGCCGACGGCAGCGGCGCGCGGCCCGCGGCAATTTTGCATGACGCAGAGATTGAACCGTCTGCCTCGGCGAGCCTCCATCCCTCCCCCCGCTCCTTTCTTCGTACCCCCCACCCCCTCCCCCAACCCCTCGGGCCGGATTCTCGTGTTTGCTTTGGAATGCCGATGCCTCGGGATCGCGAGCCCGATGAATTATGCCCTTTGAGCGCGCGCACCCGCGTATCTTATCCCGTCGACGTCGGCGGCGCTGGATTAGAAAAGTTTTCGATTTGTCGCACGCTACGCCCGATGCATTTTTCGAGTCTGTGAATCAGCTGCTTTTTGGATTGCGTCGAATTTTCGTGGATGATATAATAAGTTCACCTTTTTCAGCAAATGAATAGGTTTTATAAGTTTACTAATCGTATTATTCTCCTTAGTGGAAATAATGTATGTGCCAAAATGGGCCAAAATGTACCAAATGTATCGAAGTGTGATGAAATGAACAAAAATTGTGTCAAAATATGCCGAAACAAGCATGAATATATATGACTGAAACTTTTGACACATTTTGGCACAGTTAGGCATAGTTAGGCACAAGTAACCACAGTTAGACACACTATGTAAGACACACTTAGGCACAGTAAGCAAAATTGTTGTTTGAATTTCAGCAGGATTATGCACATTTCAGCATAGTTGGGCACATTTTTCATCACAATTAAGCACAAACGAATTATTTTAAAGCAGGAAAAATTTTGCATTTGGACAAGTTAAATGTGGCGAAAAGTTCGGAAATGTGCTTAAATGTTCCAAAGGTTCCAATTGTAAGTGCTAAGATACATTTCGGCACATTCAACACTGACATATTCTCTTACGGAAATTATTTCCAGTAGAGCAATTAAGCGTTTAAGGCAGGCATCCCTTAAACAATAAAAAAAAAATTTTTGATTTTCGAAATATTTTCTGAAATAAAGCAAAAGAATTCTTCTGCACTATAAAAATAAAATTATTTGGATGCGGAAAATAAATCTGAAAGAACTGCACTGACCTATTTATAAGTGTACTTTATGTACCCCAACGTGTCTTGATGATTTACTTATTTCTTTAAGTAACATAAAAATGAATGTACCTTATGCTCATTTAGTTCTACACGGTTGATCATATTGTGCATAATTGTTTAATTTTTATATGCAGATAAGATTTTTGATGGAACATTTTTTAAGATTTGTTTTAACGAATCGAGGAAAACTATGTAATTTATTATGTACTTTTTGATAAGCAGGTAGTGCAGTAAATAATTTATATTTGACCATCGAATGCATCAACTACTTTTCTCAATCTTAGAAAAAGTTTGGCGAGTTATAAAATCGTGAAGGTCGTGATTAATTTTGCCCTCTAGTAAAATAAATTCGAATATGGAATTTGAACCTCATCGTGAACAAATAAATAGTCAATATTCAAATTTTTTACTTTATATTTATCACATTTTCTTAAAAACCGTAAGATCATACATATACATATTTTAATTCACAGATTCAATCTCAATATTTCTCTTGCATCCGGCAATCTCGAAGTACCACCCTCCACTTACTTGCCCGAAAAATCAAGTGATCTGCACCCTGACAGCACCCAAACTTTATTGTAACGTCATTCGGGAAAGTACGACTTTTTTCCATCGAGCCAATAAATAAACTTTGGGAGAGAGCCGGCCCTAATACCCATTGCGTCGGGGTCGCGGGGGCGATGCCGGCCGGGCGTCGGACACGTAGCGTCGGACACGCGAAAAATCGCAAGAGGAGCGGCGCGCCGGCGGCTCTCGGGCCGTCCCCGGCGCATCGTGAATCAAAACACGTAGTGGCCACCGAGAGAAACTTGATAATCCCTCGCGCGCTTTCGCGGAGAAACGTTTTCTCTCGCCACCCCCACGAAATGAAAGAGAGAGAGCAGCGTAATTTAAGGGAACAGCTCGTATGTGCGAGAAGTTTTTCCTCCTTTTTTAAGCCTTTTTAGGTGATTTCTTTTTTTGGGTTGAGCTTTTGTTTTTCAAACGAAATGACTTTGCAAAAGGGAACGCCAGGTTTCGGAGGATGCAATTGATGGAATTGGGTTTTTCTTGTCAATGGCAGTTTTAGGTGGTGTTGGTAATGTACACTGGTCGGTAGAAAAATCAGGAAGAAACTTTTTATTTCGGTTACTCAATCGATTAAGTAAACAATAGAAAAGAAAAAAACTAAATAATCTTGCTGAAAATTTAGTCTACTGTTTCCCGAAAAAATTTCTTTTAAAAACACTTCTTGTAAAAACAAACCACCACCGACCGCGAGCGAGCTTTTCACACCAGTGAGTAAAATTTTATAACATTGACTGAAATAAAAGTCAGCGTCCCTTCAAAGGATCACCGAGCTTAATATCCTCACTCCAAAAAAAAAAACGAGAAAAAAATCCACAAAGTCATGCCACGGCTGTGCGTGAGCTCGTCGGTGACGACCGATAGATGGAGGCCGAGGCCCTGCGGATGAATGGGGCCGCGAGCGAGGCGGGCTGCGTGCGGCCTCCTCCGGTATATACGCGCTCCGCAGAGCAGCGCCGCTAGTTTGCATAAATTTAGGAAATACAGGCCCGCTTCAAAATCGATATCCGCATAGAGATTATAGATGGTGGTCGGTAGGCGCCGCGTAGCCGCAGCCTCCGCCGTCGCGACGCTGCCGCCGCCGACGCCGCCGCGCTTATGCACTCGTGTGTGCGGTCGCCTCTACGTGCCTTTGCGCATATATGTGTGCGCGATAGGGAGTATATATGTGCGCGTGTACAATGTCGATGTGCGGGACTGTGCGACGGGCTGCGCGCCGTAACTCTCGCGCCCAGCGCGTCGGCATGCGGAGTGACCCGCACGCCCCGCTCAAACCGAGAAAAGCACGATGCTCGCTTTGCCGTTTGTACTGCGGTGCGATGTATTTTTAGTACTTATTCTTTTATATTGGTTTCATTCATTGGATTAGTTGTTGCGTGATATTATGATTTCCGGTGTCATATATTAACAGATTGTTAAATATCTATTTAAAAACTATTATCTTTACATTCAAAGTACCTTTATTTTCAAAATAAGTTTGGTTCTTTTACTTAGAAAGAGTTGTCTATATTTCGCAAAAATAAAATATTTTCAGTTTGCAAAAAGTCCTGATAGACTAGGGTTCTAGGCCACTTAACTTAATTTGTCATAAACTACATCTGTTTGTTTAAATCAATTGAAATTTATTGGTTTGTGTAATTTAATCCAGTTAAAATTCCCATTCTGAGTTGCGTGTAAACCCAACACCAGGGTGCTTATGCGGGCGGGTTCCACCGTTAATCGAAACAGATCTTCTCTCTACACCAGGGATATCGGTTCTGGGAGCATCCCTTAACTGGATACCGTTGAGTGCCATTTGGGGGTTCCAGATCATAAACTTACACTAACAGCTCCAATTCAACAAAAAAGCTGGATAACTCAATTAGTTCCAACCCAGCGAGAAAGCTCCATAACCCAATTATAAAGCTCCAATCAAACCAAAAAGCTCGATAACATAATAAAAAACTTGGTCACCCAATAACTCAATTGGGTTAAAAATTAAATCAAAATTTTATTAACTATACCTGATAGAATATCGAAAAATATTCGATACGTATTTTTTCTTTTTTCATTTCAATGTTTATTAATGGCGATACAGGGATTTAAATTAAAAAAAGAAAAATATGTATCGACTATTTTTTAACATTCTATCTGGCGGATCTAATAACATTTTTCATGCAATTTTTGGATTTTGTTTTATAATCCAACTTTTTACATTCCAATTGTCTTTTTCACCATTTCTTCGCTCGATAAAAGTATGTTAATTGAGTTTCAATAAATTTTATAGGTACTCTATCATTTATTCAATTACTTATAAAAATTCAAAATTTTTAGTTGAATGAAATTCACAAATGTGAATTTTATTTAGAAAGCATGTGGAAAACTAGGTCATATCCCACTATGAATGACGGAGGTCTACAAAATGAATACCTCCAACCTTTCAGAATTGAATGTCTCGCCTTTGCCATGAGCGAACATTTGAATATTTTTATTAAGAAATGTAAAAGAAAAGTTGAAAAATCACTTCTAAGAATAAGCCCTGGAAGGAGGTAAATAGTTACACTCCCTAATGAGGAAATACGCCGAGAAGTTCGGAGTCTGATGGAAAGAAAAATAAAAAGATAATGTGAAGAACGATAACAAGGGAGGAGCAAGATAAGTTTTTCTGAGAACATTCAAGGAAATGAGGAGCTTAAAATAATGTGAATAATTAGAATGTATAGAATATACGAATCCACCAAAATTTCACTAAAAGTTTGCATTTTATAATCCTTGTTGCACCTTTAACTGCACATAAAATTTGATGAAGATTTAATTTTGTTGAAAAATAGGAAAAATTCTAACTAAACAATTTTTTTGAGTTACAGTAGGATTAAACGAAGCTGTTGTACTATCACATGTTTATTAAGCTTGAATTTGCTTATCTGCGCATTCAACGGAGAGACTATCCCGTTCTGTGTGTCGTAACTTTGCTAATCCTTTACGGATCAGTGGCTTTAGCGTCTACAGTCTTCTCTTCTTTTTGCTAAGTTGAAATGTTTTTAAATTGAATTCATAAAGTCCATAGTTTCCAAAACGAAACCAAAGTTCTGTTCAACATTTTAATTCGAGCTTTCAAAAACTTTCGTAATAATATTTAAACATTTTTATCACGATCTTTCGAAAGTTTATTATCACATTAATGTTTAAATTATTCTTAAACTAATAAATAATACAGAAAGTCATACTTTTAAAGATTTTTAAAATTATCATATTTAATTCAATTAAAATTATTAAAATTAGTTTTTTTAATACACTGAGAGAATTTTCCCTTAAAAATTACGGAGCTTTTACAATAATATTACAATAAATTTACAATAATATTCCCGTAAAAATTTCCAAGATGGCAAATCGTCCCACGATTACGTTTTTTCTCGTAATTTTTACGGGAAATTTCTTTCAGTGTACAGAATCTTCATTATAACAAGCGATTCCTTTAGTCCTGATAGAATTGGCGATTGGGTAAAGGTGCGAAAATTCAAGATATTTATAAAAATTTTATGTTTTATAACAATCTTTTGGTATCATATTATACTACAATTTTTGTAAAAATACTATATTCGTTACACTTAAAAATATCTTCGAAAAAAGAAATTAATTAAAGTGAATAGTTAATAAAAAATGCAAGAGGAACCACCGCAGTGCGATTCGTGCGTTTCACCTATACCAGTTAAAAATATTTCGCAAAACTTTCTAACAACTGCGGCAGAAAGGAGCAAAAAAAGCAGCGCCAGCGGCGAGTGGTAGGGAGCGAAACGGCGTTTCGCAAACGGAATAAAAGAGAGAGAGGAACGTCGAAAGATGGCATCCTCCTATTTTCCTACCCTCGTCTATTTTTCCTCCTCGCGTCCCGGCAATTCCCCGCCCCTCGGGCGGCGGTGCGCTCGTCGTGCGCCGGAATTAAAGTAGTCGATATCATCCGCACGGCCTGTCTTGAAATTAAGGGAGAGTCACCCGAAAATTTTACCTCGCGGCTGCGGCACGTTTCCACCCCCCTCCCCCCCTCCCCTTACCCTCCGAGACAAATGCTGATTTTACACTATAACTCGTTCTTCCTTCGCTCGACCCCCTACCCCGGCCAACTCGACGCTCGTTTCCTCGGCAGAGTCCGCAGTCTCTTGCTTTTGTTTTCGTCGTTGCTTTTTTCGCGGTCTCTCGCTTGTAGGGGTTTATTTAATGAGTGCCACCGCTCTTGCGCCCTCCACCTACCGCTGCTTTTTTTGTGCATTACTTTAGAGCGGGTTTTTAAGCGAGATTAGTTTTATTTTACGATGATTGTGGGGTTAAATTTTGCGGGGTGAATTACACTTTTTGTCGGGTGTAACTTTCACTGCGATAACGAAGGAACGTAAAAGCATCAAAGAGAGAGTGCAAATTTCTTTGTAAATAGAAGTCACTTTGTCTGTTATTTGTACTTTTCAAAGTTTATTATTAATACTTATTTTTTAGATTTTATTTTTCATTAAAACATACCAATCCATCCATTGTGGATGTAATCATACACTACTTATTTGTACTTTTCAAAGTTTATTAATAAGATTAAACTTTTGTTTTTTCCATTAAAATCTATCAACCCGTCGATCGGCTAAGAAAACACTGTCACACATTAATGTACTCATATATTATTTATTTGTAGTTTTTAAAATTTATTATTCAGATTTAATTTTTCTTTTTTTAGGAAATCATACCAACCTGTCGATTGCGGACAAGGAAACGCTCCTACCCATGTATGTAATCATATACTACTTATTTACTTTAAAAAGTTTATTAATAAGATTTATTTATTTATTTTTTTCATTAAAACATACCAATTATCCATGTGGATAAAAAAGTGCTCTTATCCATCAATGTAATCATATACTACCGTCAATTGTAAACTGTGTTAAACAAAAGACTGGACATTGTTTCCAGTTCAGAAAAAGATGCTACTTCGTAAAGATCTGGAAAAAACTAATTCGGAGAAATATTTTTTCCTATGTTTTGTAGTGATTATTATATGTTAAAGAATAGGAGAAACATTTTTTTAGTATATTTTTTTAAGATAGTGCACACTCGCATATTTAAATTCGTGAAAATTACACATAATTTAGTTCTTGCATCCAAAGAAAATATCGTTTAATCTCTTTTACATAGTCGCTGCCAAAATCATATTGCGGTATGATATATACCTTTCAATTTTTGAGAATCTCACAAATATACTTTCTTATCTATCATTTTTTAACAAAAATGTACATTTATGTTACCATCAGCTACCAGTCACAAAAAAGTCACATAAAAACATCCCGAGTTGTAATCGAAAAATCCCCAAAACATCCCTTTACGTAAAGATGAAAAAAGCTCTGCAAGCTCTCCTGTTTTTTCCATTTTTTTCTATCTCCGCCTACTGCAAATCACATGATCGACCGCCACTCGACGGTTCCGGCTCGGATGCGACGATTGACGGATTTCATAGCCGCCCCGACGCGAGGCGATCGAGAGAAACGGGGGGAATGAGAAAATCACAAAAAAGAGCGCGCGCAAATCGACGAAAAACTGCCGAACTGCCGGTCGAGGTGAAAATGGGGCTCTTCGCTTTTTTCACTTTTTTTTCGTTTTTTTTCTTTCCTTTTTTTAAATATTGATTAGCTACACGTGACGCGTCGGAGAGTAACAAGAATTTAACATTAAACGAGGTCCATAGATTGTAGGCTTTATCATCAACCGCTTGAATTATCAATTGAACAGGCATAAAGAGAATGCGATGGAAGTTTTTATTATTTCATTTGATAATGAAATCTGATGTTCATTTATTTAATTAAAAGTTCCTTTTCTCCTTATTGAGCTTTATGTTCGTAGACAAATTTTCCCAAAAATACTTTCTAAATTTTAACATCTAGATCTAGTTTCTATCAGTTATAATCAGTTATATGGTAGTAGCACCTCTACGAAATAATGCATTACATAACTTGGAGGCAAATTAGGTGACTCTTGCCCTAGTCAAGTTTGTCATCAGAGCGAAGCGAAGGAAGCATCATGCTGATTATGCATAATTGGTCATGTTTAGTGACTAAGTGTTCATGTCTCGCTCTAGGGCGTAAAGTAGAAACTTTGTGCCAGCTACAGAGACAAAAGAAGACTTCTTTTCATAAATTAAAATAAGATTAACCAAACACTTCACTTGTTAACCAAGTAATGTCCACATTTCAAAATGTAAAATCGAACAATAACAGATTTTGTAAGAAAACACGACCCACATTTACCGAAGGATAAAGCTCCATTTCACAAAATCAATTATCGATCGTTCGAAGTACGAGAAATCCAGGGTATCTCAACGGCTGAAAATCTCGCAAAGCCGGGCGCATCCGCGACAGATCCCGTCGGAAAAATTCAAAAGCCCGCCGGGCGGGCAACCCGGGCCATAAATTACTCCGGTCCTAATCTCTAAATCATCGCTCGCTCGCGCCCGAATACAAACGGTTTTCCGATAGAGGCGTGCGTAACGGTGGTCCCGGATTCCTCCAACACCCTGGAATCGGAGGCGAAGCGGCGAGAAATCCGGCTCGCGGAAAAATCGGCCGCGTCCGCACGGCTAAATGCCGCAGCATCGCGGGGATTAAAATATTGATCGAGCGAGTCGACGCGGCGCCGGCCGAGAGAGAGAGAGAGAGAGAGAGAGAGAGAGGAACGGGGAATTGCGGCGGAGGAGGAGTCGACAGGAGGGGTGAGGGAGGGGGAGGCTCCCGCGCGATCCGCGGAACGGCGAAAATCGCGGCGCGAGCGAGACCGGAAGTCAATGACTTCTTCCTTCGGTGCTGCGTCTGTCGCTGCTGCTTTTTATACTGCTGCTGTGCTTTATTTCACGTCGATTGAGCGATTTATAAAATACTCGACTGCATTACATATTCTTTTACTTCTTATTTCCCGCACTATGGGTGAATATTTCGATGAGAGAATAATGGACGTTAGTTAATTTACTATTTACTTAATTTAATTTACGGCGCTGACAAAAAGCTCATTTTAATTCCTTACAACAAAAAGTAGCACAATTCAAATCTACCATGATAAAAAGAACTTGCTTTTTACGATGGAACTTCGCGAAACGCACTTTTTTCGGGAAAATTTTATGAGAATTTCGCGAAATTTTATTTTTTACCGGGAATCTCGCGAAATAAGTTTTTGAGAAACTCCATGCTAGTTCTCGTGGGACGACTAAATAGGTTTCTTTCGTTAGGTCGATGATGTATGTAGTAAATTTATCTTTACTATGAAGAAGAAACTTCTGTAGTTAAAAAAAGAAAAGATATCTTAGCATTCTATCATTTGAATTAAATATTCTTCAGCTTTAGAAAGTTTCTATTTTTTTAGTTTAATTTTTGTATTTATAATCGCTTCGTAATTTTGTTGTATTGAAAATTTCTTTATTATACGCCCAATATCATGTAGTAGGCACATCCGCATATTATAATAGTAATTTTCTATCCTAGCAATCTTCCTCAACCGAGATTTTAATTAATTATTGAAAAAAATCTGTTTTAGTAATTTATTAAGGCCGTAGTTAAATGGTTTTATCTAAATTTCGATTTATCCTTTTATTACATAATTCTTTTAATTCACTGTTAATTTTTGCTAAAACACAATGTCCCTACACCCCTGAATTATCTACCTATAAATAAAGCTCAACAGAATTTATCAATGTAAAGCAATGGTAATTTGCTACTCGATATTCAAATAAATGCAACCGCAAGCCGGTCCCGATAAATGTTTTATTAAAGCGCGGCTCATTAATTGGTTCTAAAAAAAAACACATGGCGGAGCTTAATGGCCGGAGTTAATAGGACAGCTGATGGATCTTCGGGAAGCGAGAGGCGCGCGCACGTCGACGCGCTTAAATCAGAACGAGAACCACTGTCGAGGCGATAGGACGTCACGAGGTCGTTTAGAGCCAAAAATAGTTCCGAACCTCATTATTTTTTGCTCTTAAGAGCAAAATTTCTCGATCGGACCTTTGGCCGGAGCCGCGCATTCACTGTTTTGCACTCGATCGATTCCATTTTCATTTTGGATCTTGTCGACTTAGGGTTTTCCTATTTTCACGTGTAAATTTTGTCGTTCTTAGTTTGCAATTTTCCTTGTTTTTTTTACGAGATCTTTCTCAAAAATATTATTTTCACGTTTACGTTAAAAAATACACTGGTTTAGGAAATTTAAAGTTGGGCATAATAGAATGGTAATCTAAAAATAATATTTTTATTTAAAGACCTGACACCGTAGAAAATATAATCTAGTATACAAGCACATTAAGTCATAAAACCTGTTTATAAGTACTTCATACCAACTATTTTTAATGTAGTAAAAATATGAAGATTTTCAATTTGCAGTATATGATTACAAAATATGAGAATCTTTTTTGCAAATTCCATATTCCACAACTGCTAATTAATATTAAGATTTATTGAAATTTGTTTTTGTTTACTGCTTGTATACTATTTTCTTTTATTAATTCTTAAGATTCGTAATAGGAAGTCAATAAATAATTTTTGTTATTTATAAATAATTCTAATAATCAGCGTTTATACTCATCCTTATATACCGAATAAAAGAATAAAATAAATGCCAATTAATTTTAGTTAAAATGAGATTGGTATAAACTATTTACAAATTTTTATAACAAATTCAAACTCTCGTGTACCTCTAATTACTCAAAAGTTGTATTTTCTTATTTTAAGCAACAAAGGACACTAGGGGACAACGAAAATTCCATGTTTATATTTTCGCAGTAGTGTCCCGTGAAGCTATTAAACTCGGTGAAAAACCATCGAAGCTACGTTCCCCGAAAAAGCACGAATCTTAATTCTCCCACTTAAGGCAGGCACTCGAGCCTCCCGTCGGCGACGCTTTCAAGGAGCCAAATCGGAGGCCAAACTCACCTGGAGTTCCTCCTTGCACTGGCGCTCCTCCTCGAGGCTCATCCGCTTCTCGTGCTTCTTGTAGTACCTCCTCTTTGCCGCCTGTAGGTTGAACCACGTGTACGAGAAAGACTTCACGAACGGTAGGAGAGCCTCAATGAATGGATGGAACTCATCCTGCGAGCAGAAAAGGAAGAAAAAAAAATCAAAGATCGTTCCTTTCTTTTTTTTGTCATACCCCTCCCCCACCCTCTCCCCCCGCGTCTTGCAGCGTCCACTTCATTTTTCCCGGGCTGCCATTAACACCCCCGCCGCCCGCTCATTTTCAGAACTGCCGAACAATGGGGGACTCGTCCCTCGTCTCTACCACCTTTTTTATATTTTAAAGCGAAAAGGAAAACCGCGCGCGACTGCCCGAAAGCGTTTAGTGCCCGCGCGGGTAGGACGTACCTCCTGACGTTCCCCGCCCCTCCCCCCCCTCCACACGCCGACTGTCGCCCACTTTTTTTCTCGGGGAGGTGAGCGGTGGAAAAAATGACACTGGAATTAAAAAGCGCGACGCGGCGAGCCTGGCGAAAATGTCCATTCTGCCGATTGCCTTGCTCCGCTCCTCTTCTTTTTTTGGTGGCGAGGGGCCGGCGATGTTTCTTCGGGTATTATGCGAATTTTTTTAGCCATTGGTTGAGCTTTTCACTGAGAGGTGGTTTAGGCTTTTCAGGATTTAGGGGCAATTAAAATATTGTTTTTTTTATTTTCAATCTTGGCTATTTTTGTACTATCGACGGTTGACAGTAATAAAATTCTTTCTCTTGCAGTTAACGAATTAAAGGTAACATTTTGTTGGCAGCTAGAAAGGCATTCTATTAGAAATTATAAATGGAACAATATTTTATTAAATCCTGGGAAAAAATGAAACAATAGCAAATAAAGTCTTATTAGTGGAGAAGGAACAGAATGGTAGTAGCAGTCTTCTTATACACAAGAGAATATTTTCTTCTTGTAGACATAACGTTTTTCCTAAGGATTTTCTATGTGTAATAAAAAACCTCAAACATTCTGTACAACCTAATCATGAAATCAGAGGTGGAAATGTTGGCAGCATTGCGAAATTTGAAACTATGTATTACGTTCTCCCCATGTGTCAGGCTCGCAGACTTCTTGGTGGCACTATCAACAAACCTATGAAACCTAAACATTGGTGCCACGTGATGCACAATAGCGATCTTTACAATGCTATCAACTTTTAAAACTGTAAAATGTTTTAGTTGCACAACATTTGATTTTCGATCGCATAGACAAAAGCTGATACTACACGATTATGCAAGCATTATCTCCATCACTCTCGTAAACTTCTACAAAATTGTCCGTGCAAATTATAACTTATTCTTATTATCGTTAATCGTTGATATGCATACTTGTATCTTTTTACTTATTAGTTCTCAAAATCAGCACCATTCATCAAATGAATTTGCAAGTTTTCAAAGTAAACAAGTCAGATCGAAATCTTCATAAATAATAGAAAATAGGAAATAAATCAAAAGTATCAACTACGATATTGTCGAAATCGTTGCCAGGAAATATCCACCTGTGACATCGATTTGTCGGTATTGCGGAAAAACTGCATTAAGTTGAAAACGGTAGGATCTACGCGCGATGAAGCGTGGCCGGTGACGCGCGAACAGTCGCGGAGACTATTCTCATATATCAGATTTTTCGCGAAATCAAAGAGAGGCGGATTCGACTGCCTCTTGACAGATTGCCGAGCTGGCAGGAGTTCTCCGGCCGTCCGCGGGCTCTCGCGCCTCGCACATGTTTCCGCTTTACGGTTATTGTATTTGTAAAACTTTTATTTCTTTCGTAGCTAATAAATTCACGGGTAACGCGAGATTTAAATTTGATGGATTTGAAGATTTTTTGCGGTAGTATGAGTTTGCAATGTTTGGAAGAGAAAAGTTTATCGGTTTGCTGATCAGATGTGTTTTCTGGAGTTTTAATTTAACTTTCGGTTTTTTTATATATATAATTGCGTTATTTAAATTAAATTTTTTCAATAAGTTTAATAATTATCTATTTTACTTTTTCAGTACAAAAATGTTTAATGGATTTAACACACAAATTGAACAAGATTATGATTATTATTGATAAGAAATGACTAGCTTTCAATAGATGTCTGACCAACTACGTACCCTTTCTACTAATGTTTGTTTTTATTTTCTGCTCTACAACGTGGAATTTATAAAATCAATTAAAGTCATATCGTGCAAAATGTTTTATGTTTAATTGAAACGAAGATTATTAATCATCAAAACAAATTAACAACAAGAAAAAAATAGTAGTTTATAAAAAACAAACAATTTTCGGATTTTATCAATTAAGATACTTTTCCATCATCGGTTCTCGAACAAACTTGAAAAAGCACAAATACTCCCCACCAAACGAAGAAAACGCGCGTAGCGCGTGATTAGAGCGTTCGGGTGCAGCGCGGCGTGACAAACTCGGCGGCGATATTACGAAACGGCGCGTCGTCTCTGAAGAGAAGAGGGACAGGGACGGGGCGGCAGCGCGGAGTGGGCCCCGAAATAGCCAACTCAGCCCCCGAGTCTTTCTCTCTCTCTCCTCTCTCTCTCTCTCTCTCTCTCTCTCTCTCTCTCTCTCCTCTCTCTCTCTCTCTCTCTCTCCTCTCTCTCTCTCTCTCTTTGCATCTCGCTCGCAAAGGGGATATTTCCGTATTCCCTTTCTCTCTTATTTCTCTCTCTCTCTCTCTCTCTCCCTCTCTCTCTCTCTCTCTCTCTCTCTTTCGGGAGGGACAGAGAGAGAAAGGTAATCTTTATTTCTCTCTCGCTCTCTCA
>JAXIUT010000037.1:10525562-10565735 GCA_035586675.1 Eurytoma californica | reverse complement strand
AATATCAGGTGATTTGTCGGATGATAAATCGTGTCAAATCATCAGGTGATTTATCACCTGAATTTTTTCAGCAGGGTATTCTTATTATTGTTCCAAAGTAATTACCAAGAAGAACATCCTTTGTTGGAAGCCTTTTCGACTGTACTTTTGCAAGCAGCCCTGTCTTATGAACCTTCGACCCTCTTGAACTAGATTATCAAAGCCGGTGATGTCCCGCTGCAATTCGCAAAGCTGGACCAAGTTCTCCTGTTAAAGGAAAGTATTTTAGTACATCAGAAATTTGTTTCTCTTTCAAAAAACCAATTAGATGACTCAATTTCTAATTTAAACACTTACAGCTTGATTAAGAACCGTCAGTCCTTCGAGAAGCGTCTCTCCCAACCTGTCCCTGGCTGCCAGACAATCCTCAAAGTCAGTGTGGTCTTTTGGATAATGATCTAACAACCCTGCAAAAATTCAACCATTGTCATTAATTTAATCCTTGCTAATCCTCTACCAAAGTAAACAAATTTCAGAAATCCACACTCACTATCAATAATACTGTTGTAGTGCAGCAGGCGCTGCAGCGGCTTGAGGAGGAAGCTCGTGAGGGGCAGGTAACAGTGCTTCTGCGCTTCGAAGTCCCGGCAGAGCTGATCGAAGTGTCGCGAGGTGCGCATCGAGTACTCGAGCTTCTCAAGGACCGGCAACAAGTTCTCGAGGTACTGATCGTACAGCGGCAGGACATTGAGCAGCGTGTTGTATAGAAAGTCGCCTATGTTGTGCGCTGCCCGCGTCTCCATCTCCTGAAGGCAGGGTCCGTGTGCATCCGCCAGCAATTCCAGTAGAGTCACCACTGAGTCGCCCTCGCTCTCCGACTCCTTTGAGATCTCTTCGCGGAACCACTGGTTTAAGAAAAAAAGTTAGATTTTAAAATGAAAACTAACATTTAAAGTAGCTCTAGTAAAGAATTCAATTTCTGGATGTTTTATTTACTGGGAGAGTAGCAATCACTCGAGTTCTGGATTTCCTTCAAATTTGCAAAATGATTCTTTAATCAAAAACAATGAGCAACGTTTCGGGATTTTATCCAAGGAAATCTAGTAACAAAAATGAGGCATTGAAGTAGTCTCCTATTTTTTACTATAGGCCCCTTTGGACTACAACTAGAGACATGTTTTTATTATTTTTGATTAAAGAATCATTCTGCAAACTTTGAGATAAATCCGGGACCCAGAGGTTTTTTTAAGCAGAAAAAATCAAAATTCTAGCTATATTTAGATGAACATTGAAGAAGAAATTCTTATTTGGTGAACATATAAATAAGTTGGAAGCTGTACAGCACAAATTCTAAAGGCATTTAGCATATAGATTTTATGTTTCTACACATAGGTTCGATTACACAGCCACACAAAAAGAAAAATTCTGACCTGAGGATGAGACCTTTATACCCTATACTATTTTGACCTGCTAAATCCGAATCCGGCACCTGTTTGACCCCATCAAGTTTGACTCCAAAACTTTCTGTGATCGCTGAATTAATTTCATTTCACAGTGAAATTGAGAGAGCAGAAAAACTGTTTAAGAGAAGAAAAATGACATTCATAAACGTCAGTGCATGATGAGAATTTTAGCTAAATAACTTTACTGCACATGATGAAACATGTATATTGCATTGAAAATGCGACCGTCGGCATTAGCATAACCCGATGTACACCGCGAGGAGGTGATGGAGTCAAACAGATGCCGGATTCGAATTCAGAGACCCCAAAAACCTACAGGTATTGTATTTTTCTTCGCTTAAACGGTTATTTGCCAATTTGACCTTCAAATGACCTTGACCTTGACGTGATGGGGTCAAACAGGTGCCGGATTCAGATACAGCAGGTCAAAATACTATAGGGTATAAAGGTCTCATCCTCAGGTAAGAAGCTTTTTTTTGTGTGGCTGTGTTATGGTTATAGCGATATAGTATCTGAATATTTTTCTATAGGCACGAGTAAATCTAATCATGGCGTTATAGATGTTTTTTCTTTATAACATTTTGAAAAATCTGCTAATGGGTTGAATTTTCTATTTCAAGAAAAGGTCCAGTCCATGCATTGAGACATCCTCGTGCTCTAGCCGAAGACTCATGTTCACATAATTCAACTTTTTGTATTCCAGTTCATACACTGCGAAGGAATTATTGCAATGTTTTGGATATTTTGATGGAGGATGAACTTTTAGATTTAAAATTAAATTGAAGGATACATTGTTACGCTTTTATTAGCTCCCTGTACAATACCTTGCGATCTGTGCATTATTCTATATTTTTCTACTATTGTAAATGGGCGGAAGTCCGTAAATTCTTAAAATAAAATAAAATAAAAATAAAATATGTGAATACCACATTTTTTTAACCTTCACTGCGTATCTTAGGATTATCGTATTGAGCATTGACCGACTTATTCGATTGCATGAAAACTTCCATAACACAATATTAATCAAACTTCCGAAAGTCAATTCATCACTGATAGCTTTATCTACTTCTTAAAGTAATTGAGTAATTAATTAGTCGACACAACAATATTTGTAGAACTGAACTAATTGATCATTTGTCCTTTAATCTCTATTTTCGAGGAGTAAAAATGAAGAAGAACAACGTAATAAAACTTATCACTCATTCGATTTCGTATTTCCTCATCAAATATAATTGAGAGATTAAAAGAAATAAATTCTTTCATACAAAATACAATATGGAAATGTCCTTATTCGCCACAATCTCCAAATTATTTTTTCATGCTAAGAACACTTACGACGTTGATAACATCGAGGTCCTTTTTGTAAGTCCTCTCAGTCATGAGCAGCTCCTTGTAAATGAAGTAGTAGGCCTTGTCGGTAGGCCATCGCTTGCTCTTGCGGGCCTCGGCGTCTATGTCGGGCACCACCTCGCCGTTCCTCAGGGGCTTCGTGGGGCTCATCTCACTGGGTGACGTAGCGTCGTTCTCCGGTGTGCAACTGCCATTCGCCATTCGGCGTTCTGGAGTCTTTCCGTATACCGAATTGTTGTTCTCCGCCTTCTTCTCCTGCTGCTTCTCAGCCTCTGCATCTTCTGTAAGCGATGACTCGTTATAAATCTGATCTTTTCAAAATAGGGATTTCTTTTTGTAAAATTGAAAATATTTGAATTATTGTTAGAAGTTTTCATTTAGAGAAGATTTTATATGATATAACCTGAATGTTATTCATATTGAAACTGGTTGCTTGATATTATCTCATCATTCAGAAAATTATTAAAACAATCTATCAAGAGTTTTTTACTATATTAAGTGTGATATAAGTTTGATTTTATTATTTTTATACTTTCAATGATTTGTCTTAGAATGATTCACATATTAGTTAATTGTACTTATCGAAGTAACTTCGGTAAAATTCGAATAATTTCAACTCTATCACGATTATATATATTGCAAAATATAAAAAAGGAAAAATAGCGAAGTGCAAGATATTTACCAAAAAAAATGTAAATATCCCACACTTAAAGGACATTTCTTAAATAAAACGCTTATCATTAAATATAAAAAGCTAGCAAAGTAGTAAACATGCTCATATTTATAACCGTTAAAAAAAACTTTGATAACTTAACAGATCGTCTATACTCGAAAATCGAACAGTTTAAAAAAGCGTTCGTTCGCCGCATGTGGAACCTCCTACTTGGAAGCCAGAGCTTCGTTTCGTCGCGTCTTTTAGCGAGCGTTTAACGAAAATGGAGCAGCGCTTACAACTGGAGCGTGATATCAGTGACCGACATTTCTTAAGGGCGCAAAAACAGTCGATGAACTAATAATGCGCAAAAGCAGCAAACAAAGCGACGCGCTGATATTACGCTTCGGCTACTGCTACAGGGTCAAAGCTACGGGAGGCTCGTCTAAAATAAATAATCATTACGGACGTCCATGCGCTATAAAAAATGTAAATTACAAGGGCAATATGTCGCCTTCGTAGTACATCGATGCAGTATGTCCGTGGTTTTTGCATTCTTTGAAATTAATAGAAAAATTTTTGTTTTTTATTTTCTAATTTTTTTTTATTTTGATTTTTAGTTTTATTTATATCGTGGATTAGACAAAGATTGGTCATACCGCATCGTTGGACTAACTATTTCTAACATTAACAATTAATTTGAAGTTTTTTTTAAGTAGATCAAAACGAGTACATAATAAAAGGCCACTATTAATTTGTACAAAATCATAAGTAAAATAAATTTTTGATAAGGATACAAGTTTTATTAAACTTGTAAATAAAATTTTCCAAAATAGTTGGTAACAAAAAAAATTAGTAAAAATGCATAACATTTCCTAATTAAGAGTACTTAATTGCACGCTTATTCAATAAAGTGTAACATCAAATTACACTTTTCCTAATCAAAATAAACGAAAGAAGGTAAAAAAAAAGTGAAACATGATAAATGTGCACATTACGTTTGGACAATGCAGCTAAACAATACTGATGCACTACCTACAGACAGACTTAATTGGAATCTTGATAAAACAAAAAGAATGAGTATACAGCTAATAAAGACACATGATAAAAGTTCACAGCTAAATAAAAGGTTTTTGTTTTCACTGGGATTTTACTCACACATGGTATTGTCATCCAGTCGACCAACAATTCCAGGAGTGCGATTAAACGATACGAAATAATAAACGCCAAAGAAAATCTCAATAACGAGAAAAAACGAAAAGAAAAAGGATCGCTAAGTGAAATTTAAACAAAAGATAACAAAAGTTCATTATACTGATATCGAAAAGGAAATACAAAAGTCGCCGTAGAGATGATACAAGAAGGAGCCAGTAAATAGTTGCGGAGACAATGAAAATATAAGTAAAACAGAATATCTGTTTGCTTTAAGATATCAGTAACAAGTGAATAAATAATAACCATTTTTTAAATAACACATCGACTAAAAATCTGAAATGATAAGAAATCGTTCAATAAAATGAAAAGTCACTTGTTGGGAAAATTAAAAGAAGCTATAAAAGAAAAAAGTAATCGAAATTATCTGTACGCCTGTGGAAGTGACTTTGTATATAATTTATTACCATATCATATATTAAGTAAATGTATCAATAATCAATGTACAATAGACTTCCTACGACTGGAATTGGCATTCTTCACTTTTTTTTTAATCAATTTAATTATTTTTTTTTCCTCGTCAAATTGTATACTCCCGCTTTCCCCGAGTCTTCAAATCTTTCATCTCGAATGCTCCTCGGGGAAACCCGTGCGTGCTTATAACGGATATAATATAGAGTTGTAACAAGTATTACATTATTAAATTCACTCCTCCGGTAATAATCGTATTCTGTTGATTTATTTTTTGTTCACTTAATCGTCCCTTCAAAAATTACACGAATACAAACGAAGAAATTCATAGCAACGAATATAATATACCTTTACATATATACTGTATATTCATAGTCTATATGTATATACTTTTTTTTCAATCTCCTAACCTTTAGGTTGCACCGTTTATTTTTCTCGTTTCTCGACGAAGGAAAAAGGAAAAATCTCAAATTTGTTTGCTCAACGTACAAACTACCTCCGCCGCAGTAAGAAAGTCTCGTTACATCTCGGCCATTTCGAACAGATATTTTTTTTTATTATTCTAACACAAGATCACGACGAAAAGTGTTGATCTCAAATTAGAGCTTCTTTTTTTCCTCTCCTTCTTTCGAATGCACATTTTCTTTTTCAAACGAATTCGTATAAACGTACCTTGCGTTTTCTCACTTGACAAACAGTAAACGCTGGTCGCCGCGAAAAAATGTGTCAAGTGTCGAGGCATCCAGCGGTTACTCTTCGTTGAGAAAACGTGATTACAAATTATGTACAATAAATTCTGTTTTTTTTTTAAATTTAGTCAACCAATCGTTAAACGTCCTCGTTTGTCACAAAACTATCAACGAATCAAACAGAATGATTAAAATACAGGATCGAAATGAGCGAGTCGAAAAAACGTGATTTGTTGCTGGTACAGCTTATTTTTTTTTTTTTTTTTTTTTTTTTGCGAGAATGAAAAGAATTAAACACGGCGTCCTGCTCTTCGAGCCACTCCGAGGTCTTTTATCGTTTGGAAGACGCGAGGTACTGAAGATTAAAATTGTTATACACTTTATTTTTTTTTTTTTTTCATTTACCTTTTTAAAACGATATACAATTTCAACGTTTTTGTGTGTGACATAAATATAGTTGGTGCGTCAGTCAAAAATCTCAACAAAATTGGCTATGATTTGTTTGTTATTCATCATTTAAAGGCTCTCACTGTTAAGATCACAAATCATTTGGCTGAAGGAATCGGTGGTGGTGAATCAAAACAGTCTACGTATTAGTGAAATGAATAAAAGCAGCTTTCGAGCAAGATCCTTCAATGATGAAGTACCAAATCGAAGGGGGAGAAAAGTCTTTGTTTTACGTTATTGGACCATGCCTAACATGCAGTGAAAATTACATAGTCACTCACATCAATTTTCGAGGGTAAGAAAAATTCGGTAGAGGAGAATTTGTTCTATGTATATATACTCGTCGTTTATTCTCGCGGTAAAAAATCTAAATCACATGTCCTTTTTCCGACAGATGTCTAGGTAAAAAGAGTATATAAAAAGTATTACAAACTAAAAAACGATTCAAAGTAATGTGCGTGGATACGTTAGTGCGTTTCTCATGCCCATGGCGTCCTTTTACTCAAAAAATCAAATTATCAAAATGTTTTAGGTTTCATAAATCTGAGTGGTAAGAAATTCTCAATTTCGAGTACTTCTTGAGTTTGAATTTGATTGAAGGAATATTTACGACGTCTTGGGGCTTAAACACACGTCATGGACATGCGAAGATAATGGGGAGAAGATAGTTTTGTAGTTTCAAAAATAAAGTAGGACGAAAGAAACTGGGGTGTCAGAGGATAGAATCGTTTTTTGATTGGATGGAAGAATCAGTTTGACCAATAAAACGGTCCGTCGAGCAGGCGAATTTAAAGGCGAAGAGGAGTAAGTCGTGACAAGTGGCAGTGATCAGTGATTGCTATGTATATTTATATAATTATTTGTCAAAAAGTATAAACTCCTGAGTGTTGTTAAAAGAATTACTTTTCAAGTTTGAGGCATTAACGCGAACAACATTTCAACGATTTGAAGAAACAGGTGCCATGAGAAATCAGGAGTTCATACTTTCTAACGGCGCAGAATTAAAAGAGGGTCGCTACGTAATGGTTCACAGAGATATTTATATTTATATATAGTAAGTATACAAACGGGGGTATAAAAATTGCAAATAGATGCGGGAAAATCAGTACCACACAATATATCAGTCATTTAACTAGGATTTCGAAGCAGTAACTTCAAGTTTAGAGATAAGTTAAAAATTTTACTCATTAGTATCGTTACGGGTGATGTTATTAAACAGAGAACATTGAGGTGAGAAAATGAGATGATTACAGATGAAGTAATTAAATTGACAATAAAGAAAGTTACTTGTACAAGACTTAAATTGGTAATAAAAAATTTAATAAAATTGTTCAGAGAAAAAAAGTCATGCTAGAAGATCAAATTTTTTACAAAGCCCTTTTAAATATATATTGACACTTTTTCCAAACTTAACGATGGATTTCAAAGGGTAATCAAATTTACACTCTTTTTCTGTACAAGTTTGTAATGTTGATGACAGTGATGATGTATCAGGTTAACGCTACTACCGGTGGTGCACCTAAGCGGGAGTTTACTTTTTGTCAATTGGAAACTACAACAATCAGATGTTCAACTCGAAAAATGTAACTACCTATTTAGAGGTTGATTAAAACAGCTACTACGATTCAATTTTTATGCAACGGGTTACCTACGTAAAAATTGATACTGATGCAAAGAAGGTATATCGGAAGATGAATTTCAGATGTCTAAAGTGTCAAGAATGTCAGGTTGCAGAGATTGACTTACGATTGTTTTACTTCAAAAGCGTTATTCAACTTACTATTCATTCATCAAACTGACCAGAGACGGAAGGATTGTCAATCGCTGTACGTTTGTGAGTGAAAATGTAACGTGGAAGAAAGTTAATGAAAGTAACGACAGCTACGTTTGTGAATTTGTTTATTGTGATCTACAGTAGATAGTTTCTAGTAGTGAATCGTGATGACTTTCATACGTGAGCTGAAGGTGTAATGTTAGAAAGTGCACAATGGTTTTTTGTCATTTGCTAATTCTTACTTCATGTGTGCATAAATCGTTTTCGATGTTCATCAGAGCAGAAATTCGTGGTAAACGCTTTTCAAAACTAACAGAACAATCTACCGGGATGGGTAGCGTTTCCTCAAAAAACGACTTTCGAGAACCTTAGGTTCAGGCTACATTTTTTTGCAATATTCTGATCTGATTCATCGTCATCATTAGGTGTCGAATATTCGGTGAAAGTGCCTGGTCACAAGCAGAAGTAGTACGTGTCTCGTGAGTGATTTTTGTAAACATTACCGATAAAATTAAAAAAGAAAAAATGTAGCTGTATTCGAACGAGCGTCGATGGCGCATTGCGACCAACTCGGCCACTCAGAGAGAAGAGATGATGCCGGTGCTGCGGTTCTCGTGATTAGCCGGATCAGTTTATTGAACTTTCGCCCACATTTCTCATTGAGAATCGCCTCATTACGGATAGATGGGTGTGGTGACTGGTAAGAAGCGATTGGTCAGGTTGCGGGGCGTCGCGTGAACCATTACGTTACGCACCTGGTTCACCCGGTAAGGCACGTGCCAAGCCGGCGAGTTCACGTACCCATTCTGGTAGTTCCAGCGGTTGTAATCGCCGTCACCACCACCTGTCAAGAAGCACCTTGTCCTTAACTGAGCTTTACTTGTCATCTCCTCGAATTTTCATCTATTATCTTTTCATTTTATTATCTGGCGGATTCGAAAATCAGGTTTATGGGAATAGAAGGGATTGTGCAATTAGTACTTCGTATCGTTAACTGTGCACTGTAAAAATACTCTTTTTGAAATTGTCAAATTGAGATGCACTCCTATCCTAATCAAGAGAAATTCAAGCGATCGCTGTTCAGTTAATGAAGTTGTTCATTCATGAGTTTGATCAGAAACCACTTAAATTTTTATAAAGATCGGTAAATTTCCATTTTATCCGAGAATATAACATTGTGATTAAATCTAGAAAATTAAGGCAATTATTTACAAAAGTGTCTACTATTTTTGAGTGTCTTGTACGGTAATACATTAATAAAAGAACATTCATATATCCCACAATTATCTTAATTTTGAAACTTTAAAACTATATGATATATACCCCTTAAATGACGTATACGAGAAAATGAATCTTTTGAGTCTTAGGACATGATGATGTGCAAATACGAGTACTATTTTAATGTATCCGGAAAAGTTCCGACCGCTAAAAGCAATCCAATGAAAAAAAATTAAATATTTTTGTAAGTACTGCTTTACTTAAAAAGAATTTTTGACTCTGTCTACTAATACCTTGTTTCCCCTAATTGCAAGTGTAATTGTAACCTTTAAATTGCGTTATATACCTATTGTGTCGAGATATCGTTAACTGGTTACAATGTCAGTCATTCGCTAATACTGAAACAGCCAAATGAATCAATGTGTCGCCGCGAATGGAGATTTTCAAATTTACTCATTTTCAGCGTCTCAGGTGGAGCACTCACTTATTTATACAGAAGACATTTTTATCCATTCCGAGACGTGCTCCCAACTCGGCAAAATTGCACAATAAAAGTGCAATAATTATGCTAAATTCCTTACAATATGACGCTGCTAATAACAACTTCTCAATATCTGCGCGTATTTTGATTGCTCAAAAACAACTGATACAAAAAGGAATTAAAAAAATGTGACTGGTGAAAATGATGAAAAAAAGAGAAAATAATGACGCGTTAAATAGTGCGATTGAAATGATGGGACGATTATGGAGATGCTTGCAAATGCAATTTCAAAGGCAGCACTATCAATTTATGAATCACAATTAGCATTTATTAATATATATTATTTATCATTTCTTAATTATAAAGACACGATGATGATTTAAACAGTTAAATTCGTTTATAGTAGCAAAATCAATTTTGCACACCTTTTTCACTTTTACAAACATCAAAATATTTTTAGAACATCTTTAGAAAACTTTTATCAAAATCGTGTTAATTCCATAAATTGACAGTACTCCATCAGGTAAATACCATTGTGACAAGATATCCTGCGTTCATTTAAGATGTTCTTGTGATAAATGTACAACAATCTCTTATTACCGGTGGATATTTCGTCACGATCAAGATGAGACATGACAAATTGAAGAGTAAATACTCTAGACAGTTTAGTGCATGACGAGGGATGAACAGAAGAACTATATGACGATAATGAATAAATAAAAGAAGAATTAATGATGATTGCGCGGAGAGAAGATCTAAGCAAGTAGTATAAGTAGTCTGGTACAAAATGAGTAAGAGGTTAGAATACTACTGACCTATCGCAAGTAATAGTAGCAGCGCCATCTGCATGTTGGTTGCTCAAGGTTTACACCATTCTAGTATATGCCTATACAGTCAGATGCATCTAGCAAATTGCACGGACTATATCAGAATAGTAAAGACTTTGCACAATCTCTGCATTCAACGACTTATACTTTTATCGTTCAAATAGCATGAAATACACGTAGCAACAGTGGCGCTCAACTACCTTACCGACACACCTACATTTATACTTCAAGAGTTAAAGTACCTATACTACAATTGCTTGGGTGTTCTCTCCGTGATGGGTGATGAAATGAAGTGTACATGTAATTTGGCCCAACCGCATGCTTTATATACCCAACTGAAAAATCTGGTTACACCACATATTATCTAACAGGAGGATGTAGGTCCGTGGACCCTAAAAACAGTCTTAACGACACATTAACAATTGTAGTAACAACTAAATCTTGTCTCACCCGAGGTGTCGCATCAACGAATTCGCAACGGTGCACGCAAGTATTTGGGTGTGTACGCACGAATATATTCCCGTTCACGCTCGTGACGATAAACGTGTGTCGAATGGACGCGCTGCAATCGTTTGATCGGTACCCAGCGACACTCCGCGTATCAAATTTACATGCCATTTCGTCGTAACGCGCATCGGGAACTTCGACGAAGATTGAAAGACAAACTACTTACTTTGCCGATAAACTCTATTCCGGATAAAACAGGAAAACGTAACTAATTATTTTTTTTTCTTAATTTTTATTCTCTTTAAATTATTGATAAAATTCGCCTATTTCACTACCTAAACCTACGCTACAAATCATCCTTTCATATGCAAATTTACCGCCGTTTATTATTATTTTATCTTCGTTTCTTTGTTCTTAACTTCTACGATGAAGAAATGCCGTTTCGCAACGTAACTGTCTCCTACTCGAGTTGGTTGTGTGGAAAAGGAAGGAAAGAAGGGGGTAGAAACGAGCTGTTTAGCTCTGCCCGTTATATAAAAATGTGCTCGATGAAAATGGTATAAAAACTAGGCACGCAATTGAAAACAGAACTAGTCGGGCTTTGGCCACGTGAAAAGTTTTCTTCATGTCAATCCTTTCGATGCCGTGTTTAACGAGGACAAACAATGAATCGCTCGTGAACGATTTCAAAAAGTTGAGTGACGTTCGAGAATCCCCAGTTGAAAATGTCCAGATGGATGGACTTCGATCCACGTGGATCCTAGTCCATCCATCTCGACATTTTCAACTGGGTCTCCACACTTTGTGTCGATAATAACTGTCCATTACTTCGATTATTTTACTCTTATACTCCGGTCGGGTATCTATTATCACGAATTATGTACCTTATCTATAAAAAAACACGTCTAAGCTACTCGTTGCAACTCTACAAAGTTTGGTAGGGCAAAGGTCCAGGATACACTTTATTAAAAATCTATTCGGAGCAACGTTCTCACCCACCGTGCATCGTATTCACCTTTTCGATTTCCGTTTTATTAAACATCAGTGATGATTGTCGTTCCCATAAACACATTATTCTTGTAACGCACATTTTTTCACTTCCCCTTCTCGTAAACATTCAATAATCATATGGTTATCGAGGGGATTTATTGTGCAAAATAATGCATCTTTCGGTTATTGATTTTCTTTGATCACTACGTGGACAAGTAATAAATCATCTTTCATTGGAGATAAATATATCTTATTTTAATTACTTTGTGGAACATTTTGATCATTATTATGGTTTTATTGACACGTGAAATTATGCACCATAAAATTTACTTGTAATTAAATTACTTCGTCACTATTCAGCAATTTTTGGTGTGTTTTCGTATAATTAGTGATATTGGCTACTACTCAAGTCAATTCCATGTGACTCCAATTCAATTCCATTGTTGGAGATGCGCAAATACTAAGGATTTGACTCAGTTACCCTACCACTGTACGATTGACTTTTCGCTTTAAAAAACGCTTAAGACTTTATTTGAGTTTGATGATCGCATATATCTATTGCGTTTTCGTTGTTTATTACGAATCTTCTTTGACTAGTATACATTTAACATCGATACTACACCTTGTCCTCGACTAATTCCAATAAAATCATTTTAATTGTTTCTTCTTCCGGTATTTTCAGATAATTCATCATTTTCGTCATCTTCAATATCAATACTCGGCTCAGGAAGTAATGGAGGAGGTATAGTAGCAACGTCGAAACTGGAGTCAGTACTTGATACAATTTGACCATCTTTAATTTCCAAATCCACTACTACTCGGTGTCTCCTTTGTTGTTTCTTTCGTCTAAAGGCTCTTTGGCCTCGATCAGGAGTATGACCTGGACTATCCATGCTAGAGGAAGTATCACCTTCGCTCTGCGGACTTCGTCCAGAAGAATAAGGAAGTGTTTTTGTTCGGATTTGCGCTTTAATTTGCATCGGAGGGCTTGAAGTTGTTGATTCTCCACTTAAACTCGTTGTCGAGTAATAAGGAGTAGATTTAGCTCTAATAGGAACTACGACCGGTCTTTTAGTCGACGTAGTACCGCCACGTATGTATTGTTCGTGAACTGGATCAGAGCGAGCCCTTCCAAATTTACGTCTACTGTGTGGGTCCTCTGGCAAAGGTCGTTGTTCCTCGAAGGACCAATCATCCTCATTAGATCTAGATCTTGACGAAAATCCAGCATAGCCTTCGTGCATATCCTCTGAACTGTCGCCTCGATTCACTTCCATCCGAACTTGGTCACCACTAGGATAACGCATAGCTGGTACATTATCATAAAGTTGATCCTCATCCTCTTCGGGAATAGGACAGGGTAAATCAACAATATCGGGTAAAACATCGAAGTTTTCTTCGATTGCTTCGTCGTATTCGTTTCGCAGTTGTATTCTTGGAGGTGATATATCTACTCTTTGAGCCATCATCATAGCGGTTTCTTCAAATTGTTCTCTTTGCATTTCATCAAATTGGCTTTCAACAAATTTTCGAGCTTCATCAAATTCGTCTCTTGATTCATCAAATAGTTTGCTTTCCTCATCGGGTAAAAACGCATCATCTGAAAATTCTTGACTAGGTCCTGGAAGACTTGGAATTTCTACTACTTGGCACTTAGAATTCGGTCTCATACTTGGCCCGCTTTTATCCGAAGTAGTGGTATCGCTTTGGCTTTTGTCTCCGCTTACTGCTGAATAAAAATGTTGAGGTATAATCGTTGTGCTTCCGGACCAATCTGAAATGGAGGCTCCTAATTCTGCAAGAGAATTATCATCTGATTTCGTTCCAGAATACTGACAGAATTGCCGTACAGTGTTATTTGAACTCGACCATTCGGACATTGATAAACCCATAGATGTGTCTTCACTGTGTGAGGAACCTGTAATATGAGAATTAGATCGAGGTCTTACAACAACTTTTACAGTGCCATCAATTGTCGCTGAAGAACTTTGATTATCTTCCATGAATGTTGACTGCAGATCATCGTGTAACGTTCGATTTTCATCGCTTGAATCGCTGTGCGTGTTTCGTCCACCAGGTGTTTCAGTGCTGTCAGTCACTGTTACTTTTACAGCCTCTTCCGGTTTGATTTCCATATAAAAAGTTTCTACATGGCTGACAACAGGTGTTTCAAATATTGGTGAACTGGGTGGAGATGGCCAATCCTCAGAGGTCTGTAATTGAAGTCTTGAACGCCGGCTTTTAGGAGATCGTCCATCGTCTTCGCGAGAGCATACGTCAATAGGAATATCTGGTAGTTCCGAAGAAGTTCTGCGATCCTCTGACACGGAAAGGACAGCAGCTGCCGATGGCGGATCAGAAGAGAGCGAAGGTTGATGATCACTTGAAATTAGAGATTCGTCATCAAGACTTGGCGACCTTGAACTTGGCTTAAGGGAATCTTCTATATCGCTCTTATCTTGCTCGGATGTTGTAGATCGTTCAGATATTCTCGAAAGAGTACGCGATAAGGAAAATGCTCCATAACTTGCAAGAATTTCTGGCCCAATAGGGTAAGCAAAGCCCCCAGGCATATCAACAAGATCATCTTGAAAGCTGTCTTCATTTGGACCGTTGCTATCTTCTGAGTAAGATTGCTGTTGATTATCATCGTGTGGCATCCATCCCTCTTCTAAGCTTGAACTTCCAGAGCTTTCAAGGGGAAATTGTCTCCAAGTTGAGCATAATTCATGTTTATACGGTGGTCCAGGATACACGGAACTGCTGCTGCTTTCATCTTCCAACGAAGCTTCTTTTCGTGATTCTCTAATCATTGCAATTTCTTTACGATCAACTATGGGCTGAACTTGTCCTATACCAAGTGGACGAGCTATAGAGCATGAACTTGAATCAGGATCTTCTCGATCTGGCGTCCACGTGCTCGTCTCTTCACTTCTAGAACGCTCAGTGCTTAATCTTCCTTTTTTATCAATACTTAATCTATTGTCATCTGAATCACAAGATTTTTGAGCTGGTTCATCCTCCGGTAATTCTTCTGCGCCATATTCTTCATCTTTACGCATTTCTAAATATTCTGGAGTTAATTCAACCTCAACTAAAGTTTTTTCATCCATTTTATCCACGCCATAGTCCGGTGAACTCATCTCACTGTCAATAGCTTGCATTTGTATTTGCGTATCTAATGCATCTAAAGTATCTTCACTTGTATCACCAGAATCTAGTCTTTTCTTTTCTCGAGGTTCTATTTCATAAGTTTCTTGATCTATTCCATCATCCTGTTGATAATCGCTATGGTCGTCATCAGAGCATTCTTCGATCGATATTTGAATAGGTGATTTAGCCATTTCCGGGCCATCTGGGGGATAGTCACTGAAATCTGGTGTCAATGTGCCTTCTCTACTTTTACTTATGCTAGGGGCCTTATCTTTGACTGTACTTATAGTCACATTAGGTAAATCATCTCCAAAATCTTTTGGTCTAATTTCAACCGCTTTGGCTTTTTCAATTTCTTTTTCTTTTTCCTTTTCCTTTTCCTTTTCCCTTTCTTTTTCCTTCTCTTCTTTTTCTTTTTCCTTCTGTTTTTCTTTTTCTTTTTCAGCTTCAACTATTTTCTTGACTACCATACTCATTTTCTTATCAGATGCAAGTTTTCTAAGAGCCTTCTGTTTTTTCTCCATGGCTGGTGTACATTCTGCATTCGATTCAGAACTTTGATCAATAAACTTTGTTTGAGATCCTTCTTTTAGTTCAAATGGTTGTCCTTTCATACTCATACTAATAATCTTTTGTTGTATTTCAGAATTGTCTAGTATTAAATCAGGACACGGAACAATGTCATTATTTTCAGTTAACGGAGATTCTAAGTACTGAGCAGATACTTCAGTGCTTGAATGTGAATCAGTTAGTATTTCTGGTACAGTAGTATGGTCTGTACTATCAGATTGATGATTAGGTGAACTTTCTACTAGTATCGATTGTTGTTTTGTTAATACATTTTTTTCTGCAGTCTCGCTTTGCCTTTCTTTGTCTTCAGCTTCTTCGCTCACATCTACGGTATCATCTTTACTAGAAAACGCATTGGCTGGAGGTAATCGATGAACGGATATAACAGGTGCATCTAGTGATTTTGCCCGTCTCTGTGAAGTGGGAGATTGTGTAGCTCCTTGACGTTGTAAGGCACCGATGCCACTTCCTTCAGATAGACCGAGGCGAGCACGGGCAAATAAAACAGGACTTTGTCCTGGCTTGCGAAGCACTACCGGTGACTTTTTTGATTCTTTTTTAAGGTCGCTTGTAGTTTTATTAGTCTCTGCAGATTGTTTTTGTTCAACTTTAGCAACATCAGGCATTATATCTGGTATTTGCTTCTTTTGCTCTGACTTTTTTTGCTTCGAAACATCTGATTTTGAAGAAATTATCTCATGTTTCTCTATAACAATTATTTCTTCGTGCTTTAAATCATGTTGTTGAACAACTTTTATTTCTGAAATTCTCTTTGGTGACATTTTTGGTGAAGTTTTGGGCGACACTTTCGGAGATGCTTTAGGAGATACTTTCGGAGAAGTTTTTGGTGATACTTTTGGAGACACTTTCGGCGAGATCTTTGGCGATACTTTCGGTGAAACCTTTGGTGATACTTTAGGAGATACTTTAGGTGATACTTTGGGTGATACTTTGGGGGATACTTTCGTTAAATCAGACTTATTGACCTTAACACTAACTGATCGTTTTGGAGAAACTTTATCAATTGAGTCTCTTCTTTCAGTACTACCTAAACTCTTGGAAACACCAAGAGATTTAGGTCTACTTTTTTCCTTCAATGTATTTACAAGTTTAATCAGTTCATCATCAACCGATGCTGATTTCGCCCGAGGTTTCTTAAGATCATCTTCTTTAGATAAAGAGAATGATCTATCTGATAATCTGCTTACTGATTTTGATCTTCCTTTTTGTATTATACTTACCTCAGGCACTATATCAGTAGAATCAATAATAATAATTTCTTGAGGCATTTCGCCAAGCTTAAGTTTTGATTTGTCTATTCTTGAACTTGAGGGAGAAGTTCTAATTTCTTTTGATCCACTTTTCTTTAACGGTGGTTTATCCCCTTCTAAAGATTTGGATTGTTTCCTGAAATCTTTTTTAATAGGATCTGATTTCATTTTCTTAATTCGCTTAGGAGATAAATCTTGAGTGAAACTCTTATTTTCCATTTCTGGAGAAAGCAAAGTATCAATGGGAGCTTTTTCTTCAGCTAATGATAGAGACTTGGAACGTAAAGGTTCACCGTGTGGTCTAAACATAAAGGGAGTGAATTCAGGGACTTTTAAAGAATCTAATTCTAAGGCAGGTTTGACGGGTACTTCGTCAAGAGGTAGATCAGCAACTGGTTCAACAAAATCATCGTATCCAGTGTCAATTATTTTAGGTCTTGATATTTTTGCAGTTCTACTGGCTTCAGTATATTTAGATTCTATTTTATCTAAGATTTGTTTTGTTTTTTCTGGTATACTTGGTTTTTCAAGTCCTTTTGGCTTTGTTTTCTTTGGAGATGGAGGAGGTTTTGGTGACGTTGGAACAGATAACCTACCTTCGGCTTCATGAGATTCATCCCTGGAATGATCGGTAACGATAAACCTACTTGGTTTCTGTCGAGCAGACTGAGGTTTTTCGGGAATGGGTGGTTTCTTTGCATAAACTTGTTTCGACGGATCTGGAATTTCGGGAAGCGGCATATTTTCTATACTGTCTTGTTGCTCTAAACTGTCATCTGGTATTTGTAATTTTTCGCGACGGTCAATTTCTTGTCTCATTTCCAATTCTACAACATCTGCAAAGTTAAACTTGGATTTCTCGGAGATACTTTGGCTTCTCGAACTATCAGGTGATCGTCTCTTTTCCAGAGCTGATATAATAGTTACAGAAGGATCCGTAGGAGACAAATGTTTCGGCGATCTTCTTTCCAAGGCTGAAATAAAGGTAATATTTGGATCAGTCGGAGAAAGCTTCGTATGTTTCTTATCTAGGCTGAAAGACTTAGGCCCAATTGTTCCTGCAATAGAAGGTTCCGTTTTTGCTTTATCTAAAGAACTTGATTTTGATGAAACCTTATCCTTAGCTAGCCTCGTAGGACTTACTTTTGGACTTCGATCAGGAGATATATTTGGCGATAGTTTTGAAGTTAGAATACTCCTTAATTTATCGGAAGGACTTACCACAACTTTCGTCTTATCGGGATTAACAAGTATACTTCGAGGTTTTTCAGGAGACAAAGAAGGAACACATGGTTTATCGGGAGATAGTTTAGTTAAATCTATAAAGGAAGCATCAGTAACTGGTTTAAGTGGCAATTTTGGCAAATCTTTGGCGAGAATTCTTGCAGCTATCTTTCCAAGTTTCGATCCATCGGATTCAGACTTTTCATCAGATGCTGTACCGTTCATAACATGTCGTTTATGTAGAGTATACGGAATATCCTGATTTGATTTTCGCGTAGGAACTCCATCGGCAAATGCATCTTCATCGCCGGAGTCTGCTGGTGTCAGATCGATTGACTTTTGATGCATCAACATATGTCTCTTACTATTCGATCCAAGCCTCTGTCTTGCTGGATTGGGATCACTTTTCGTTCTCTCGATGGGTATATGAGTAGATACAGGAGGTTCATCAGGGAACCCTATAACAACTCCTCCTACAACTTTAGGATCATATTCTGCAAATACAGCTTTGGGTTTGTTACTGTCTGTTTCACAAGGACCACCAATCATAGTATCTATTCTTGATTCTATAGATAATCTTGCTTGTTTTTCCTTTTCCCTTCGTTCCTCATCTTTTCTCGCCTTCTCCAAACTCCTCCAGTCATCTCGCTCTCTTGGTTTGGTTTCTCTCATTTTTTCGATTTGTTCGCTATGACGCCTGAGATCTTGATATTCGGTTTCAAAATCTACATACTCAACATTCTTCTTATCCTTAGAACTAGCGCAATCAAAACTTTTTCGAGTATCAAAAGACTTACGATCACTGCTTTTTCTTTCAGACCGTTTATCTCTCTTACTGGCCTCGTATCGCTCGAACGAACTAAACCTTTCAATAACCTTGGGATCAAAATCGAAAATAGACATTTCTTTTTCAATTCTATCTGCACTTTTATTTCTAGGTTTGTCGAATGGACTTCTCAAATTACCGGAATTCCGTCGGTCGAAGTACCTCTGTTCATGCTCGGATAAGGGACTGCGACCTGGGCTGCGTCTAGCATCCAACCGCTCGATACTTCGTTCTCTACGATCACGCATTTCTCGCTGACGATCTTTCTTATAACTTTTACTGTCAAGGTTTTCAAGGCTCTTCCTTAATTCACGGTTATCCAATTGTTCCGCGCTTCGACCTCTATAATCGCGAAAATCGTTACGACAACTAGACCGTCTCTCCCGTTCGAAGTCAAGACGCTCAAGACTACGTTCGCGCTCACGCGCATCGAGACGTTCCATGCTACGTCGCAATTCAGCGTTCCGTCTCGTTTCTCGCGAATCGATCCTTTCGACGCTGCGACGCTCTCGCGATTCCGTCCGCTCAGTTGATTTGCGATCGCGCGAATCCATCTTTTCGATTTTACGAACCTCTCGCGAATTTTCACGCTCAATACGCTTACGCTCCTTCTCCTGCATCTTCGACAGAATTTTGTCAACCTTCATTTCCGCCTCTCTAGCTTTCTTTTCGATAGCCCGCTGCGATCGGCCCAAACTACCTGTCTCGACATAAGGTCGCGGTGGGTGATTGTCCTCTAAACTGGCTATACTACGCGCCCGGACCTGCCTGCCCGCCATCGCTGCTCGGTTCAAATCCACCGGGCTGAGATCATCGTCTATGCGCGACTTCGGCCTCATGATACCCTCGTCGCGCAAAACTTCCGAATCCACGTGAGTAATTTTATGCTTCGGTTTCAAATTCTTAAGCTCGTTAAGTACCGTCATCTTTTGCTTCTGTACCTGTATAACCACGGGGTCGGGCTTCGAATCCTGATGCGTGAGTTTAGCGGCCTCGATCGAATTGGCATGGCGCGTCTCGAACTTCCGTTCGATCTGCGTATTCGTGCGGTGTATCCGCGATTCCAACACAACAAAATCGTTTTCGGAGCGCGTGGTCGTGGTGGTCGTAGTGGTCGTCGCCGAGTACCGATCGCACGACTTCGTATTTCTCGAGCTTTTGATCTCGGCGAGCACGGTCTTAAAGAGTTGCTTGTCCGCGGCGCGAATCGAGCGCTGTTTGATGAAAGCATCGGTCTCGGAGTCCATTTGGAACATCTCCGGCTCGATGCCCTCATCGCTCTGACCGGAGAGCTGCTCGTTGGCCTCCTCGCGGGGACTCGAGTAAGACTCGGGAGACTCGAACTCATTCTCGCGTTCCAGCAGATCGTACGAGTCGTGGGATAGGTCATCGTGCGAGAGGTCGCCCGCGTGGGCGGACCCCTCGTGCCCCGACTCGGTGGACAGGGACGACGTGCCCGGGTATGAGCTGCTATAGATCTTATCCGGCACGGAGTCCCGGTCCAACGAGGGGAGCTTCGAGCTCGCCGCGCTGTACGAACGATGGGTCGCATCGTCGCAGCGCGTCACCGGATTGTCGAGCTCGCCCTGCGACGGCAGCTGGAAGGCGTCAAGGCCCGAGTCCCGCGTCTTACTCGTGCTGGAGCCGGTGCGCGGCTTGCACGGCTCCTCGAAGCTCGTCGCGCAGTAGAGCTCGCGGCAGCTGGCCGAGCGCTGCCACGAGTACCTCGGCAGAGGTCGCGGCGCCGGGAATTCAGGGGGACTGCTGTTAGAGGGGCTGATACGACCTGTTGATGAAATCCTGGTTTGCTGCTGGTGGTACTGGTGCTGCTGCTGGTTGATAACATGAGACGGCACTTGGGCCTGGCTGTAAGGCGTGGCCGGGGAATGAACGTCGATAGAGGTGAGCGTCCGATAGGACATAGCTGTGTCTTCGCGACGGTGACTCGTCCCGCCCATCGAGACACTCGTCACAGTCGTCGGAGAATCCAGTGTCATCGAACCGCATGACAGAGACAGAGCCGGCGTTTCCAGTGCTGCAAAGGTAGAAATGTTTTCGTAAATTGTTGCTCATATTGTCGAAAATCATGAATTTTTAGTTTTACGATTAATTTTATTTTCCTTCGAAGTTGTCATATTACTGAAGTATTAAATTTGTTTTTTTAAATGCGTGCTTGAGAAAATTTGTTTAAAGTTCACTAATTTTATATACCTACTTCTGTTAAGAAGTCCCGGTTGACTGTGAGAGCTTGCTGATTCATCAGTTTTTGTTTTGATAAATTAATTGATCTCGCAACGGTATTAGTTAGTTCTTTAAATATTGGAAGAATAGGTAAGAAGCGAGAATTTTTCTTGATAAAAAGCTAATCGGTTCCTACTTTACACTACTTAAGCTACACTAATAGGCACTCAGATATTTACAATATTCATCAATTTTTAAATGAAATTTCGTATCAACTCACTAAAAAAATTAAAAAAAACAAGAAAAACAGGTTGTCAAACGACAGAGCTTATGAACAGTGAAAAAAGAAATTTACAAAAATAATACAAAAAAATGAACATGGATTTTTTAAGCATTTGTTCCTGCTGTTCTTATTTAGTGTCTCGATGGTTTTTGGTGTCACTCGTGGTACATACCAGGATCGCCGAGGGGCAGGAGGGGGTGGGCAGAGATGCTGGAGCTGCCCAAAAGGGAGCTGCTTGATGTGGCCCCACGATAGCCTCCCCCCTCCGAGCCCTGCAATGCCCTACCACTGCTAGTCTGCCGGAACGAATTGGACCTGCGAGCAAGAGAGAGTCAAGTTCAGCATCAGACCTAACGCTACCAAATTTTCTTATTGTTTCTTTAATATTTTATCTTTTCAAAAAGTATCTTTTCTCAATCATTCTTGAAAAAAATGTTAACGTGATTCTATACGTTGATCGTAATTAGTTATTAAAAAATTAAGAGATTTTACCCTCCTCAAAATGTCTGTTCTTTTATCTTAATTCTGTAGCTATTGTAAAAAAAAAGAGTAGAAAAAAGGACTCGACAAGCTGTTTCGATTATCTATGCTGCCGGAAGAGCTTGTTCGAGTTTGCGTGTATACGAACGAGTTTGTCTTTTGTTCGTCGTCAAGACGCTTTGCTGAGTGAGCAGTTTCACCGAACAAAGATCTAGCAACCAGTTCTGGCCGTCAGTGAATCCTTACGCTCCTCTTTCGAGCTTTCAGCGATTTATATTTCAGTCGCAAAGTAAGTTAGTAAACTAAGTGGTATGAAAGAGAGAGACTGGAAATTATTTAGTGTTAACTAATTAATAAGAAAACGGTACAAGAGAAAAGAAGTACTATCGTACGGGTATTGTGATATAGAATCGTATTAGTGAGAGAGAGAGAGAGATAGAGAGAGATAGAGAGATACAAAAATCGAGTCTAAATTAAATCGAACTACTGCTATAATCGAAAAACTCTTAATCAACATGTAAATTACTTGTGACTTAGTATTTCTTTTTTTGAAATCTCGAGGACTAACGGATTGCGTGACGTGTGACAATAAATGGATTAACAACTGTGGACTAGTGTCGTAGCTCTTTCGATATCTTATAAAAAAATTACGCTAATATGCAGTAATAATAATAATAAAAAAAGGTCACATTGACATATGAATAAGTAATACGTAAGAAAAAAGAGAATACGTAATATTGGCAATAATAAGTGTGTGTATAATATACAAAAAATATATTGACGGAGGGTATAAAAAACATCGATGATCATTCGGGTTATAGATCGTGCCTGATGGTGAGCCTGACTCCCCGCCACCCCTTTGTCCGAGCAGGCAACACTGACATCGAAAACGGGATCATACAGATAAAATACCAGTGCACACACCGTCTCTTTTTCTTCGTGCCTCCACTCCTTTCCTTCCTCAATGTTTTCTTTCATGGACTTTCGCAGAGAAAAGTTTTAACCCGGCGCTCTCTCGCTTCTAATCCGCGCTGAATCGATAACCAATCAACTGTCCAGGGATGCGCGATCCCGGCGACCTTGCAAAAAAGGTTCAACAGATAGTATTTATTTCGATACTGCGGTTGGGTTGTTACCCAAGTGCGGCATTGATCGAGAGCGCGGTGTCATCACTTTTCTCGGGAAATGTATTACTACTCGAAGCTGGACGTCTTCGCGGGAGGACAGAACAAGGACAGACACACACACGGTGACAGATGTTCAGCTTCGAGAGGAAAGGAGGTGCAATTTGTGAGTTTCTGTTCAATTCTACGAATGTGACGTGAGATCGAGACAAGAAAGGCGGCCCACCTACTGCAGAAAATTCCTCCGGGTGATGGTTTCAGTTATCGCTTCGATCGTATTGTTTTCTCGTCAGTATGTTCATTGGAAAGGGCTTTGTTTGGATAATATGTACATCGAACTTTTGGTAGAGTTATTTTGAGCGGGGGCATACTCATCAATGGTACTCATGCACTAGCTACTTCATAATAAACGGCAAATCACTTAGGTGTCAAGAAACCCGTTTGTACAAATAAATGATGGACAATATGTGATTCTTATTTTACTGAGGTGATGTTTTGGATTGTGATTCTTTTTGCTCACCTTTGAAACGTTTGTCGCTTCACGTAGTTGTCGCGTACAAATTCTACTATCTGTTTCTGCGTTTTTCCGCTATACCTGTTGGTAAATAAAAGATCAATTAGAACAACTTGAGAAAATTAATTTTTTTTATTTTAAATTGTTCAGTAAAGAATTATTATTTTTTTTCTTTTGTTAACAGCTTGAAGTTTTAAATCTAACCTGAAGGAGGATCCTCGACTGAGGACTCGGGTTTTTTGTCTCGTGACTCGCTTGACCACCGAGCAGCGGAAGAACCCGTGATTCTCCACGCACTTCTTCCAAAAGTTTTTGCATTCATTGCGGCCCTCAAAGAAAAATTCCACTGTGTCCTTATAATAACCCTGGAACGAATGCGAAAGTAACTAAAAAGAAGGAATTACTAAGCAATTCAAAAGTTTTTTTTTTGCTATTGAAACTTACATAGCCTTCCGGGTGCAGTTTTATTAAGAACTTCTTGCGTTTGAAACTAATTTTCCTAATTTTCGCCCAACTGAATGTGTTGATTTTCGTGTAGTTCTGAAAGACTATGATTCCCATGTGCGCCACAGCCAAATTCAGCGGCACGCTTTCATGATCCTATAAATAAAAGAAATTAAATACTAAAATATGAAATTAACAATTTCAATTAAAAATTGATAAAAAAGGAAAAAGGTTACCTTCGCAGGATGCATTTTCATGCCGTAGAGTTCGCAACGTCGAGCGGTTTCCAAAAGATTCAAATCTGCCTCCGCGGGTGACTGGCCCCTGTTCGAAACCAAATGAAATTAGCAAACCAATAATTACTTTATTAGTAAGTACAATCAGCGAATCCTTTATAACGCAAATTAAGACTTAATAAAAAAAAAACTACCATCTATTTCTACCAATTCGCAGAATTAATGAGTAACAAAACATTCATTTATAAGCGCTTTACTGCACATTCTCAATATTACATTCGGCGATTACGCAAAAGTCGATATCACCAGCTCGATCCAATTTTCAACGTCGCGCGAACATTTCCATTTCCCAATTTGTGATTCATTTGAATTTGCAATTAAAAAGAAATATCCCCTTGCCGAATGGAGACTTTTAAAATCACGAACAAAATCAGCGGTTGGCTTAACGCGACTAAAAAAAAAATTTCTACTCGTAAAAAGGTAAATTGCAGCTCGGTTGCTCCGCTTCCTCGTCCCGGCTGTTTATTTACCATTGCGAATCAATTGTCTCGGGCAAGGCTGCGTCTTTTACATAACTCGCTAGCGAACCTCGCGCTTGAATTGTCATGCGAATGCGCGGCTGCATCTGGTGGCGGAATGAATTAAAAAAAAAAAAGAAAAGGAAGAGGATACTTACGCGTGTTTCTTGTGATTCTCCATTATCCGCCGCTCGAGCTCGTTGTCCTGATGCGGCACGAATTTGTACGTCGACAAGTACGTGTGATCCGGGTAGTCCTCGATAACGTAGTCACCGCACTCGGCTGCAGGCGCGAGAACAGAGGAAAATTTGCATTTATTAACATTGCATTTTAGACGGTGAATAGGCTACTGGATTCTTTAAATATCTAGTCACGATTTCGTCGAATAATGTCTTTAGTGATCGTACAGAATTCCTTTAAATAAATTAATGAATTTTTTTTTTTAAATAAAATAATTTTGGAAATAAGTATTGATAGTAAACATGTTTCATGGTAGTTATGTAAATAACTTATAAATTTACGAATTTGATTTTCAATTAATTAGAAAATCAATTTAACTATTATGAATCAATTTTTTGTATTACAATTAATCAATTTTTTGTAGTATAATTAATCAATTTTTTGTGTTACAATTAATCAATTTTTTTACTTGATGATTCAAATATAATTTTTAGTGAGTGAAAATTTAAGTATGCGGCTGGATTGTTTAATTATTTAGTCATAATTTTGTTGTATGTCTAGTCATGGCCTAGAATTCGTTTAATTTTATTTTTCATTTATCTACTTTTTTAATAAAATAAGTCTTTAAAGTGCCAGTAAACGCGTTATGTTGGTAGATAAAAAAATGACCATTTCAAATTTACGAATTTGAACTTGAGTTAATTAGTCAATTAATCAAACTCTTAGTGGGCATTCCAGTCTTTCCTTTATCTTAATGGTCCTATTATTTTTTTACTATAGTCACTAAAAACAGTTTTGATAAATGTATACACTCTAGTGATGAATGTGTATTTATCGTATGTACACCGGACTAATTAATTTTTGTGACACCATTCCAAATTGATTGATAACTTCCATATACGAGTCCTTTAATTCGTAATTCTCAAACCAAAAAAAAAAAAAAAAAAAAAAATACTTCTAGGAAGTCGTAGCCTTTACTCTGCCCAACATTTCAGTAGCCCACAATATTTGGAGCACCCCAACAATTCCCTCGCCAAGAATCACCTCATTATAGCATTACGGCCGCTTCCGCGTGAAATCCGCCCCCAAAAAGTTCCAAGCCCCCTTTCTCGCGGTTGTAAACTCGATTTCAGGTCGTTTTTCTCGCCGGGGTCTTTTTCCGGCGGCGACGAACGCTCGAATCTCCCCCCAGGTGCCGCGGGCGCGGACCCATTTAGAATTCACGCATTGTAGGCGGCGGCATTGTGCGAGTTATGAAAGCCAATGCCTCCACAATGGCCTTGCGACAATGAGCCAATTGTGCCCTGGGATTGAAGTAATCAAGACATCCGCGAGGCGCGCGCGAGGCTTATGTAAGCCGCCGGCTGCGACGATACGGCGATTTTTTTTTTATTTTTAAATCCTAAGGCTTTGCTCGTCCGGGGGGAACGTGTAAGTCCACGGCCTACCCACCGGCTCGACTCCATTTGTTTAATTATCGTCTCGAGACATTACCGGGGATTCTGCATTCTGGCTTTCTCGCGTACGGAGAGCTGACTTTGTAAACTTTGACTTGGCTGCGAGAAGATCGCTCGGATTACTTTAGAAGCGAGAACTGGCTCTGAATCGATTTTACTTTTTATGGTCTCGGTAAGTTTGTAGGTAAATGCAAGTCTTCGTTAAGGAAGCGCTCAATTTTTAAATATGTGCATTTTTTATGAGATTTACTCTGGAATCAAGAGCTCCTTCTTTTTTGGAATTTTCTTAAAACTGATTGAGGATAAAAGTTGTTGGACTTAGTAATGCAGATTTTAATCTGATGCCACCGTTCATTCAAGAGACAATGTTGTTATCCATTATAAAATTTTCATTCAAGAAGAGAATTATTGTTTTTTTATACTGCTATGACTATCATCTTGAGATGATGTGAATATAAAAATTCTGCTTAATTTCGCTTTATAAATTTTACGATATTATTCGGTACTTCTTATTATATAGATCATTTGTTCTCATGATGTAATAAAAATGCTAATTTGTTCAATCCGTTCATCGTTCAATTTTATGTGATCTTTCTTCCCGTTATTTATCAAGAAATTTTCATTATTTCTTTCTAATGAGCAACAACATGATTACTTTAGTGCGTAGTTCATTAATTAATTAATTCCATCTAATTCACTTTCGATTAAAAATTTAAGATATTTAGAACTAATGTATGATTTAAAGAAATACACTGAAATTAATATTGCCAAAGAGAATTAAGCAGCCACTACAAAATTATTTGCACAGTAGCGCGACCATTGAAGTCATCAAGCAATCTAAAATTGAATTTTTATAAACTGCAATCGCATTATTCAATTATGCAATAACAATGCGCCAGCTCCTTGCTTAACCCGTCGCTATACACTGCAAGCGCTAAGCGAGTGGTCGTTCCGTTATGACATCACTTGTGCAATTGACCGTCATGACGTCATGAAACGCAATTTGCAAACTAGAAATCTTCCGGCGCGTTGAGCTCCATCAAAGGCCAATTTTACGATTCGACGAAAAAAGAAATATAATAAAAGAAAAATACGGAACAAAATATAAACCGGTGGTCCGTACTCGTATATTCTCTTGAAATTTCAATTCCAAATAGCGAACAAGCGAAACGGAAAAAAGAGGAGAGGTAAAACGAGTCCGTAAAATCGATGCATCGATATTCCGGGGTGCGGCAACTGCATCTTCTCCCCCCGCGGGGGGTGCAGCCCAGTGGGGTCAAACGGAGAACTGACCTTGAACTATATAGCTGGCCATGAGGGCAGCAGTGTTGTCGTTGCACTGCAGCAGGCCCTGGGCCAAGTCGCGCTTTATCTGCAGGCAGAACAGGTATCTCGTGAACTCCTCCTCGAGCTGCGCCGGATCCGGCGTGTAGAACTTGACGCAGAACCTGAGGAGCGGATCGACCAGCGACAGCCCCACTTGCCTGCAAACTGGTTTCTCCAGATCCAGCCAGTACTGAAAGCATCGGAAAGAAGTCACGAGTGGCCTTACATAGGGCCCCGCGTATCTCGGGGGGGACGAAGTTTTTTTCTTTTGCTTTGCTCGGGATGCCGGCGCGTACGCCTGTTTTCTCGTTGCCGCTTTATTTTTCTTTTCTCGTCAGCTGCCGTTACTCAACGGACGGGTTAGTCTCGTTTTTTTCGGAGGCGTGTGAATTTCGATTTTCGCGATTTTACTTGTGTGCGTCGTAGAGACAATTTGTTACACTTTGATGAGTTTTGTTGCAAAAAATTATGTGTGATCGTTATGTAAAGGAAGCAATTTTAGAGCGTGACTTGTAGGTATTATAAAAAATTTTATTGCGCAATCGTAAAGTAATTGCAAAGTGTTTGAAATGCGAATGAAAAACTAGTAATTATGATTTTCTTTCATCTGTGAATTCTTAAAAAAATTCTTCATCCGGAATAATAAAATCTTACTAAATTTATGAATTCATTACTAATAAAATTAATGAAATTATGTTCAAGCAGCGTAATAAGGGGCTCAAGCCGTTAGAAATGCTGGAAGATTTTTAAGAAAGTGATTTTCCAGGGCAAACTGCCTTTCAGCGAGTAAAAAGCGTTTGACCCTTTTGCATGAATTGATAAAGAGTCGCGCCTACTTGGGAAATATTGTAATTCAGCTTTGTGTTTTACCTTCGTTCCATTAGGCTCCTGGTACTCGAGTCCGAAATAGTCCGCCTCCAAGAGGTGCAGTTGTTTGCACACTTGATCGAACAGCACCCTACCTAATGCCTTCGCCTAGAAACATACAAAAAAATTATGTTGAAGTTAATTCATATAATAGTGATAAAAAAATGTTAATTATTAATATTTGAATGCCGAAAAAAAATTTTTTAGTCCAAAATTCGGTATGTTTCAATGACTCATTAATGTCATTATCAAAACGTTTAGAGATACTCTTACATTTTTTTTAACCCGTCCCTAAAGGTCACACGAAGGTCATAAACTGTTGGTATTGTTTAGAACAAAAAGAAGTCTCCTTCCTATGACCGGACCAGCGTGACTGTATGTTTTTAAGATTGCTGAACGTGAATTCTGTATCAGAATAGCCGCAGCACTTGCAGATTTTTTCGCTGAATCAGAATATCCCTAAAGAGTACACGCAAATAAAAAATTTTGACCTTGAAATAAACTTGAACTGGGTTCAAAGGAATATGGAATTCATGTTCAGTTTCCCAAAAACATAAAGACGTTTGTGTAATAGACAGCTTTTTTGTGTGCCTCTGTGATTATATACTTCTTTTTAAATTTAATGTTGCGGTTGATTAGTTCTAATATATTTATTTTTTCATCAAATTTAATAGAATTATTAAAGAACATACCAATACTTTACCAATTATTACACAATATTTTGTTGTGCATTCACAAAATGATTGTATTCCGATACAATGCGTCCTACTATATATCCTTTTGTAAATCCTTTACATTCCTTTTTGTATGTCTATTATGTATTCTTTTCTATGCTTTCCTCAATTCAAAAATTGAATTTACTACGAACTTTTTTATTGTGGTACTGTTTATTAAAGGCAACAGCAGCCGTTGCGATCTCGAAGAAGTGAACTTACGTGGCATTGCATAATAGAATTTCAATATACGCGAAACATTTTTACGATTTTAGAGCAAAAAATCCCGAGGTCGTGCGCTTCAATAATAAAAGCAGAAGTAAACAACGGCGCGGAACGCCGCAAAACAATATTCAACGAGCATTTTTCCCGATGAGGATGAAAAATAACGTGGGGCATTTGATTGGAATTTAAAATTCCATTAAAAAGTTTGCCGCGCGTCATCGATCACTTTTTTCTTCTTCATCAGTGGGCGCAAGAGATCAAAACGATGCTTCAGTAATTCGATCCAATGAACGCCCCGTTATCTTAATTTTCTCACATTTCTCACGTTTCAGCAATTTTCACTGTCTCGAATAAAAGGAATGTAAGTGAAACATTTTTCTTTCAATTTAAATAAGTGAGAATAACTGAGATTATGCAAAGATTAATTTTTCTGAATAATAGCATTTTTAAAGGATTTATCTTCTTTATGACTTACAAAGTCTTTGAAAAAAGATTCAATTTTTTCATTTGAAGTTTTTATTTGTTTTAACAAAGAGGTGGAAGAAGCACTAAAAGAGAAGGGTCAACAGGAGGGTTCACCTAATAGTGACTTTGGCGATGACCTTGTCATATAATTCCTATTGCGATTTGATGAAGTAAAGTTGCCCTCTTCCCTCTTAAAATAAGTAATTTGACCTTCTAATGACCTCAGGAGGTCAATTTGAATCGCAATATGGATACATCTCTAAATGTATAAAATGCTGTGCTCTTTTACAATTTGGATCGGAAATAGGCATTCCTACGTGAAGTACACGACTTGACCTTCAAATGACCGTGAAATTGCCCACAAGACCAAATCCTAGATAACCCCTTTTGACTCAGCGACATTCGTTGCAATTTTTGAAATATTTATTATAGTTTCAAAAATAAGCAGGATATAAATATAGATTTGGTAGAATCTGCAGACTATGATATCACATAAACGCAATTTTTGTTATCAATTGGAGACAGCGGTAAGTCAATGTATGAAATTGTGTTTATTATATATTTTTTAAGTTATTTTGATCTCGTGTGCCAGCAAAAAAAGTTTGAATTATCGAATATCTCGTCCAGAGTGCCCAAAAAAAGTTTGTGTACCATAAGCATTTGGAGGATCCTGGTATTATATCTTTCACTGTACTTGGAAATCTCTTATTTCCTTTGGTTCATATTGTAACATTTACTTGAACAATTTTATTTGCATAATTTATACATTTGTTTTTTATTTATTTACGTAATTCAACAGTATAAAAGACGTTCCAATTATACTGGTAAAACGATTTATCTTAAATTTTAATACAATAATCTAAATCCGTGTTTTTAAATGATTAAGTGATGATTTGTTCTGACGTTGGGGAATTACAAGTTCTTTTAACTCTACTCAAAGTGGAGTAAAAATAAATTATAAAACTATGAAATATTCAAATTGACAGTAAAACTATTCTATTGTATCCTCCTTCAGAAAATAAATCAAAATCCCATCCAGGATTCCAATCGCACCAGCCGTGAAACGCATAGTTCCGCTGGCACGGCGCGCAGGCAGTTCTCGCTCGGCCGACCCTCGCCTCATCATCATCATCATCATCACCATCGCCGCGGCGGAGACTATTTGCAGCGCCGGCAGATCGATAGGCTTGCGGTCGCCTCCTCGCAGCCCTCGGGGCTGCATCTTCCTCCCCCGGCGGCGGTGCACGCGCGCGCGAGTTACGCGCGCTCCAATAGGCCCACCCTTGCCGGGGGCAGAGCGCCGTGAAGTTTGCGCTTTTTTATCGTGCCGCGCGTTTCCGCCCGATCAAGGTTGGCGCTGCCGCGCGCTCCGCGGAACGATGCGGGAAAAATAAAGCCGCGCTCCGACGAGTCGGGATGCGGGTCACCCGTCGCTTCGTTTTTCTTTCCTTTGTTTGACTTCCTTTTTTTTTTCAATGTTTTATCAAATTTGATGGGCTTTTGGAAAGTTTCAAGCGTGGAAGTCGTCATAAATCATGGAACACAGTCGAAGAAACGAAAAATAAAACGCACATCTGGGTGACTGCAGGTGAATCACGTAGGTTTTTGGAAAGTTTAAAGTTAAGTGTTGATGAAAAAAATATTTGGAGATTGTAAGTTTTTGAGGTGGAATTGAATAGTTTGCCGAGTTTCGTAATTTAGGTGATATGAGATGACGGGAAATGTTACTTTATTTTATCGATTATTTTGCAACGATAATAAACTGAACGTGATATCTTGCGATGCGGAATATGATACCTTTTCATCGATAATGTAAATACAAGACGTTTTGTGCGTATAATATTCATAAATGAATATGTAATTTTATCTCACCAATATTGAATTTATAAAGTATTATTATTTCAAATTGCTTAAATGGCATCATAAATAATAAAATCCATCTACTTATTGCCGCATATATGACGAATAATTCATCTTAAAAGCTGGAATCCTGAAAATTTATAGTTCAATAAATTCAATGAGGCTAAGAAGACAGGTAGTCCTAATAGTATTCAAAACATGGTCCCAACATTTTTTTGGAACACGCTTTTCTCTTTCCAGACACGTACCTTAAAGCGAACAATGAAGATGCTCAAAAAGGTGTGTCATCAGAAACTGTTTTTAGAAATTTAGGGAAAACTAGTGTGCCTTAGTGATGCAACAAAGAAAAAAAGAAATTTTACTTTTTTGTGATTAATATTAATGATTTTTAGAGAAAGCAAATTATTGCAAGTGATAGTTATACCTACTCGTTATAATATTGAAACATCAAACTCGTACTTCACGCTACGTAAAAGAATCAGCACGTGACTATCAGACCGCGACGTCACATTTTTATAGTCATATGATCTTCACGCTTCAATCACAGCAGTTATTTAAGTAATTACATTCTCTCCTATCATTAAAGCAAATAAATATATGAAAATTTCGAGACAAAGAGGTCGTGCTTTCCATTTGTTTTTTTCTATTATCTGAATTTATTTTAAATATATCGGCCCAAACGTTTAAATTAAAATTAAACATTTAAATCGCAATGTTATACATTCCAGAATATTGAACGATTAACGTCCACGATCAATAAATAACAAAAACTATCTATTTATTTAATACGTTGTCTGGTGGGTATGATTCTTAGTGTCGCCATATGTGCCAAAATGACTAATTCGGGTTAGTCGCAGGTTGAACCCCTGACGAATTAGACTGACCACTCGAGTACATCTGCTATTTATGCATAGGTAAACCTGATAAACGATGGTAAGGTCTTTTGATTATTAGTCCACAGTATGTGCAACTGATGAATGGTAGTGAGATCTTTTGGTTACTAGTACTAAAATTAATGAAACTTGGTGGGGTCATTTGGTTATTATTAGTTCACGGTTCAATTAATGAAAGTTAGTGAGGTCTTTTGGTTACTAGAACACGATACAATATTGATAAAAGATGGTGAGGTCCTTTGATTACTAGAACTCGAAACAATTTACTGATGAAAGATGTTGAGATCTTTTAGTTATTAGTACACGGTACAACTAAGGAATGATGGTGAGATCTTTTGGTTACTAGAACTCGATGCAATTGATGAACGATAGTAAGGGCATTTGGTTATTATTAGTACCCGGTACAAATGATGAGAGACGGAGAGGTCTTTTGGTTATTATTAATACACGGTGCAACTGATGAAAGACGGTGAGGTCTTTTGGTTACTAAAAGACGATACAATTGATGAAAGATGGTAAGGTATTTTGGTTACTAATACACGACATATGTGATGAAAGATCAAATGGTGGGATTTTTTCATTATTAGTCGGAAAAAGAGATAAAAGATCCTGCAGGTTCACATATATTCGGATATTTGAATTTTTGGCATACATGTTGTTTTAAACTATTCTGATATCGGTATCGGTAAAGCATTGTAAATTAAAAACTTTTGAAATATTTTGTTTCTCTGTCCTGAAAAAGTCGTTTACTTTCGCCTCGACTCAAAAACTGTCCAAGCATTGCATCCTTTACCTCATACCTCTCCATCTCCCTTTCCAAGCCTCCAAGAGAAGCTAAAAACCAACATTCCCTCCGAGCGAAACCAGCGAAAGACCTCGTATACTTCAATCTCGTGGCGCAAAAAAAGTGCTCGTTTCCCGCGACCCGTCGTCCCGCGGAACCGAAGAAAAAGCGGAAAGTCATCCTCCGTACAAAGCCGAAAAATGTTTTCGCGCTCGAGCGATCTTAATCGGCTCGTCGCGCGGAAAGAACAAGAGCCCCGCGGAGTGCCCCGCGAAAAGGATAATCGACGCGCGCGGGCGCACAAAGCGAGGGCCACGCGCGCCGCACACGAGGCGACCCACGAGTACGAGTACACGGAGGGGAGTGTGTGTGGAGGTACCTACAACCGGTGAGAAAGGGAGAGAAAGAGAGAGAGAGAGAGAGAGAGAGAGAAGCGCGCGGCCCACGCCCCTTGACCCCGATGCGCGCATTGTCAGCGCCGCGAGACGAGCGGGCTCTATAGTCGCGCGGCCCGCCGCGAACCTGTTTACCTTTCGGCGGTTAGCGCGGGTAATTAGGTTGCGGCTCTCGCCTTTTTGCTTTTAATCAAGCTAGTCAATGCGTCTACGGGGTCGCCGCGATTGATCGGGAGCTTTTTTTCTTTTTTAGGGAATTCAGCTTACTTGGGGAGAGCTTGAATGACGTTTTGCGTTGCGGTGGAAACTATATGTAGGTTGACTTTTTGCTGTGGTTTGCTATACCGAGCAGGAAGATCACTTGTCTTTTGTGTTGCCTACGTTTAATTAATGCTTTAGCGAACGTGTTGGCTACCGGTATTTTGAAAGATAAAATATCACGGTTTTTCAGGTTTACTGTTGTTCTATCTTTTAAATTGACGACAAGATCGATTTATAATTTTTTATGTAATTTCTAGCTGAAATTTACCTCATAATTTTCACTTTTTTATGCTTTGGATGCAAAAAGTGTTAGTGAAAATAAGACTTTGTATTTTATAATTATTATAAATTTTTTTATAGAAGACTCAAGCTGATGTAAGCGGAAATGGGGAATGATTGAGAAATTGTATTTTGCAGTTTTTTTATTTTTATGAAAAATTTAAAAGTGAATGAAAAACGATGGGTGTACGAATGAAAAACCGATTGTCTAAGGGCAGACATATTTTATGAGGGTCGAGTTCATGGTGATAAGAATTCGTATTACAGCGCAGTCTACTAGGACTGACCAATCTCTTATCCATTCCACATTCCTCCATGTTACCGCTATTTCTTTTAAGTTTTTTTTTAAGTTTTTGACTGCGATATCACGCAAGTGCAGTGTTCAGATATTACTCTTTAAAAAATGGCTAGTCAAAATCGGGAAATTAATTATGTGTTATAAAATTGTATGTACTTTTAAACTTTTTGAATCTATTCTATTCTATTCTATATTGGAGTTTTGACCAATGAGATCAAACGTATTCTTCTGACATTCCTCCGTATTAGAGTTTATTTCGACCAATCGCGCTGGGCTTGCGCAAAAAAACTTATTACTTTTTTAATTACGGTTTACTCGTACTGACATTTTCATTGAAAACAAATTCAAAGGCTAATATTTAACTCACAACATTTTTCCCAGAATTAAAAGATCACTCAAAAGTGCCTTATCAGAGTCATCGAAATTGCATTTCTCCCGAAGCGACTGCCGGCAGACACGTGCGGTCTCGTTAAAAAAAAAACCGCGCGATCGCTTCTGGGAACAGCGAAATTCCGGCGAACGAATTATCTTATCACCGTCAAAAAAGGCATCCGAGCACATCCCATGCAGTGCAGCCTCCGCTCCAAATAAGGACGGACGAATAAAAAGGAGATGGCTCGCTTTTTTTTTCAAAAATTCCCTGACGTCAGTCGCGGCCGCAGGCCAAAACGAAGCCGAGAGCGCCGGCACCCACACGGCCGATACGCGCATAAATCAATTGGCCGCGTGGTTTATTCATTACGCCGCGGATATGCCGAGCCGGCTCTCGCCGCTCGCCCGAGCAATTGCGACCACTTTATTCGCTATATAGCGCGGCGAGCCGACCGACTATGGTCGCAAAGCGTTTATTTTTTTGCCTTTCTTCGCTTTTCGTTTTCTAATAGGTCCTTGCCACAATGTCATTGCAAATTCGGAAATAAAATTATTAATTTCACATGTTAGGTGTAAATAATAGTCATGGTAAGTGATTTATTATTACTATCGTCATTTCTTTTAAATAGTACTTTATAATAATTAAGAATCTTTACTTAACAGATTTTTTAATTGTGCGTATATTTTTTTAATTAATTTTTAAAAATATTCTAAAATTGATTTATTGTTTGAACCGATGTCACATGGACAGATGGCGTAGGTCACTCTACACTTTAATCTGTATAGGATTCACAAAGTGAAGTAAGAATAGAATATTAATTGGTGGATAAAAGTAACAAACCACGACAAAATAAATATATATACTAAGTTTAAATTTTAAACAATGTCTAGAAAAAAGTTACAGTGTCATCTTAAAAAATTAACATAACAAACTTCATTTAGTATCTCCAATTTATCTTCATTTCCTGTTATACTTCTTTTCTTGTAGTAGATTAATGTGACGGCAATAGTAATATTAAAAATTTGTAGGGATGAGGTTGTAAAGTCAATTTTAACTTTGTAAGTCACTTTGAATTTTGAGTGTTAGAAAATGATGTAACTACGTGAGGAATGGCTCTAAAGCCGGTTGAGTTAGTGAACATTTTGCTGGAGTTACAGAACAGTAACGTTCGTCGGTATGGGTATGAGAAATTTTAGTTAAGACAAGAGGCAATAAATATCGATCACCTAAATTGCTGCTCTTTTTTCATAAATGTAAAGGACTCTATACCTACCTTATTATTTCAATCTACTGCACGCATATTCTTTACAGTAATGCAACCACAGATTAAGTAAATTGAACATCGAATATTTACAGTGTACAGTGTTAAATCGTAATTTTTGTAAAGCTGTTGAATATTGCACAAGGTATTGTTAACTGTGCCAATTTTAGGGGCTAAAAATGACTATTTATTAACAACCGATGTGTTCTCTATTATATCCAAGAACATGAAGAATATGTTTTTTACAAAAATATTGCATATTGATATTTTCACACTGCACTATAAAAATTTGATTCTCGATTCACGTCACTTAAAAGTAATAATATAATGATATCGTTAAACAATTCTACACTAATTTGTTACTTTTAAATATAATTGAACTATTTGCCCAGCAAACTAAAATTTACTATAAATCTGTTGTAATTTATTCCGCACTTTCTCAGTAAAAACTTTCAAAGTCAAGAAAAAGCTAGAAACTTGAAAATAATTACTGCGCACAGTTGGATCATTATTTATCACTCAGAAAGTGAGCATAAATATCAATCAATTTTTTTTTGATGCAAAAACATCTAAACTTAAAAAATTTGCATTATCAAATAATAAAAAATTTTAATATTAATTTAATATTAAATATTTTTAAACTATTATATTTTTTACTTGTAAAATGCTCGAAATTTTTAACAGTTTCAACATTTTCTAGAAAAAGAAGGGTAGGATTTGTCGGATGTAGCTTCTATTAAATAATTGGAACGGAAAGCTGTTAAACTCAATAAGAAAGTGAACTATCTGTCACCGGGCTATTCGATTACCATAACAATAAAATCGCAACTTAAGAGCCTCATAAAAATCTCCATCCAACAAAACAACAGTTTCAATCGCGACTAAACTGTGGCAGCTACCGCTCGTGCCCTACGAAACTCAGGACCCAACAAAGCCGACGTTTTTACGAGGCCAGTAGAAGCACGCTCGTTTCAATTTAGCCCAATAACTCGGCGAGCGAGCCGAGGCGACGGAGTGATGGATCTCTCGCCGAAGCTCGACTCGGGCCCTGTCGGCCTTGACTCCTGTGGCGGTCGTAAATTTCGAGGCTCCGCCGAGCGGACAATTTAAAAATTAATCCGAATCCGCCGCGGAAACACGTGTTAGCGCCCCGGGCGTTTGTGTAGAGGCGAGCGCAAGAAACGCGGCTGTGCGGCGGCAGCGCATGGATTAACACGGACGCGTTTTCATGTCTGTCGGGCGTGGGCGGTGATGAGGCGTCGCGGCGGATTATTTTCTACGAATGGTTTTACAAACGTGAGCCGCTTGTTTTCAAAGGTTTGGTGCAAGATGTGAAGAGGCGTCGGGGTAATTAAGGCTTTTTTGGGCTACGGTTGGAGGAAGATTCATATGCTTTTAGAAGAATACCAAACTTTTATGGATGTATATAACTGAACGCGACTGATTAGGTTTTGACTATCTTTTATACGAAGGCAAGTAGTTAATATTTAGTACTTTTCGTCATCATTTTCTACAATGTCTATTTTATTTTTAGTTCTTTTTAATGATTAATTTGCTCATTAGAAACTAAGGTTTAAGCGTTATACCTGAAATTTATTTGACTTAATTTTTTTACGTATATGAACACATAATTTTGATTTTTTTAAAGACCTTAACGCCTTTTCTAATAATATTTTCAATAGGTATTGAATTCAAGTGTGTAACAACTTTATCCGTTATTGATACCTAAGGTACAATCAACTTCATCTTCATTTCGGATAGGAACTAATCGCCCCTTCTATCTTTAATTAGCAAAACATACCACTTATCATTGATTTTCCGAATTCAAATAACTAAATAAACCTAAAATTATAATTAAAAATTTATCTCATCATTGTTACATACCTGAACCTGGAACATGGTGACGGAGTCGTCGAGCATCTGCACCCGGAAGGCCAGCATTTTGCCGGCTTTGCGCGGCGTGGTCGGCGGCGTGCGACTGCCCCCGTCCACGCCCGCCGGCGTCGAGTGGCTGTGCGGCATCTTAGTGGCAACACCGCTCATGCCGTAATTCTCGATGTCGTTCATCTTCCCAGCTCGGACATTATTATTATCCGCCGCTGCCGCTCACTGCCACCCTTGGCCGCGCCGCTGCGTCAACTTTGCCCTTCGTTACGTCGTCATCTGCAACGAGAATTTCACCTTCCATTAGGCACACCTTGTACGCGCTACCGTAAATTCGTAATTTGCCATCTCGCAACGCTGAACTAGTTTTTTCGTCTCGTGGGAACGTAATTTCACTCCGCGAATATAGTCATTTAGATTTTCAAACTTTTTTTTCTCTCTCCGACCTTATTTTTCTATTCTTGAAAGCTTATTATTTATAATTAACAACGGTTTTTAGAAGGAAGTTACTTTTTAAATTATCGCATAGTAAAGGTAAAAGATTATAGTAAGTAAATAAGTAGACATTGATTTTGTTAGTAGTCTATTTAGTAAAATGAGTAAAAAGAAGACTAAATTATTTAAAAACAATCTTTTTAGCGCTTGATATATTACTGGAAGCGAGGCGTAAAAAGCACTGACGACGTCAGCTGCATTCATTAAGTACAATTGTACGACGCCTATCTTTCTCAAGATAACACTGAAACTATGTCACCAAAGCCATCCTATCGATATGGCACCCAGTAAAAAAGAACTTTTATGCTTTCGAATATTCAAAGAAGATCAGTTATCATTTTCTCTAAAAACAAAGTAAATATTCGATCCCATATTAATAAAAACAGAAAAATATAGTCATGTGGAAATTTAAAGATTTTGAGGTAAGGATAACTTTTTCGTGCCTCATTTTTAAAAGATAACGTAAACTATGTTTTCTTTTTTTTCATAAAAAGTCATATAGCGTTCGAAAAAGTATTTCATTTAATTGCCAAAAACAAAGCAGTTGTCATAAGCTAGTAACAATGATTCAGTTTTGATCAGGGACTTTCGTTATTCTATGGAAACCTTTTATCGACCAGCAGTACGTTGAACTCGGGAAACATTACCAACGATTAACGCTGCTTATCTATATTTCAGCGCGAATTTCGGGATCGTACATGCGATAACTTCTTTTATCTGCCAAAACCAATCGACCGTAAATGCATCACTGAATTATATTAATAGCAACGTTACATGGTGTGCTGCATAACTTATGTAGATTAATGATATACCGGCTACGAGAGGAGGACTTCATTAATTTCCCGTTAAATAATAATAATGTTAGCCCGAAAGCGAGATACGCCTTTTTGTGTCTATTGCCGATTAATCAACCTAATTTCGTCAACGTCGGAACTACAAATTCGTCGTAGAACAGAGACAGGAAAAAGAGCGGAATTCAAGTGGAACGGGCAATTTAATCGACTTTTTTTCGAGCCTTTTAATTAATTAACGACCCATCTAAGGAAAAGATGTAGCCGAGCATCGAAAAGCTCGATAAACATGTCGAGCGTAAACAAAATCTCTCGGCACGAGCGCAAACAAAGAGTCGCTGTAAAAATCGTTTTTCCGCGCTGAATTTCACCCCCGCGCAAGCGTGCGCACCTACCCACAACCACACCCACACGCTCACACTCCCACAACCACACCCACGCCTATACACGCACGCACACACCAACGCACACTCTCTCACACACACAAACACATACACAAGCGCAAACACAAACACACGTACATAAACACACACACACACACACACACGCACACACACACACACACACACACACACACACACACACACACACACACACACACA
>JAXIUT010000037.1:10505116-10515146 GCA_035586675.1 Eurytoma californica | reverse complement strand
AAGTCAGAATAATCCGAATACCAAAAGATTGTCCCCAGGACTTAAATCTCCCTAAAATCTGCTAGGAAATAAGAAATTTAATCTTCAAATGATCTCGAATGTGGCATGAAAAGGTTCAAGTGTCAAAAATATACCGATTTCATATAGTGGAGTCTCTGTGATTGACAACTTTTTTTTATTTCGTGTGCTTACGTTATTATTTTCACTTACTTTTTTTGTTTATAATAAGAAAGAATATTTTACAAAGATGCAATTTAGTAGCATTTGATATTTCGATCAAAGATTATCAGTTGGAATTATATCATTATACTTACACTTTCTTCACGTTACATATTATTACATTTTTTGAACATCCATCAGCACCGTTATATTACTTTTGAATTTTAAAAAATGAAAGCTTATAAGTAAGTCACTTTAACCGACCAAGCGAAATAAATACATATCCTTGAATTAAAAGAAGTAGTACCTTGGGAATAACTTTGTCCGGTCTGATCATCCTCATGACGATAAGCTTTTCAAAATCCGTGAGCTTCTCCTCCCAGGGCGCGGGCAGTGTGGCCTCCTCGGGATTCACGGAGTCGTAAAAATTCTTCCACTTGGCAATGCCGTCGCGAAAGCTGTCGGGGAATCCGGCGAAGGCGGGCAGATTCTCCGAGCGCTTGATCTCCTCCCAGGACTTGTCGGCGAGCCACTCAGGCGCGGGATTTGCCGCGGCGCTGCCGTGCAGCACCAGGCCCCCCGTCATGAAGAAGTTCATCTCGTCGCGCCCGAGCTCACCCACCGCTTGCATGATCGTCGTGCACAGAATAAAGGAGTACAGCACCTGAACGAAGGACGAAATTCTGTGGGATTTTCTCGGGTTTATTTTGATAGGAAAAGGTATTTTTACAGCGGTAGCGATTTGATGCGACTCTAAAAATAGCGGATAACTTTTACCCATGTGAATTATTTTTATTACGTGTATCGCAAAGAATATCCATTTTTTTTAAATCTTTAAATATTTTGAAATAATATTCCATTTTTTTTTATCTATAGCTTGTCACTTCTGTTATTTTATTCTTTTTTAATATGAAGAATTTTTATCATTTTATGTTGAGAGAGCTTTTTTGTCCTGAATAATACAGTACGTTAAAGATTAATGTGGGAAATAAAAAAAGAAGAGTGAGGTATGAAAAAAATACGTTAAAGTAATGTGAAGCATTACTGAACAGCCCCTTTAAGACGTCAATTTTTAAAGATATTCTATATTACCCACCACTATGAAAATTAAATTTAAGTTCTGCCTGTAAATCACACCTTATCCTTCTCGAAGAGCGAGCGACAGACATTCTGGTAGAGATTGTAGGTGAAGGTCTCCCTGAGGAAGCCCAGCCGGCGTTCGAGGATGTTGCTCTTATTGGCGGTTTCGATCGATATAATGTAAAGATTGATGAACCATCCGAGTGAATACTGGTACATTGGATCAATATTGGGCAAATCCGTGATGGTGTAATACAGTGCCGAGCTATGTTTCGCAATTGGCCTGTAGCTTTGCCGGAAAGCTTCTATCTTCACTTCTGTGTCCCTGGCTGCTTCCTGCTTACGGATAATATCCGTTGAAAGGAGCTTCGATGAGTCCAAAATTTCGATTGCTTCCTCATCTTCTAAAATAGTGGAGCCAGCTACATCGAGGGTCCTCAGAATATCGTCTTCTACCTGAATTGATTTTATAGTTTATTGTTTAATTTAAAATGTAACTTTTCAGCAGTTTAAAATTTTTTTTTTTTTTGTAAATAAATGTTGAACCTGTTTTAGAGCTTTCTTATTGGCAGCACTTTGAACAATTAAGTATTCACGTTTCTCTTGCAGATCCGGACGTTCTTTTGCTACTACGATACCTAGCAGCTGATCCTCTAAACCGTCAATTGTAAGAGCGAAGTTTATCAATGTGACTTTGTTGAACACTTCGGGTAGATAGTGCGGATTGCGCAATTTTGTAGTTATGTAGAAACGGAAACTATTGTCATATTCGATTGCCTTTTCACCCAACGTTATAAACCAAATACCAGCAACTTTGTAAATGTTTTTAGCTAAAATTGGGTCTAAAGCAGCATCCAATTCTTCTCCTACGTTTTCAACCAGAACTGGCTTACCTGTAGTATTTCCCAATTTTATAAAAATGTTGAAAACAAATATACTTAATAATGAAACTGTAACAAGGATAGAAGTAAAATTACCTAATTCTATACATTGTTCAACTATGCTCATGTAATTGTTATCGGTAAGTTTCACAATCTCTAGTTTATGTTCTTTTTCCATATTTCTAATCCATTTATTTGCCTGACTCTGAGGATCTATGAACAAGCTCCATCGTTTAGTATTATCCATTATAATCGCATTCTCAATGGAAAAAGAGTCTCTAGGCAATCCGTAAATATTCCAAGAATTAATTTTGATTTCAGATCCAAGTACTCCAACAAAGCTATAGTCGAGGGAACGGGGAATATTCAATTCCCCAACGTAGTCGATCCATTTATCTATACTTTCCAGACGGTAAGCAGCAGTGTAAGGTCCTAGATAGGCAATCATACCGCAGGAGATGAGTACGTCGCCAGGAAGACTCTCAAACGTACGTTGTAAATTAGCTGCACTCTCGGTCCATCGAGTTTTTTCACCGCCAAGGCCACTTTACAATTAAATATTATTGAAGTAACGACAAATGATTTAAATTGAACAGTACATCAAAGATTGTATTTGATTGATCTTTACCTTATCAACTTTTCCGCTCGAATTAGCTTATTTCTGCAAAGCGTCACTTGATTCTCAAGATCAATTTTTTTCTCGACCGTTTCTATAAGTAACTCATTCAACTGAGCCAGTTTCCTGTTGAGTTCAGCGAGCATGTTGCGCTTTTCATCCAAAAAATCCATCGTTTCTTGAAACATTCTCTCGGCCTCGGCTAGTTTCTCTTTCTTTGGTCCCACAACTTTAATTACGCGATCATACAGTACCATCGCTCTCACCCACTTGCACAGACCTTCTGCTGCTTGAGATGCCTTAGCTACTTTGGATGGTTCGAAATTTTTATCCGACATATAAACCTTTTGTATTACCTAAACATTCAAATTTTTGTCTTTACTTCTTTTCATTACATTTTGTTTCTTCCAATTACTTATAGCGCAATAATTACCTGCATAGTTGCAATAGGAATATTGTCTTTGTCGTAGTCTCGTAAATTCTCAATGAATTTCATATCGCTTAGGATGCGTTTACTTGGGCCCCAATAATCTAGAATCTTTTTACCCGTGGTTGGATCGTTAACGCGATCAGGAGCAACACCCACCATAACACAAACAGCAGCCATAACCATTTTTACTCCCTCCGGTGGATTTTTCATAGACTTCACTAAAGTTATATCGGCTGGCTTCAACGTATTTAAAGCAGCTAAAATTTTTCAGGGATATTTCAATGAAATCGTATAAACAATTAATATTTAAGAATCATTTTTAAGATTTTTACCTAGAGCTTCTTCTAATACGGGTAGAGCTTCAGCCAGATCAGCTTCACACTCTTCTTTCAAAGCTCCAGCTACTTCGGCTTGTTCGTTAGCAGCATCTTCTTCTTTCTTTACTATTTTCGTTGCCTTTTCAACAGATATGTTTTCACTCTCGATCTGTTTCATCGTTTCAGTCGTTAATTTAGCTGATTTCTCTAGTTGCGGTTGTAGAGATATGAGAATAGCCTTCATTGCTTCAACTTGTTGAGCAGCAAATTCAAGTTTTTCAAGTCCGCCAAGATAACGATCTCTAAATAAACAACACTTACAAATGTATTCCATTCGTAGATGATGTGATATTAGTAAATTAAATAGTACCTCGCAAAAATTACTTCCTCTTGTTTTTCTCTCATTAGTATTCCAAAAGCTCTAATTAAATCCAAAAATGCTGCAGATGTCACATAAGTCCTTCTTCCGGTTTTTTGATAGAATATTTGACTGTTCTCTTTAGCACAACTATGGAAGTACTTGCAAGCAACTACCGAATTCACTTTTACTTCGTCCTCAACATCAATAGTTGTTGTGCTTCGTAGAGCTACTTGCTCGAGAGCATCTTCTGGCCACACTTGAAACCAATCGATTGTGCAGCAATTTACTAGACTGGGATACATCCTCAATCGGGTTCTCAATGCATCTCCGACAGGACTGAAGCATAACATCATGTGAAGCTTTTCCCTGCATCGGTTGACGAAGAAATTCAAAACAGCCAGAACTGACATGTCCAGATTTCGATTACCACCTTGAGCTGCTAATCTTGTAGCTTCAACTATCTCCTGTTTTTCTTCAATATTGAACAAATTAGGAACTTCTCCAGAGTTTAGCAAACCATCGATATCACCTAAGTATGCTTCCTCTTTTATCTGGTTTTCGGTAAAGAGAAAAACGATATCCTTTCCCGTTCCTCCAGCCACCTTTAAAACTTTTTTAATGTCATCCCTCCATTCGGTCATTCCATAGGCACTTCCAATTTCTGGTTGGAATAAACCTGTGCCTATCATTTCTGAAGCTAATTTGGTCAGAGATTGTCTTCCAGAGCCACCGATGCCTACCATCAAAAGACTTCCAGTTGGAGTAGCTAACACTCGACAAATTCTTGCAAGATGCTCAAGTGCGTAACGGAAAAGAACGATATCCATTTTACTTTTATGGGTACTGTTGTATTCTTCTAGACAATTTAATCCTACATTACGGTAATTTTCCTCAGATGGTATTTCTTCGTATTTTCGATCATCGGCAATGGCATCAACATCCATAAAATTACCAAAGATCAAATGCTGAAGACTTTCTTCAGTCAGTTTATCATCAAATCTGGGTAAATTTTCAAATATGCGCTCGAAGGATTCCCTCAAAATTTTGTCTACGGTTTCTTTAATTTTACTGAAGAGCCATTTGTGATCAGCGACATCAATTAGCCGATCTCCAAATACTCGTAATGTTTCATGGGTCCATAGCCGAACAAATGTATCACGAGATTCGACTGACTCTTTTCTGATCATCGTACAACCAGTTATAACGCGTGAAAAGTCTCGGAGATTAAAAAGATAGTGCGATTTTGCTGGCGTTGGACGAAGATCAGCTTTCGCGCCTTCGAAAACGTTCATAGTTGCATTTATAAGACTAGTTACCACCGAATTTACGTCCGAAGCAAAACCATGTCTCTTCAAACCAACTTGTCCAACGTTACTGAAAATACGGATAATACTTTCATTTGAGAATTCACAAATTTCGTAGAGGTTGAAATGTCTTAAAAATCTCGGATATATAACTTGTCTACTACCACCTGGAGGAGCCATTGCACATATAAACATAGTATCGTATATGTGCACTATATCAGGATCTTTCAGATCATACCAGTGACCATGATCAAAAAATTGGCGCAATAACTCTATAGGGGGTTGAGCGCCGTATATTTCCTTGGCTGGCATATTTACGTCGTCGATAAAACAAACGCATTGAGTATTTTCCATGGGACCATAGTGATTTTTTCGCCTTTTGTACAATTTCGAGATCACAAGTTCCTGGGTTTGTGCAGCTGTAGTTCTGGCAGTGAATGTTATAAAATTTGGTAGATAACGATCAGCGTCCAATTTTTTCATGATCATATCATTAATGTAAAAGCTTTTTCCCGTACCGGTTTTACCAAATAGAAGAAATCGTTTCTTGTGCTTTATATGTCGCAGAAAGAGATACTGATACTTTATTGTGTCGATTGTGGGCACCATCATTTGGCCAATACTTTGAGTTTCAACTAATGGTTCTGCTTTGACAATCTCACCAAAGAATTTCCAAGTTCCCTTGCCTTTAAATATGTAGAAATTATCGTGTATAAGACCGTCGCTTGGTAGTGAAATAGTTTCAGAAAATTCAGCTGGCACTGGCAAATCTGGATCTTCATCTCTCCAAAGAGTGCAGATGTAATCATCGAGTTTTATCCGGGAATTGAGATCCAATGTTCCACCGATGCCCCACACAACGCCTATCAGAAACGCTGCCTGAATCCAATAATCAAGGTATTGGTTGTAATCCACGCCTTTATTTTCTTCTATGGCATCATTTAAATATATGTCTATTAAATTTAACGTTGACATTATTTGATTGATCTGACCAGCATGTAAAGTGAAGGTGCACTTTCTCTTTGTGAACTCCAAACAAGCCTCGAAAAGCCATTCGATCATTGCATTCAATGCGGGTTCATGATTAGTTTTCCAAGCAGGATTAGCACTGTTTACCCAGGACTTCACCAGTGGTCGCCAACCGAGTACGTGTGGTTCAATGTATATCATTCCGCACCTGGACACCGTGGCTGGTGATGCTTGTTGCAGATCCATCACTTCGAAGATCATCGACATCACGTTCGTCATTTGCATGACTTCTCCTGAGGTGAGACATAATTTTTTGTTGTCATCCAAGACCGTGTTCAGATTCTCAATCCAAACTGCATCTACAGGACCGTCAAATATCAACCACTTTCTCTCTGGCGATTCGTCACTGCAGAATTTGCGAAAGGAAACGGCACATACTCCATCTGTCCACTCCGATGATACGGGATCAAACTGTCCATATAACTGACCCATTGTTATAGATTTAGGGTTCATCGTTATGTATTTCGTTATAGCTCCATTTTCGTCTTTCCATTCGCGCATCAGAGTCAGAGCATCGGCCAAAGTGTGCAGAACCGTGGTTTTACCTGTTTTTAAATCATGGAATTAACCTCACATAATATTTTAATTGTTTTAAATCAATAACTTTAAATACTTCAAAACTTACCACCACAAGGATCACCAACAAGCATAAAACCGTGTCTGACAATCATCATCTCGAAAGTTTGAATAATTTTCAAAATGAAACCATCAGGTGTTTGAAGATTTCTCCTTTTAGCTATCACGTGAATGGCCTTCAAGAGAACATCATAACTCGGTGATGGCAACACAACTCCAGGGAACAGATCAGAGATGATGCCTTGAAAAAGTGGTACGTCGTGAGCAAGAAACTTGGGCAGATTTACGTCGACAATCGATCGCAAGAGTAATATAGATTCGTCATCATCTGGAAATCGTAGCTTGATGTTCTGAGCAGCAGTCAGAACTGTCTTGACAGCTCGCATGCCATAGTCATAGTGAAACTGTGAGGAGAGTTGCTCCGAACACAGTTTATATGTAGTAACTATCTTAACGGACAGAGACCGAGCATCTGCGAAACCCGACGAGTAGAGAAAGATCTCGCCGATCATTGCGTAGTCGGGCACCATCATCGCCACTGTTCGAAATAGAACCTTTAAATTGTCCGGTAGCTCTGAACGACCAGCATAACCCGGATTCATCGTGATGCAGACATACACTGCTGGATTCAACCTCAACTCTGTGCCCTCAAAATAACAAAAATTCTCGATAATAAAAAAGTTCACTTTCCATTAAACAAAGAGTCGTAAGTGAGGAGAGTACTTCGAACACAAACGTCTCGAGGTGCCCGCGAACAGCCTGGACAATGCTGAGAATCTGCTGGGCGACGACGGAAAGCACTTCCAGTTCAATTCGGTTGAATTCGTCGAAACAAGCCCAAGCTCCGCATGAGGCTAAACCCTTGAAGAACTTGCCCATATTCTTGTAGTCCAGACCTTCGGAACAGTTGAATACAACGCACTGAACCGCTAAAGCGCGAGCTAAATCCTTCGTAGTTTCTGTTTTGCCGGTACCCGCTGGTCCCTCCGGTGCTCCATTCAAGTGCAAAGCATAGGCTCCAATTAGAGTTCGATAGCATCTAAGTGTACGAAAAGTGTATTTTAATAATTCAATAAAAATTTCATAGATTCTTTTGTTTACACTTTATAACTAAGAGAATATGTACATGAGCAATATTGAGACCATTTATTTTAAAGATATTATTTAACTAGAAATGACCTTGAAGAATTACACTAAGATGATATTCTGTTTTTTAAAAGCCTTTGTTTCAGATCTTTTAATAAAAAAGATTTCAGTGTCACGGCATTGTTATTTTGAAGAATATTGTAGATGTACAAAATTTATGAACTAAAAAATTGTATAGGAATTACAAAACTGCATTAAAAGAGAACCTGTCAGTTAATGGAGTAATAACGAGTCTAGGGTTGTTTCCCAAGTACTCGTAAGCGAATGCAACGCTGGCGTTTATTATTCTGACGATAACGTCGTTCTCCCAGTAATATCGTAACTGTGCGAGCCACTCGAAGTCCATTTCGTTTACGATCCTATTATCAATCAACAATTTAACAACATCCATAGCGTGCACATCTATTGTAATTAAAGCGTTTAAAGTAGTCCGATTCTGCTTCGACAATGGACCTACAAAAATATTATAGTAGTTACTATTTATATATAAAATTAATCTAATCCCTAAATTTATGACAGAAAATAATAATTAAAAATTTAAGTAAAAAATTAAGTGATAATTCCTGCTAATAAATTATAAATACCCTGTTTTACTTTATTTTGTTTGATTTTATTTATCATTTTTTTTAATCATTGAAATGAATTTAAATAGTTTGCACAATAGTTTAATCGAAAGAGTAGGCACGTGGTAACTACCTTTAACAAGATTAACGACGTCGATGATTTGTTTCTTGAGCTTTGCGTGTAGCTTCTTAACAGAGGACTCCATGTGCGTCATCAGGGCAGTCGTCACCTGCATACTCCAGTAAATCTGCGATACACAGAGGACGACCATCCCCGGCCAAGTGATCACCCAGTCGACGCGCTGGTTCACCTCGTAGTCCTGGTAGCTCATCAGCACCTCCCGTCTCACCGAGCTTATCATCTGCTCCTCCACCTGGACTTTCCGATTGCCCCGTGGGTAACTCGATTGATGGGGAATTGTCGATTAGACGGACTCCCTCGGAGGCCCGTTTTAATGAGAATTAAGCTTTATCGACTTTGAATGGAATGGAATTATACAGTGTGAAATTAAACGAAAAGTTCGATTTAATTAAAAGTTTCAAAGTTCGAAACTTTCGGGCATCTATTTTTTTATTTTTTTTATTTATTTTTTTTTTGTACGAACAATTGAAATTAGAGGATGATTTTTAAATTACTTTTTCGTTGAAACTTTTTTTTTCTAAATGATGATCGTGTTTGAGTGATATTTTATCCAAGTGAATTTAGAAATATGCCCTTGATAAAAAAAGGAACGGTAAAGCGAGCGTAAATCTTGTTCAATTTATGCGAGGGTGTCGAGAATTCAAATAGAAAATTTTACTTGAAGAAGCCATATTTCTACGCAACCACGTGCAGCTTCGGTCGATATCAGCTCCTCCATCGCGATTTCCTCGAAATCATCGCTGATCATTGAATAAATCTCCATCTTTGTATTAAATCTGTAATTTAATTAAAAAATATCCTTGATTTGTTTTTTTTTTTTTTTCAAGCTCATTTAAACAATTTTTTTAAGAAAAAATATAATGCTGAACGATGCAATAACTATCTGAATTGTAAATAAACAAACATAAAGGGGACTTTTGTGAAGGGAGAATAAATGGAGGATGTACCCAAGTTTCATGATGCCCTCGAAGCACTTTTTCAAATGAGGCTGGACCCGCAGTGGATCCTTTGTTTCGGAGAGTATCTCGAGCATGTCGTCGTTGCTCAAAAAGAAGAATCGAGGGAAATAAAGTCTTTTCTTCTCGAGATAATTCGCGACGCCGTCGTTCACCCGCTCCATCATTTCATTCGCGTCTCGCATCGCTTCATACAGGCCTGCCTGCAAACAAAAGCCCGATTTTGCAAGCGAATAATTTCGTGTTTACGTCGTTAAATCCTTTATCCGCATAAAAAATTTCTTTCTTTTTTATCTTCATTAAAATGAAAAATTCAACAATTAAAACTATTCGATCATCATAATTTACAATAATAAAAGGATCAGTACAATAAATATTTAATAAGTGGTTACAATTAATTAAACAATTTAATCAGAGATTGGCAGACAAAAAACAAAAATTCCACAAATTTAAATACTCTTTTTAAAAAA
>JAXIUT010000037.1:10482889-10493493 GCA_035586675.1 Eurytoma californica | reverse complement strand
TTCGTTCTGTGATCATTCGAGACCTGTCTTCTCCAAAATTAATCCAACGAACGTTCGAGTCTTCTATCTACAATAAACATTTTTTTTGCCAACAGCAATCGCTGCAGGAAAATAACGCGACCGAGACTACAACTACCCAAACGACAATATTTTTGCGCCAGGATCAGCAGCCTATTTCCCTGCCTTCTGGTGTGATTGATCGCAGCGTGGAGAAAGACTCGAGCGAAAGCACAGTCAAACAGAATAATAAAAAAGAAATATCTTACGTTAAATTATGAGAAATACAATAATATTTTTATTAATTTTGTTACTTTAACTTTTTTACGAATGAAGTCTGATTTTTTATAATTATTTATTATTTGATTATTTATGATAGTGATTTTTATTTATTTATTCTATTTATTTGTGTAAAATTGCAATAAAAGCATAACGAATGTAGGTATCGAATGGGTGTAATAAAAAGAAGTTCAGTCAGAAATTAAAACACATAAACATTTTATTTTTTCGAACATGAGGTCGTCGAACGAGTCGCATAATTTATTAGCATTCGAAAATGTATTCTTTTCCTCTCGCAAATAGTCGTATGTACATAACATTAGAAACACTTAAATATTCTTTTTTCTTATTTCTCATAGCGTCTTATGCGTCTTAAAAATAATCATGAACGCTCACGTATTGCTAAGGATTTAGGGCATCGTTCCGCGCGCCTCTTTTGCGATCGGGAGACATTTTTTCCTTATTATCCAATTCAGCCGTAGGTGCCCTTTTCTTCACTTCCTGTTGTTTGTTTCTCTGGGGTTCGCATCGGTATTCTCTCACAGAAGGAATTTTTCCGGAGCCGTATGCTTTTTCAGTTCTTTTTTCTTTTCATGTTCATCTTGTCAAAGCGAGTACATTTAATTTTTTTTATTTAACTATGTATAATCGTTCGAATCTATTTGTAGTTCACAGAATTATTACATTAACTAATACCTAGTAGATTACATTTCAAGGGAAAAACTGAAAGATCGAAAAAATAAATGAATTAAAAATTGAATGTACTCTCTTTCTAAAATTTGGTACTTTCATTGCCTATGGTAGATCGGTCAATCTTCGCTCGTATAAGTTTGACGTTAAAAATGTCTAAGCGAAACGGTCGAGGAACAACAGACACGCGCGACGCTTTCGCTCCATCAAATATGTATTAATTGTATTTATATTTTTTTTAATCCGCCGCTAGAAAAGGGTTAGAAAAGTCGTCGCTAAAATACGATGATAATTGATTTTAATTAATATTTTTATGTCCTTTTTTTTCATCGAGAATCGAAAACTCGGTACTTTTTCTTCACTTTTCGTCATTTTGGGAGGGGAGAAAGGGGAATTGGGATGACACAGTTCGAGGCATGAAAGTTAAAAATTAGTCGATATTATCTCTTTTTTTCCCCTCGATGCGGCGGTCTCCTTTCTTCTCGCTGGGTCCGTTACACCGATTTCGAGAGGAATGTCCTTTTTACTTTTCAACCTCTGCTCAAAGTCACTGCTGCGCTGCAGGCGTCTTCTAACATTACATTTGATTTTCTCCCCCTTCGTTTAAAAGCGACGACAAAATTTCCCGCGAGTCTCGCTGTCCTCTTTCATTGGGTTTTACAGTATCCTTCACCGTTTCTCACTCTTGGAAATTTGTCTCGAGCGTCGCGCATTTTATTTACATACTCTGCTCTTGATCGCCGATCATGGGGAGAACGACGGCGAAAGACTTTGCTAAAGATTGCTTTAAGACTTCGCGATGAAGCTTTAATACTTATGGTACATTTATTTTTTCATAATTTTATAGTAATAATCAAATTGTAAAGGTTATGCTTATTGATAGAAAGAATTATCTAAAGAGTGAAATAAAATTTTATTCTTTACAATACACTGAAAAAAATTATGAATTTCAAGGAATTATTTGATTAAAATGAACGAAGAAGATAATTTTTTTATTTTATTTATTTATTTTTTTCAAATAAATTTAAAAAAAAATTATTCTCTTGGTATACCTATTTCAATCGAATTATAACTTGATAGTATAAGAATCTTTTCAGTGTAGTGAATAAATTTTATTATACTAAAGAAGTAATGATAAGATAGATTCTAAGAATGTAAAAATTTTGATTTCTGTATATAAAACTTTAGAGCTACGTTTTTCAAAAATTTCAGCTACACACACCAAATGTAATAATAAATTGTAAACATTTTAAAAACTAATTGATTTTTCACTAGTTCGAAAATTGATTTATATCTTTAACAAAGTCTCCCTCATACAAACAGCAACTGTACATGTACATGTAATCTTTAATAAATCGGAGCTTCGATCAATCGGCACGTGTCAAGGACGAGGGGAATAGAGAAAACCTATTCCTACTACATTACTCTTTCTTTTTTTATTTGTTAATCAATAAACAACTCCGCTCTACGCTCCTTCCTTTTCATTTGTATTCCCACGTGATTATGAGTCTTTTTGTCATTCATCTCATCTTAGCTAACAACTAGTCGTTATGAAAAATATTGCGAACAAATGATTTCTTTTTCTTCGTCGAATTCAAAGTGTACAGTTTGCTCGTATTTGAAGCTTAAGTCGTAAATACAGAGCTACAGAGGAATTCGTTACAGCTAAACTAAATACCAATTATATTTAATGTTTTGTATAAAAAAAATGCGGTATTTAGAACGTCAAGTGTTTGTAGGTGTTTTACAAGCGAGTGAGATTTACACTGTTTCTCTAAAGATAAAATTAAAATAAAACACATATGCTATTCTTTTTAGTGCTATTATTTACAGAACGACCACAGAAAGCGTTGATCCAAAACAATTGAGCAAATGATATTTCAGTGCACGAATGTAGGACTTGTTCGTGTAGTTGTACATTTAGATAAAAGGCGAAATTTTTACAATCGCATCTTTCAAAGAGTTTTATATTCACATTTTACGGGGTCTGATCGTTTTACGTTAGTAATAAAAAATCGTAACAATGCATTTTAATTACATTTAGTCTAATCTCATACCAGACAAATGGTTATTTAAATCGTATCGTTGCATACACATTTTGAAAGATCGTGACAAATTGAAGTAGAGCAATGTCTTAAAAAAGTGAGAACAATTTGAACAAATTATTAAATTTTTGTAACTTTTTTCCTAATAAAAATAGTAGACGTTAAATCATCACACAGAAAATATTTCTATAAAATTTATAAAAATTTCAATGCAAAAATTGTGGAGAAAACGTAAACATGGTACAGTTATGTGTCATAATTATTGCGGCGATTCCTCGTAAAAATTACAGTGATTCTCCGCATACATCCTTAGCGTTACAAACTGTTGAATAATCACATTTTTTCTACAATTTTTGCAAGTAAATTCTCTCCATCCAAATGAAAATGTTTTCAACACATTTCAGAAGTGCGGCTATGTATAGTAAAAATTGCGTCGATTCCTCCTAAAAATTACGGCGATTCCCCGTCAAAAATCCCAGCGTGTCAAATCATCGCACGATTACATTTTTTCCGCAATTTTTCGAAGAAATCATCACCGTGCACTAAAAAGAATCGGATACACCTAATATTGTAACCCAATAACGCCTCTTACGTATAAAAAATTTGAAATGCAGTATCTTTTTAAATGCTCGGTAAATAACTAATCTCCTTTAAAATTTAACACGAGCACATGAATATAAGAAGCGATTACTTGTTGATGTGGCTAACACGTCAATTCCAATAAGCGGTCGTTCGATATTAATTTGTAGACGATAGTCTTGGGACACTTCATTACGTACGTCTAACAATTTTTTTAGTACTTTTTCTGAACACAGTGTAGTTACTCGTTGATCACCCACTCGCAGGTGGTTGAGTCTCGAAATACGTCGAAATCGAAGTTTCGACTTAAATTTTAAATTGCTCAAGTATTACATTTTTTTGTAATTTTATATTTTTTTTATTTATTTATTTTGTTTCGAGGAAAAAGATGCTGAGCGGCGGAAAATGAAAGAAGAAAATACGTTGAAAATATGCCGTTGAGTGAGCTGCGAAAAGATTAAATGCATTTTGATTTTATTTTATTTCATTTTTCGTTTCATTTCGTTACATTTTTTCACGAAGGAATCTTTTTTGTATAAAAAAGCGAAGTAAAGACGAACTGAATGTACTATACAATCGTAAACAACTGGGACGCGTCAGTTGTAAATCTTTACAAAAGTATACTTTGGCCTTTATAAAACCGGTGTATAATATAATAACGATTAACAAAAACGTTTGAATAGAAAAAGTTTTTTTTCATCTCAGTTAGTCTTCGTCGCGTTTTAACACTAGCAGGTTTAACAAACACTTCGCTACAAAGAACCTTATTTAGCTATTCTTTTTGTGCTTATACAATATTTGCACGCGATTGCGAAAAAAAATTGGAAACTTCATTTCCCAGGAGTACTCAACAGCATTTTTTCTCTCGGACAATAATTATTCAATATTCTGCTTATTTGTTCTATCAACAAGCTTCTTTTTTTTTTTTTTTTTTTTTTTTTTTTTTTGCTCGCATTCGGAAATAGTTCTGCGTTCTCTCGCGCCCCATTGAGTTTTCTTCTTGCTCGCGTGAAGTTGTCAGTTAATTTTTTATGAAGCAAATCAGTTCTTTAAATGCATAGTACTGACATTCGTGATAATTGTACAGCAACTGAATACAATTATCAGAACATATTTATTTTTGTCCATTTCTGTTTTAAGAAGGGAAGATACGAAATATTACATAATTTTTACTTGAAATTGAAATGAGATAATAGTAGTTCATGACAAAGGGTACCACATTGCAATTATTTGTTTAAATTTGTTTTGTTTTTGAAGTAACAAACAAAATATTGATGCTGGTAAAACAGGTTCCTGTACACGTGTTTTACATCCCGTTAAGAGAAGTTAATTAATAAATTAATGAAGTATTATAAAAAATTTTACATTCTTTGTTCTTTCACAATAATTTAAATTACATAAAATTGTCATACGTTTTTTGTATTACTATTAATTTTTTTTTTATATTTGAGTAAATTGAATTGAGTTTGATCTCTATCTTAAAAGTTTCGTTTTTAAACATGAACCATTTTTCCTTAAAGAAAATCAGATTATCCTGCATGAGTTTTAGCGAAGTTTATGACAGTGCATTGAACCTGAAATAAACTGAAACCTAAAGGATGAAGAAAATTGTTGAACATCATCACCCCTTCTTCACTCTCGATATATCACCTTCTCATATAAGTCTCTTTTCATATTTATTATTTTCTAAACGTGCTATTTACAAAGGACGAGAAAAATAAACAATCGGTGGAGGACATAAGGCTCGAGATGGCTGAAAAGCACAAGCTTTAATGTTTTGTGTAACTGTTCCTGTTTTTCTCTCTGCTCTTCGCTTGAATTTTGCGCTCGAGTGTGTACGCGTTCGACAAAAGCAAAAAATCAGTCGATACTTAAATCCAAAATACATATTGTACAATATATAATTAAATGTGTATATGTTACATCGCACAACAATGAAATTCTTAATAGCAAAAAAGCAGTCGAAAATGACGTTTCTCGTGTGACACTCCACAATTCATCTCTTTACAAGCTATTTTTTTTTGTTCAAAAAATTACTTAACATTAGTGATGTGCGGCAAAATTTCGGATGAATTGCACGTTATATATGTCTATATATATATCTAAGGTGCATTTTTTTTTAATTCGTTACTACAAATCACAAAAGTCACTTTTCCAGTAAAAAAATAACATTGTTTGCTGTGATAATCGCATTCTTGTAATTAAATGATTTTCATTAAATTCACAAAATTAATATTATTATTATAAATAATTGACAATCGAAAAAATAAAAGTGTGCGAGCAAGTAGACTCTTTCGTTTCGAGATTCATCTAAATGGTGCTTCACAATATACTTTTCTCGCTACGGGTAAGTCTCCGAAAAACTTTGCGACGTTATTTAAGTCTTAACAATTTTTTTTCATTTTAACAACGAACTTTCGAAATTTCACCGTACCGCACCTTTATCTTTAAAATGGAGGTATGCGCAAACTCGAAAAGTTCGAAAAATCATTTATTCGTCGGTCCTCACGCGAGCAACGACCGAAAAAACCTTTATAATGTTCTCTTAGCTCGTCGAAACTTACGACTACACGAGGTCAAAATATGACACGAAAGGATAAAGCCAATAAGTGGATAAATAGAATTTCGGTTTACGCCTTCGCGCGTTAATACTGATGAATGCAGTGAGCGGAGCGCCATCGACGGGCGCGTCCGGAGTTAACATTGTAAAAAACGTCTCTCAAAAAGTCGCTCGGACTGTTTTTATTTTTTTCTTAATCTTTTTTTTTTTTTTTTTTTTGTTTGAACTACGCTTTAGTTAATAAAATTCGTAATTTCAAGAAACTCGATTACACCGATGGTTCGATAAACATCCATATCTATCGAATATTATAGAAACATTTATGTACAATTTAAAATTTACCGTTCTGTTGGTCAGATATCGCTACCTAAGGAAACTAATGTTTTTTTTATAAACTATCGTTTTTGAACATTGAAAGTGGTACCTAAAAATATATGTAGGTTACACGTACACAGTGAAGAGCCTAAAACTAAAAGTTAGTGTAGTAGCCCACCAAACTCTCTGTTACTCTTACACTCTTTTAAGTAGACATTATCGTGGTGGTTAAAGTCTGCATTTCACTGAAGACAAGAATGTAGGAAATAAATTCAAGTACGAAAAAACAAAGTTTCTTGAACGTACGAATTCGTAGATCTAAAGTATGCGAGTCAGTGCGGCCGCCGTGTAAAAATTTTTTTTATCGTACATCGCGTCGTTTTCGTCAATCGTCGCGACAAAAAGACGTATATGTGGATCACAATAACAACAACAATGTACCTTTAAGAATTAGTCAATAGATCAAATTATACGAACAAGTGAACTAGTGACTAGTGAAAACTGAAAGAATGCGAACAATCTTTCCTCTAGAATTGGGTACGGAGCTATCCATGATCTTTCCAGTCTGTGCCAGGCCTTACCTTAACCAATTTGTACGATTTATGTGAATAAATATATAAATTTCAGCGATTCCTAGCAAGATTTTTCAATGCAGAATCACTCCTACAATAGAATTTCATTTTCAACGCGATCTCACACAAGATTTCGTCAGATAGGGTGTTTCCAACGGCGATTTAATCGTGATTTCGAACGCGATTTCAACGGTGATTTCACCGGCGATTTCACCGGTGATTTCAAAGGTAAATTAAACGGCGATTTCAACGGTGATTTCAACGATGATTTCACCGGTGATTTCAAAGGTAAATTAAACGGTGATTTCGACGATGATTTCAACGATGATTTCAAAGGTGATTTCAACGGTGAATTCAACAGCGATTTCAACGGTGATTTCATGGGTGACATCATCGATAATTTCGTCGGTGATATCAATGGTGATTTCATCGTGATTTCGAGCTTTATTACAGTAGTGATTTCCAACGTGATTTCAACGTTGATTTCACTGTGATATCAATGATGATTTTTTCTATTTTCAGCGGTGAATTCATAAAGATTTCAACCCTCGATTTCCAGTTCGATGCTACAAGTCTCGCTCGAAAAGAAAAAGATAAACTGGCGAACGTTCAGTGCTCGTCTTCAGTCTCCTCCTGGGATATGATGCTAGACCGGTTGGAGCTGACGTCGAGGTCCATTGCGAAGGGCCTGGTGGCTCCGTTGCTGCTCGATCGGAGATGCGCGCTCAATCCAGATGGGTACTCGGTGCTGAGGCTGCACTCTGGCGAGCTGTTGTCACTGGAAGTACAGAAACAAATTTCTGCTGGATCACGAGTGGTTAGTACTGGCTCTCGTCCCCCCCACCCAGTTTTTTGTCGCTTGCTACGTGGAAACATTGGCAAGGGACCTTCTCCATTTTTCAATCTAGGATAGCTTTTTTTCTCTCTATTCTGTTTGGGCCTGTTGTTCATGTTGATTTCTCTTTATATTGACTGTTTGGTGTACTCAAGTTTCACTGTTAAATGTCCGCGATATGTAGCGACTGTTTTCTTGATAATTATGACTGGATGCTGGATGATAATTCATAGTTCAGGTCTTTATTAATTCGAATGAAAAATTTAATATTATATAAATTGAAATATGTGAAAAATGAAATTTTTTATTAATTATTTATTGAATAAACAATAATTAATTTGATATTAATAAAGACCACAAAATTGAGATGATCTTACTGTAAAAGTTTTTTCGTGAAAGTTTATAATTATTTATCTTAAATGCTTATAGAAAAGTTGCCATGCATGTTGATGATGCAAGCTTGTAAAGACTGATTATTGGCGAGTCTGTCTAAGCAGGAAGATGAAAATGTTGATTCTCTAATATTCAAAAAAATTACTTCATTAATTACTTACAATAAGAATATGTAGCTCTCCTTAGTTTATATGCAACAGGAAAAAATCTCGATTTAATGCACGAGTTCTTTTTTTAAATGCTACTACTCCCTTAGTCATTCGCTGATTTTCTAGTAAAACAACATTCACAGTCAAAAATAGAGTAAAATTCTTTAATCAAATACTTATTATTATTTCATTTTTAACATCCCTGGGTACCCTTTTCATTTTATTACTTAATCCATTATTCAATAAAAAAAATTATTAAAATTTGTATTAAAAAATTCCTGGAAAAGTTAATTAACTTTTAAAAAATAAAACATGCTCTTATACATCGTTCTAAATGTCCATGCAACATAATTTTGATTCGCTAGATAATCAATGTAAACGTTAGTCACAGTACTTAAGTGAAATGAAATACAAATTAAAAAAATTTAAATCACAAAAGCTCGACATCGATCATCTGGATAACTTAGTCACGTTCAAAGCTTTTACATAGTGCGATATATCTACTTTTTAATTATTACAAACGGCGTGTGTACCTCCAGAAACAAAGGCCTTTTATCATGTTAAAAGGAAAGTCTAGATAGTGCCACTCCGCGTACAAAAGGAATACATGTTTTTTATTTAAATTTTTTTAAAGAATAAATCTGATAAATTGGTAAAAACAACAAATATAAATTCAAGATTTTTAGTATGAAACAATTTTTGTACAATAATTATATACATATATTAAGAGTACAATTTGTATAAGAATAAATTATTAAAAAAAAGGGAGAATATAAAAAATATATTTGTCGAAAAATTCTGGAAAAAATACCTTTTTTGACGATAAAATTTATTTACATATGACATGAAACATTTTCCCTTCAAAAAATTTAAAGTGGATTGTTATTAAAATCGGATAGCTTGAAAAATTTGCAATCTTACGGATTTCGTAATATCTACAAAAAATAAAATACATGAATTATTAAGAATGAAAAATAGAATGCATATTCTTTCTATATGTGCATTACTGTACATTACTCTAACGCTTTTTGGAGAAACTTTGAATTAAGAAATAGTCAACTTTTAAAAAAATATTTTATATATTCAGTCTCAGTTATTGATAGTTATTAATAAAAATTTTACTAAAAATTGGGCTCTAAGTTTGTATAATTATTTCTGCTAAGACCCAATAAAAGGAGATCATAATTTAATAGTGAATAAAACATATTCAAAGAAGAGTAAGTAGAAATTAATTTCGGAAATATTCTCTATTCAATGGAAACAAATTTAAAAGAAAGTCTGAGTCGTGTGCATGTGCCCTGTGCTTAATATTCAGAAGTGTAAACAAGTGTAACAAAATATGTATGCATGTAAATCAATTCTTTTAAACTTTTCCTTAAAGAAAGATAGTTCGTGTAATTCCCACATTAAAGTTATTCAGAAAAACTTTCGAAAATTAACTGTAACTTAATTACTGCCAATTTTCGAAAATCAAATCCAAAACTCTAAAAATTTCTCATCTCTCCCACTAAAAGAAAAAACTCCAAAAAGCGTTTCTGAGCAGTTCGCACCAACCACTACGTTAAAAAGAAAGGAACCACGTCTTTGTCGTGGGACAGGAGACAAAAAAAAAATAATAAGAAACGAGAGATTCGTATGCACTAGGTAAATATATATATATATCTGCGCATAATAAGTCCCAGGTGAAAAATGGGCAAGATCCGTGCGTGCCGTTTACCTGACGATGCTGGCGCGGTCAGCGTTGGTGTTGGCCGAGGAGCCGGACTGGCCGCCGCCTGCGCTGCTGCAGTTCTCGCCGTTGCAGACGCCGTTGCTGCCGCTGCTGCCGGCGCTCGAGGCCTCGACGCAGCTCGCCGACGAGGCCGGGCGACCGTCCCGATGCAGCGATGCCCGCCTCGACTCCTCGTGGCACTCGCACCTGCACTCCTCTGGCTGTACGTAGCTGTACTGCGGCTGAAAACGGTACCGATAGTTTCATTAGGATTTTATTTTCGGTTATTTGCAGATTCTTGGTTTGAGAATAAATTTTGAAGGAAGGAAGTAATAGATAAGGTGTACTTATTTCGTGAGATTTTATATGCGAAGATTATAGAGATTCTGAAGAATCCCCTTAAGAAACAGATCACACGTGCTACCACATAGTGATACAAAATGTACCACATAGATACCACATCGGTACCTCAAAAAAGT
>JAXIUT010000037.1:10447163-10458439 GCA_035586675.1 Eurytoma californica | reverse complement strand
TGGGCGCGGTCCGGTCCGCATGCGGGACCGCTGTGCTCGGGGGACGCGGCTACCTGGCCGCGCGCGCTCTTGAGTCCCCGAGCCCAATCCCCACAGTAATGAAAAGTATGAACTTCTATAACCTTTCACAAAATATTTAGTTATATTTTGCTAAATTATCTGTCAAAGCAGAAAGCTATTAATGAATTAAACATGATCTTACAGTAGCTGATTACAGTACCCGCTTGGGTGCCCCAGCTTTGCCGAATTTAATCGAATTTCAAGAGTATAGACGTAGCTAAGCTTACACCAATTTCAGCGAAGCTGCTTTTAATGCGCATGAAAGAAAAACTAGCAGGAAATCTAAATTTATAATGTAACACTAATCAGTAGAAATTTTTTATTTTAGAAGCTCTTAATTTTGCTTTAGGCCTTTGCTTTTTAGATTCTTTATTACAAAAAAACAATTATTACTACAAATAGCTAAAATAAGATATGATGTCTTGAATACTTGCATCAGACTAACTGGAGTTCCAATCAACAATCCATCAGCAATCCAGTTGATCAGACTGGACTGGACATTAATGTCCCTGCCCTCAGAGGTAAAAAATGGCCCTTTCCTGTGGATTACTACATTTCTTCATAAATTATTACGTAGTCCGCAATATCGTTAGCATTTATCTTATTTAAGAAAGGGCTATACTGAAAAACGTAGAAAAATATAAAATGAACAACAATGCGAACTCCACGAGCGAGTAATTTTAACACTGCAGAATCAATTATCATAAAAGGTTGAATATTTAACAGTTGGATGATATGTACATCTATTTACGAATATTATTTTTATACGATTTATAATGTTGCATTAAATAAATTTTATAAAATATAGTGTAAAAAATAACTCCAGGCGACAAAATAGAATTGTGATCATTAAAAGTAAAAATTCTAAGGAACGCTGCATCTGTTAAATTTCCTGCAAACTCAGCATCTAAAAGAGAACTTTCTGTTACTTTCAACTATAAACTCGGCTAAACGTGTTCAGCTGTCAGTGAATATTTGCCAACCGAATACGGGAGAACAATATTTGGATTTGGGCAACGGCCGAAAGTCTCGCAGTTCATACACAAAGGGGGTCGGTTCGTTAATTCGATATCGCTGGCGTAACTACGAGGAGCTCGAAATTCTGAAGTGCGCCCTAATCTAAACCGAGACCGAAGCGTATGCCGCGATAAACAATGATTTATCGAATGTGTCTGTTCGCCGAAATAGATTTACGTGCAACCGACTTTTAACGCTTCGTTTGCCTTGAACGTTAAAATGTACATTCGCATTATTAGATTTGCGACTTAGCTTTCCCTGACTTAATTCGAAATTTATTTACATATTTAATAAGTTCAATTTAAATCATCTTCATTATATATTTACGAGCTGTAGGTTAAAAAGATCTTAGGGATCGCATTTACCAGGATACCAATTATAAGGATCGCGATATCAGAGATCAACGTTTCGGGATCTTGATTTTAAGGATAGCGCAATGACCGGGATGTCGATTTTAAGGATAGCGATTATAGGGATCACTATTTTGGGAACTTCAATTTAAAGATAGCGATTTTAGAGATCACCGTTTCGGGATCTCAATTATAGGGATCGCGATTTTAAAGGATAGCGATCTTAGGAATCTCCCTTTCGGGATCTCGATTTTTAGGATTGAGATAATAGAAATCCTATTTTCCAGGAACCAGATCATAAGGATTGCGATCTTACGGATCTCATTTTCGAGAATACCCATTTCAAGGAACAACATGTTGAATGTAAAGATAACGATCTTAGGGATCGCATTTTCCAGAATTCCGATTTTAAGGATTGCAATTTTAGGAGTCTCATTTTCGGGATCTCCATTTTAAAGATAGCGATTTTAGAGATCACCATTCGGGATATCAATTATAGGAATCCCGATTTTAATGATAGCGATTTTAGGAAACTCATTTTCGAGATCTCAATTTTAAAGATCGCGATCTTAGAGATCCCATTTTTGAGGATCCCGTTTATAAGGATGGCTATTTTAGGGATCACCGTTTCTGGATCTGAATTTTAGCGATCGCGATTTTAGGGATCACTTTTTTCGGGATCTCGATTGTAAGGATAGCGATTTTAGGAAACTCATTTTCGGGATCACGTTTTCAAAGATGCCGTTTATAAGGATGGCTATTTTAGGGATCACCGATTCTGGATCTGAATTTTAGGGATCGCGATTTTAGGGAGATCGTTTTCAAAGATCCTGTTTATAAGGATGGCTATTTTAGGGATCACCGTCTCTGGATCTCAATTTTAAGGACAGCGAGTTTAGGGATCACCGTTTCGGGATCTCGATTTTAAGGATAGCCATTTTAGGGATCGCTTTCTCCGAGATCTCAATTTTATGGATAGTGATTTTAGGGATCACCGATTCCGGATCTCGATCTTCAGGATAGCCATTTTAGAAACGCATTGTCCGGGATCTCGATTTTATGGATCGCAATTTTAGGGATCACCGTTACTTGATCTTGATTTTAAGGATAGCGATTTTAGATATCACCGATTCGGGATAAAAATTTAAGGAATGCGATCTTAGGGATCTGTATTTCAAAGATCCGGTATATAAGGATAGCTATTTTAGGGATCACCGTTTCTGGATCTCGTCTTTAAGTATCAGGATCTTAGGAATGGCATTTTCCAGAATCCCAATTTGTAGGATCGCGATTTTAGAGATCGCATTCTCCGGGATCTCGATGTTAAGGATCGCGTTGTTAGGGATCGCTTTCTCCGGGATCTCGAATTTACGGATCGCAGTTTTAGGGATCGTTTTCTCGGGGATCTCGATTTTAACAATCGCAATTTTAGGAATCAATGTTTCTTGACCTTTATTATTAGGATACCGATTTTAGGTATCTCTATTTTAACGATCGTAATTTTAGGTATCGCTTTCTCCGGGATCTCTATTTTAAGGATAATTGTCTTAGGGATCACTATTTCACGATCCCGTCTCAAAGGATCACAATCCTAGGGATTGCATTTTCCAGGATCTCGATTTTAAGGATCGAAAATTTAGAGATCGCCTTCTCCGGTATCTCGAATTAAGGATCGCGATTTTAGGGATCGCTTTCACCGAATCTCTATTTTAAGAATAGCTGTTTTAGGGATCGTTATCTCCGGGATCTCGTCTTTAAGGATCCCGAGTTTTGGGATCGCTTTCTCCAGGATCTCAATTCTAAGAATAGCTCTTTTAGGGATTACCATTTGAGGGTCTCTTTTTTAAGGATCGCTATCTCAGGGATCTCTTTCTCCGGGATCTTGAGTTTAAGGATCGCAAGTTTACCCTAACAGCAAAAAGAGTTCGTGAAGAGCTCTTTCGTGTGACATCTGTGATAAAATTCACATAACAGAATTCTTGAAGAATTCCTTTTGCTGTTAGGGTATGGATCGCGTACTCCGGGATCTCGATTTTAAGGATCGCGATTTTTGGGACTACCATTTCAGGGTCTCGTTTTTAAAGATCGCGATCTTAGGGTTCGTATTTTCCAGAATCCCGATTTTAAGGATCGCAATTTTAGAGATCGCTTTCTCCGGTATCTCGATTTTAAGGATGGCGATTTTAGGGATCGCATTCTCCGGGATCTCTATGTTAAGGATAGCAACTTTATGGACTATTTCAGGATCTCGTCTCTAAGGATCGCGATCTCCGGGATTGCATTTTCCAGAATCCCAATTTTAAGGATCCCAATTTTAGAGATCTCTTTCTCCGATATTTCGACTGTATGGATCGCGATTTTAGGGATCTCTTTCTCAGGATCTGTATTTTAAAGATTGCAATTTTAGGGATCACTATTTCAGAATCTAGGCTCTAAGAATCGCGATCTCAGGTATCGCAATTTCCAGAATCCCAATTTTAAGGATCGCGATTTAAGGATCGCGGTGTAAGGGATCGTTTTCTCCGGGATCTCGATTTTAACGATCTCAAATTTAAGGATCATCGTTTCGTGATCTCGATTTTACATATCGCAATTTTAGAGATCGCGTTATCCGGGATCCCGATTTTAAGGATCGCAATTTTAGAGATCGCTTTCTCCGTATCTCGATTTTAAGGATAGCGATTTTAGGGATCGTTTTCTCCGGGATCTCTATTTTAAGGATAACTGTTGTAGGGTTCCCTGTTTCGTGAACTTGTTATAAATATCGCTATCTCAGGGATCGCTGTCTCCGAGTTCTCGATTTTCAGGACCGCAATTTTAGGGATCGCTTTCTCTGGTATCTCGATTTTACTGATGGCAATTTTATGGATCGCGTTCTTCGGGATCCCGATTTTAAGGATCGCAATTTTTTGTATCACTTTCTGTGGTATCTCGATTTTAAGGATCGCTATCTCAGGGATCGCTTTCTCCGGGATCTCTATTTTAAGAATAGCTGTTTTAGGGATCCCTATTTCAGGATCTCGACTATAAGGATCCCGAGTTTTGGGAACGGATTCTCCAGGATCTCTATTTTAAGGATGGCAATTTTAGGGATTACTATTTCAGGATCTTGTCTCTCGGGGTCGCGATCTCAGGGATCGCATTTTCCAGAATCCCGATTTTAAGGATCGCGATTTGAAGGATCTCGATTTAAGGATTGCGGTTTAAGGGATCGTTTTCTCCGGGATCTCGATTTTAATGATTCCAATTTTAAGGATCACCGTTTCGTGATCTCGATTTTAAATGACACTATCTCATGGATCGCTTTCTCCGGGTTCTCGGTTTTAAGGATGGCAATTTTAGGGATCACTATTTCAGGATCTCGTCACTCGGGATCGCGATCTTAGAAATCGCTTTCTCCGGTAACTCGATTTTAAGGATCACGATTTTAGGGATCGCTATCTCCGGGATCTCGATTTTAACGATCACAATTTTAGGCATCATCGTTTCGCGATCTCGATTTTAAACATCGCTATCTCAAGGATCGCTTTCTCCGGGATATCGATTTTAGGATCGCTTTCTCCGGGATCTCTATTTTAAGGAGAGGTGTTTTAGGGATCCCTATTTCAGGATCTCGTCTTTTAGGATTCCGAGTTTTGGGATCGCTTTCTCCGGGATCACTATGTTAAGGATAACAATTTTAGGGATCAATATTTCAGGATTTTGTCTCTAAGGATTGCGATCTCAGGGATTGCATTTTCCAGAATCCTGATTTTAAGGATCGCAATTTTAGAGATCGCTTCCTCCGGGTTCTCGATTTTAAGGATCGCGATCTTAGGGATCGCATTTTTCCGGATCCCGATTTTAAGGATCGCAATTTTAGAGATCGCTTTCTCCGGTATCTCGATTTTAAGGATCGCGATTTTAGGGATCGCTTTCTCCGGGATCTCTATTTTAAGGTTAGCTGTTTTAGAGATCCCTATTTCAGGATCTCGTCTTTAAGGATCCCGAGATTTGGGATCGCTTTCTCCAGGATCTCTATTTTAAGGATGGCAATTTTAGGGATCACTATTTCAGGATCTCCTCTCTCGGGATCGCGATTTTAGGGGTCGCTTTCTCCGGGATCTCTATTTTAAGGATGGCTATTTTTAGGATGGCAATTTTAGGGATCACTAATTCAGGTTCTCGTCTTTAAGGATGGCGATCTTAGGTATCGCATTTTCCCTCTTTATTTTAGAGATCCCATTTTCCAGAATTTGATGTTCGGAGATGAAGGTTTCTTGGTTAAACTTAATTAATTAAAATCAGGAGCGTTAAACTTAAATAGTAATTAGCGTTAATAGGGAAAACTGTTTTACCTATGGTAAGGGAAATTGGTTCTATACCGACTAATGCTGAAAGCTGATATCTATGTTTCCGACTGACATTTAAGTTTTTTTTTTTTTTTAAGGAGCGAACCTAAAGTGAATTTCCTTGCAGGCTCCTGATGATGAATGTATATTCGGCACTGCAAAGAATAAAATACTTTACTGTCTACTTCTTTATTGTTAATTTGATATTTTTCTAAATTTTATTAAGAGTGTAACAATAATGTTTGATTTGCGTTAGATATTGTTAGTTATAATAAAATGCTTTAGATAGCACTTTTTTGAAACGAATTTCTAATAAGTATCCGGTCTGTATCTGGTTTAGGAGTCAGTACCTTCAACTGGATTAAGTTGGAAGCCAGCGCCTTTCCGACAACCATCCATGAAATGACAAGTGCTAACCCCTTCACTCCACCACCTCAAAAACATTCGCTAATTATCGCTACTACAATGCTTCAATTACGTAAATGAGGAAAATATTATACTTTATAGGTTGAATACTCCTTGTAGGAACCGGATTATCTGGCGCTAATGTAAATTCGATGGAACGCGACCCTTGACCACCGGATCTAAATTAGTATCGACGAGGCCCACTCTAGCATCCTTTGACGTAACGATGATGAACTGCAGGATTTTCGCCGCTCGTTTACTCTTCCGGCAATTACATAACGAGGGATGAAGCCCCTTTGCATGGCCACCCCGTAAATTCTTAAGCTACGCGGATTTCCTCGGGATCCTGAATTGAGCTTGAATTTTTATCAACGACAAGGATGGTATTTAGTAATTATTAATTAGCAAAATTTATTTTTTCTTGTGATTGAGATCAAATACTAGATTTAAATTTTCCAATTTTACAAAAAGTTTCATTAACAATATATAAAATTTTAAAACTCATATCAGACGTTTTATAAGCTTTGGGAAGGCTTTTAATGGATTTAAGGAGACTTCTTTTATTGTAATTTTTGTCCTTATATCTCTTAAAGTATTAATTTAAAAATCTTTATTTTTTTTATAGAATGACGTTACTTATTGCAATTTTTTTTTATCAATTTTTAATTTTAACTATTATAATTGGTAATAAATTAAGTTATTTCTAAGGTTGCATAGCATGAATGATTATAAAAATAAACGTATGTTTAAGCAACTTTATTCAAGTTTTTTTTATATCACTTAATAGGATCACACTTAACTTAAGAAAATAATAAATGGAAGAGCTCAATAAATATATTCAAAGAATCATCTTCCAAATAAACTCAATCTATAAAGAAGCCTTGCTAGGCTCACAATTAAAATATATAAATATTTTACAACATTTAAAAAGCATCACTGTTATTCGTCGTACTTTATATTTAATAAAAGTTTTTTTTTCAATAAAAAAAATCGCAACAAACTATCAAGAGAGTCGGTATAGAAATCGTATTTTCTTTCTTGCGGCAGTTAATCATAGTTTTTTTTTCCTTGCTGTTTTTATAATTAATTCTTTTTTAAACACAGTTATTCCTCACTATATAACATTTACGTATTCGATCACATAAATCACAAAAGTTCATCTATTCATTCGCAGTGGCATTGTTACGAAAAAAGGGAGAAAGATGCTCGCATTCGTGTACTGACAAAACACAACACATTGAACTCAAACGAGTGATCCTCGATCAAACAAAAATCCATAATCTACGATGTTTTAATCAATATTTATTGCCTATACATTAAAAGTTTTAATAACGTCAAGAAAGTAAATGTTATGTTATCAATACAATAAGTATTTTCTGTATTTACAGATCACAAAGGCGAATATAACATCTTGCTGTTCGAAGAAAATGTTTGACTTGTTAAATGAAGAAAGTAAAATAGATTTTTCAGTAACGTAAATATCTGTCAACAATGAATAGAAAGATAATATATATATAGATATGTATATAAATAAAAATGGAAATAATAAGCTTGATATTGAAAAACAAAAATCAGATTTTGATAATGTTTAAGTGTAATAAATGCAGTGACTATTTCTTACAAATAAACAAGATATTAGGTTCACCGATGTACAAAATCTCACGAGAAAAATAAAAATCTACACAACGAGATCGCACATTTTTCACGGTAAAAACGAATTTATTTTTTTCTTTCTTTTTTCGTTATAATTTTTTTCAGTGTTCTGTAGCATTGGTACACCCGTCGTTCTCTTCTTTTCTTGCGCCAGCACAATGTTTTACAGGCCCGTAATCTTTTTTTTTATCTTCTCCATTCCTTCTTCACTATTATTTTCAGATCTTTTAAACACAAAAATATCGGACAAGAGAAAAGTAAATCAACTCCATCCCCCTTTTTAAAGCGAGACTAGAGACGCATGTATAGTGTTTCTTTCATTTGTTGCATTTCTGATTTTACATTTTTGCCGTATCGTTTGTTCAAGAAAAAAAGATACGAGAGGCGATTGCGCTTTCCTTTATTTACATGGGGCAGTGTTACAAAAAAATTTACACGTCAAGATAATAAAAGACTCCGGACATCTTTTTCATGCGTTGTGTATTTCGTCGGCGTTTCAATTTTCAGTTTTTTATACAAAAGAAAAAAATTGAGCAATTTCATCATTTTTTTCGAATGAATGTCGAGAAGAAAAGTCGGAACATCAAGATGCGAAATCCACTTATCGCTATTGCAGGCACTAGTAAGTGTATCATCCTTCGCTCGCTCTTACAGTGAGAGTTCCTTCTCAAAAAATGCCCGTAATTCGCAGTGTCGATCCTTGCAAAACTTTGTTTCGCCGTTACAATTTTCCCGGGAAATCGATTGGCCAGAAATACGTCACCGTTAAAATAAGACAGAAATAAATCTTTCGTTGCCTCTTTACCTTGATTGTTCTATGTCTAATGTATCATTTGATTTAGCGATTCTCTTAAGTACTTCGTCGAAGAGGCGAATTTTTCAGGCCGTTCAACCCACCCGCATACAGAGAACAACTGATGACAAGTTTTCAAACGAGTTCGTTTTTTCCACATCAGTTTCTCTCCCAGCACACAAACGCAAACGATGAATAAGATACTCATTAGAATTGAAAGAAAAAGATAGTAACTATGTTCGAACGCCGAATAATGAAACCAAACAAATAAACAATGAATAATTCTTTAACGCAAGTGAAATTAAGAAGAAAATAAATCAACAAAAAATTGATGACTCGAAATTTTCTGATCAATTGCAGTTACTTCGATCCTCGCATATAATAGCTGAAACTTTAATACAAAAATCGTGGAAAATCAACGGGACAGCGTGAATTTTGTCGGGACGCTTGTTTCCCACTTTAGCGGAGATCGTCACGCTGTCCGATTGATCGCACCCCTCCGTTCCGCTTTATTGCTTACCAGGTAATCGCGCATTATTCCGCTCGCTAAAGCTACAAAAATATCTCGTTCTCGTAATCCTAGCTGCTCGTCTCACGCGCGACTCAGCCGGCGTCATCGGTTATCTTCAGGAGGCGCCGGGGACCTGCTTTACCGAGTCCAAGGTTATTTCCGTCAATTTTCAAAATCTTCTGCCCTTCACGCGGTGACAGTTACTTTGCTTTTCAAGCATCGCTGTACTTTTATTACGCTTTACAATATTTTTTTACATTTGTTGATTCGCATTTTTTCCTTTTTTTCAAAGTTTCAGTGCCTAGTTGTTTGATGAAGACAGGGAAATCAAAAATTACAAAATAACCAACTTTTGTTTAGTAACTTGGTCGGCAAGCCCTGTATTACGAACTTTTACAAAATTCTTTTTCATCCTGCTCTACCGATCTGCCGATTCACCTATTTGGTAAGTTAGAAGTATTCTCTTTTTTTTTCAAATTACACAAAGATAAATATTGTACTAAAAATTACAATAGTCAATTAACGCACACACAGACTAACATTGTTAAAAAAATTGCACTAGTTTCTTGTAAAATTTACTGCATATCTTTTAAAATTTACTGAAACTCCAATAAATTTTAGTATAACTTTAGTAAGTTTGACAATAAAATATTGCTGTTTTTCCTACAGTCAATCTGTGGGAACATTAAAATTGATCATAGCAATTTTTACTACAGCTTTTTATCTCCGTGTAAAAATTAAATTATGTACTATCTTTTTTTCTCGTTTCAATGGTGAGAGTGTAGGTGCACTACGAAAAAAACGAGGACCCTGACAACCTTGAATTTGATTCTTGCCACGAAGTACTTGATATCAAGAGAAGAAATTAGCATGCAAATTCAGAATTAGAACAGCGCTTAGGAAAAGCTCGAGAAACCCCTATACTCTCACTATGTACTTCGCACACATTTCCAAATGCGTGTCTTAATAAATAATTAAAATTTCTGCGGAACAATCGGCAGGTCGGTGTAACAAAACGGTGAGCCGCTGCCTTCGACGTCTCGCGCGTCCTCAGCTCCCGGGGCTCGTCGGACGGCATTGTGTGCAAGCGCCTACGTGGTTAAATCAGCCCTGAAGAATCGATAGATACGGCCGCTGTAGGGTCAATACTTAGAACGTAAGTAAATATCAAAATCACTTTTCTTTCGTTCCGTATCAATTGGGTTCTCTCGCCTCCGCCTATCTTCGTCGTCGTCCGCGCACTCAGTTCATCGCGCTCGAGTGCAAGTTCATTCGTAGCACGATTGCGGTTTGTGTGTTTTGTTTTGTTACTCTGGCGTCGCGAGAGGCCGCGATCTTTACTTCTGGTGCACTAGCGCCTTATCTAGCGCTGGCAGGAGCGACCTCAGGAACGAATGGAAGACTGCTGCTGCTGCTGCTGTTGCTGCTGCTGCTGCTGCTGCTGACTGGACGAAGTGAAGCGATTGAGCTTACTGTCAATGATGATCTCGTCGCCGTTGCGGATGTTGTATCGGTAGAGCTGCTTGTTCGGGTACAACATCTCCTCTGGTCCGTATTGAGATCTTAGCTCCTACGGAAATAGTTTTGTTTTAATTCGTGTATACCGACAAGATAGCTTTTTCTTTTGTTCAATAAATGTTGAGATTATCAACTACTTTGGTTCAGACGCATATTCCTAGCATTTAAAGATCGTTAAATGTGTGTGTGCATCAATAATCATTATGCTACGTTCGGGTATGAAAAGACGCGTATTTAATGTCAGAATTGGAATAAGACTTTTTAAAAGTCTTTTTATTATTTTTTTAAGGCTCTGCTTATAGCTTTTATACTCTTAATTAATCTTATCTTAATTGCACATTTACCCTAGATTTTCTAAAAATATTTTTTTTTAATATTCGGTATTGTACTCTATTCAAGAGCATCTCGAAGATGAGTTGGTGACTTTGGGCCAAAGAATCATTCTGTTGAATTTAGACGAAATCCAGGACACATATTCCCGGACCTCTGCTTATAAAATATAGATAATCTGTTTTACCGACGGATAATAACAGTAATAGAAAGTTTATTTTTATTTAAAGCAAAAAAAAATAATTAGTTTAGTAAAATGCAATATATCATTATCTCTTACTTGATCAATGTAGAATAGCCTCATTCGA
>JAXIUT010000037.1:10415531-10426327 GCA_035586675.1 Eurytoma californica | reverse complement strand
GTGCGTTTTAATTTATATCGATGTAAGTGACAGTGAATTTTTAATATCCACGTGTAAGATACCCGACCGATATGTCGCAATATTCCGTGTGAACTAATTTCACACTGATAAAATAGCGAATGCAATAACTTATCTAAAACAAGGCGGCGATTGCATGAAAAGAAGAAATAATAAATAACCCCTCGTTGAGATAACATTCACTTTTAAACACATCTGTACAAATTGTGAAAACTCCTCTTTCACCTCGTATACAATCTAAAAAAAAAAATCACCTTGGCCAATTGAAACTCGAACGACTGCTAAAACAAAGCCTCCAGACTTGAAAAGAGATTACAACAAAAAAAAAAAGAAAAAAATCCGAAAAAGCGAGAAAACACTCGATCGGTATACGCACAGTCGTCGATATACAACCCGAATAAAGGAACAATGACAAAAGGTCCCTCTCCCGTTGCAGCGAGCGGGCTCGGCTCTCAAGGATACCGCCTCCTCGGCGGCTTAATAAAAAGGGGGAAGTGCCCGCCGAGGGAGAGGAAGGTCGGCCCGTCGATTTACCTCGAGGCGCCGCACAAAGGATCGAGCCGCACTTTCCTCATTAGCGCGCCGCACTTTTCCCCCGCGATATACGACTTTTCCGGATGTACTCACGGCTGATCCGTACTGCGGGCGCCGCTTACGTGGCTTCCTTCTCGCGGGCGGCTGCGTCGACGGCTGATGCTACCAGCGGTGAATTTAACATAACCAAAAGCTTGAGTTTGTTCAAGAAATTTTGAAGGTCCGAAACGTTATGATTGACGCGTGAACTTGGCTGTGCTACAAAATTTCTTCCCTTTTTTTATTTCGATCGGCCCCCGATCGAAAGTTTATTTCGAAAGTCCGATTAGTTTTCAGATTATTATCTTTTTGTAAAAGATTGATCAATTGCAAACATAAAATTTAAACGTAAGTTTTACGCAATTGAAAATTAATAAATAAATTGAAACAATTAATGCTTAAATTAATTTTAACTAAATTTTAGTTAAATTAATTTAATTAAATTTTTCAAGTATGTACTGTTACATTTTAGATTCAAGTGATTCCTTAATTATTTAAAAGTAGCCCTGAAATCAAAGTAATAAGTCTTTACAGAAATTTAATATTTTTTAAATTCTCAATACGAATTATTAATTTGCTTTTAATTGAAAAATTAAATGATAAATCAGCGGAGTTGATTTGCCTTGAGCAAATTGGAATATTAAAAATATGCTGCGTTTCCTCACGGTATCTTATTAGATATATCATTATTTTGTTATATTTTTCTTTTTATGTTATGATAATATTCTTCTTTATTTATAAACACTAATTATGTAATGGGCTTCTGGCCAGCATAATGTTAATAAATAAATAAATATTAACCATAGCTAGTAAATATATAGTTGAACAAATTTTATGAGATGAGGAAGAAAGAAACGAAAAGACAAAACTTTTAATGACTTAAACAATTTTATATTATTTATCGATACATAGAATTTATCGATGGTTTTACACTTCAGCTATCAGTGATATCATTCGCTGCTCTCATTTATTTACTTCTTTTTGTCTGGTTTATAATCTTTTACGCGCTAAATTGTATAATTCGCCAAGTGTTTGGGGTATATACTCTCGCTGTATGATACATACATAAGAATACGTCGCTTCACTTTTTCTCATACCCTCATCGCTTTCCTCACTCTTGTACACTTTAACTTCCACTCTCTCTTTCTCTCTCTCTTTCTCTCTTTTTTAAATTCTCGCGCACGAAACAAAACAGTATACAGAGCAAAAGTTTTTTTTTTTTTTTATTTTGTGATACATATACAGGCTTGACTTCCTCTGGAATTCCCATGTGACTTACCATTTTTTTTTTTCGTTTTAAATGGGTTTTTCTTTTATCCTTTAATAATAATACGTCGAGCAAACATTATACATTATACACCGTTAAATCGATATACAACTTAATAAGGACGTGACCGCCGTATTCACCTCATATACGCAATGTATATTTATATATATAACTTTCCGCGTGACTTTGACGCGCGACGTCTTTTACTTTGAAAGGGGGGTATATTAAGTTTTTAATTCACTTTTTTTTGGGGATTTATCATATTCATTGTGATACTCATTTTTTTGGAATTTGTTTATAAGTTAGTAACGCTTATTTATAATATATAAAGGATCTTCTTCGCGTACGTTTCTTCACCTGGAATGTGCCAATGCGCGATCGATTGAGCTCACTCTGCCGGTCGGAAAAACGAAACTGAAAACGAGCCTTGACGCAGCGCCTAGGTATGTATCCCACTATTCAGCTCACCGGTAACACAACGATCCCCTTCGATTTATATCTTTGAAGCTAACTACTTGTGTTATATACACGCAGATACAATAGGGTTTATTACGTATACTCGTGGGTACAACGAAGTCACGTGTGCTCGAAAAGTCGGGCGATCCAAGATACACGAGAGTCAGTTGTACTGTTTAGGTACGTCACGAAGCATCATTATTATTTATAGCTTGCAATTTTTTTTTTTTTATATTTTTCACTTATAATACTTATGGTACTTACAACTCGATTGAGTACGCGTAATTTTATGTATAATACTTAAGCTGCTTTTTTTTATTTTCGTTAAATCTGGCGGCTCTCTTTTCATACCGTGTGGTTATTTACGAAGTGCAATTCATCGTTTATAGGTGTCGGATTACACTTTTCGCGATAGTTACATCCTTAAGCTAAGCTTTGTTTATTCGACGAGTTACGCGCGTGGGTGGCGCCTCGCGAAGGAGCTACTTTTTTTGTCCGGTAACGCTTCACAGTACTCCACCGTTGGATGTCTTTGCAATTATTTAGATTTGCTTTTTTTTTCTCTTATTTAACATCGTTTTAATCGCGATATAAATTAGAGTTGGAGTAAAATACTTTTTTTGTTTGTATATATATAATGATTGGTTGTTCTTTCATCACTTTCTTCTTGTTGAATGCGTAAGTTTAAGATTTTTTTTCACTTATTCGCTAATAATTTACAACTTTGTATATCTAAAGTTGACAAGCTTGGTAATCGTAAGAATATAATTTTAATTTTATTTTTACATAATAATTTTATTGTGAACCATACATGTTTCTTTAATTAAATCCGAAAAAAAGTCGGCAAATATTTTCAATTAACTGTTAATTGATTGTAAAATACTTTCTTTGTTATAAATTACGGAAAAACAGTATCAGATTTACAGTAGATTCTATTATTTATAACACAAAATGTAGATTAAACTTTCACAGCAGAATTAAACTTCAACAGTAGATCTGCCTTTCTTTTGCCCATTCCTTTAAAAGTTGTTTTTCTTTTGTAAAATTACGTGATATTATTGTTCATTATTTTCACATTATTCAGCAAGGGACAGATTACTGCTGCACTGTCTTCATCTTTTTTTATAGATAAATTTAACGTCGATTAAAACAATAGATTATTTACTTTCTTTCGCATAAGCAACATTTGTTCAGACTGATATATCCATTCGATCACCACACCTTCGACTCTAAATGCTCTGCAAATACTTCGCCCTCAAATCTTATACAATTTAAATTACATTATATAATTAATTATGAACACTATTTTGTATAATCCTATAGACTGTGCCTACAGTAATTATAGTACAATAATCTCACCGGGTACTGTTTCATCCCTATAGTTTTATTATAATTAATTTAATCTAATAGCTACATTATTATCGTTAAACGCATCCCCATTCATTGTATAATCATTATTTACCTTTATTTATTAAATTTTCGTTTATTCGGTCTGGCAATTGCGATTACGGTACTGAGATCACAAGCTGGAAACTCGCCTTTTTACGGCTTCTTACGCGAGTTTCATCAAAAAATCCACCCGTTTAATTTCTCTTTATATTTGTCCTTAATAATTTCTTAATGCATACGCGGATAATACATTACTTTTTTTACTTCTTTCATCTTTCGTTCGTGATATTTATACTTTTCGTTCGATAAGTCAAGAATTATGCATCATACTGTTTGTCATTTTCATTTAATAACTGCGAAGCGAAAATTGTGAAGTTTTTAATTTATTCGTGCACCGAAATTTACAAGAATTTCACCGTAAAAATTACGGGAAAAAACATAATCATTTTCTTACAATGAGAAAGATTCAACTGTTCAATTCAAGAGAAAATTGAATCAATCATTTTTTTCTGAAAGAACGATTTTTCGTATTTTTCATGCTTTTACATTATGATAGTGGGAAGATTTGCTGCACTAGAAATATTTACTGAAAATCTCACAAAAATATGGTACTTAATTTCCCGTATAAATTTCCACTGGCGGAAACTATCCCACTTTTAACACTTTCTTCTCCCGCAATTTTTACGGAAAAACTCTGATCGCGCATTGTTGCGCAAATTGTGCAAAAAAAAGCTCCCTTAAAATTACGCGATTTTCGAATTTTATGACGAAAAAAAGAAGTAGATCGAGCTGATAAATCATTTTCGCTCCGTGAAAAAAAAAGTTCAATCGAATAGTGACGGATTGGACCGCGCCGTTCCTCGGTGCCTCGATTTCCCGCGCTTCCGCTCTCGGGCGAGGATAAAGAGTCGCGCCCGAGGCTGACCCGATTCCCCTGTTTATTTTTTTTCTTTCGTATAATGAAAAAAAAAAGCGAGCCCCGCACTGGCGCACGCGAGGCTCGCGCGCGATACATGCAAGCTCAGCGGGTTTGAGTTTCGAGTGTCTACACGTTGTACGATGGACTTTGGAAATTACGAAGGAGGACTAGATTTTTTTTCATTTAAGCAGTTTACTAGCGACGCGAGTGCTGCTTTATACTTTTTACGGATGTGTGCTTCATTATGCTCGACGTTTCTTAATCTTAAGTAGCTTATAATTTAAGGGCGCGGAGTACTGTTATTGGTAGTAAGAATGTTTTCTCTTCATTTTTTTTTCATTTTACGTTTCGATTTAAAGGTGTCTTTCAATTATGACTCAAAGTTTAAACAATTTTTTCAGATCTGAGTAATTGATTTTATAAACATTATTTTAGTATGAGAAGTCAACGTACAGTACCGACAGGACACCTCCTTGAAATTTTTTTTACGAAAAACCGAAATTTTTACTACAAAAAAGCCTTTAACGCAATTTTGCATCATACAATCTTAAAGTTTAGAAAAAATACTAATTTTCTATGGACTTCAGAATTAAAAATTAATTATTTTTTAATGCCATTTTTCAAACTGAACTTTTTGTAAATTTTACAATTTTCTATTTTTGTTTACCTTTTTACCGTTTTTAAAATTGCGGTTAAAAAAATTATTGATAGGTAGCATTTTAAAGTAGACGGGCAGCGCTTTAATTTCCTTTTTTTTTTAAATTTTTCTACGATTTTTTTTAACAAAATGGGAAACTTTTAAAGTTAAGAATATCGCTTAATTTTCACTCTGACATTACAAATTCGTTCGAAAACTTTCTGTCGGTACTGTATGCTTGCCATATTTTAAATGCGAATTTTAAATTATATACAACTTTTAAAACATGATATCTTCCTTAATTATACAGCGATAAGTTCACTAATGAAATAAATATGTCGATTAACATTCTTCTACCAAGAACAAGGTAAGGCGCCTGCCTTAATTCAATGACCACCATATTGCACGTTTGATTCACGGTTCGAATGAACGAACGTTATGAATAGTAACTACATTTACATCAAAAAATAAAGTAAAACTGCTACGACAAAATCATCAGCCTATTGTTACCTACTTCCTAATTTATCACAATGATACGTCACAACGAAGAAACTTAAATGCAACTCAACAATGTATGAAAAGACAAAATTATCACCTTGTTGCAAAGAAGACAACACTCTATTTAATAAAAATTAAAAAAAAAATGGATGAATAAATAATTCGCAATAAAAAATAATTTAAAAATACTCGAACTGACATACCTAGATCTACCTTACGAGCTAATGACTCTCCCGACGTAATCGCGCGACTACAGCGACCGTCGGGAGTGGGACTAGAGTGACTCTTTGGATCCGTATTTCAGGAACGCGTCGAAAAATCGCCGAACTAAAGAAATTCGAAGAACAACTGAAACTTACGTCCTAAAGGGCCCCGGAGGACGCGCTCGCGCGCGCTTGACTCGCCGGGGCGTGTCGGCTCGTCCGGGGCCGTCTCAGCCCTTAAGTGTATACGTGCCTTAAGTCTAACCTTTGGTTCACCTGTGTAGCGGCGCCGGCGGCGCGCGCAAATTAACGCTCAACTCAAGAGTAACGAGAAACGAAAAACGCGAAAAAGAGAGATATGTCAAGTTTATTTTTACCCCTAGAATCTCTTTTTTCGCGGGCTTTCTTAATTTGAATCAGTGAGAAATTTTTCGATACAGTGGTTTCGATGAAAGAATAAAACTTGATTTATTACATCGAAACAAAACCCGGAGACGTGGTCTAAAATATAAAACTTAATGTATTACATTAAAACAGAAATTCGAATTCTTTAGCATTGAATTTTAATATACACTTGATCTTTTTCTTCAGAAAAGTAGAAAAAGTTTTTTTAATTCTCTAATGAAAATAATTGTGAAATGCACTGTATACTAGTAAACATTTCACTGATTCAAATTAAGAAAGGAGAGGAAGAAATTTGAAAGAGCTCAAATATCCTGAACATTTGAAGTATTGCTTGAACTTTGAAGTGTGTACAATTTGAAATTCGAGCTCTTTCAATCTTTTATCTTACATGCTAGTTTACAATACTTTGATTTACCTAAAACACACTACCTTTAATACTTTTGTCACAATAAACGTACTTCCCTGAATGTCTTTTAAGCCTATCAAGCGATTCATTCGATCGACACCTAGGCACCGCGCAGCAAACTAAAACAAATGCGTACTCCATCCCTTGGAAAAATTTCGAATACGATCGATCAGATGATCCATCAGCGACGCTCGGGCGCACGCACTTTCGAGGCGAGAAGCACGCCAACAACAAACCCGGGGGGGGGGGCACAGTGTTAACACCATCAACGTGGACAAAGCGTGAGACTCCGGTATAACAACAACGAGGCTACAGCGCGGACGCTACTTCGGTCCCTTTTCCTCCTCAATTTTTTTTTTACACATTGCACGCCTCCTGGAGTTAAGCGTCGAAGGCATACGGTTCGATATACTTCGCTCAACGCAAAAGAAAAGATAAAGTGATTCATTGCAGCGAGGAACTTCTATGTGACACACAAGCGCTAGGATGAAGGCTGATTCAATTCGACTGCGTTTCTTTGTTTTGTATAAGATAAGATAAAACTGCGACTATAAAGGTGATACATCGGACTCCGTCTAATTTTACAATTACTCCTTTCTTTACACACTTTTCTCCGAGGTTCCGAGAAGCTTTAGGATAAAACTGCGATATAGCTTTTCTTGTCTTCCAGCGATCTACAAATATATATTTATATGCGACGTATTTTTTTTTTCTCATCTTGCGTCAAGGAAACGTTATTACAGTATTTTCAACAATTTTACATTAATTAATCTGAGGAGGTGATTAGTGTGTACCTTCGCGGGACGACGAGGTTTACATTTTGTTGCCAAAGCAAACGAAAATCGAGGCTGTACAGTGTTACTTTTTTTTTTTTACTCCAACTTTCCAGCGGCGAAGAAGAACGCAAAGTGTCTGTATTGTCCTTTTGCTTCAGCGAATCAACGAGGCACGTACAGTTTATGCGCGGTTTCGTTTCTCTTGTTCCCCCATGTTTGTTTGTTTTTTTTTTTTTTTTTTTTTTTTTCATTATTTTTTTTTCTACTGTCTTACGCACTTTGAACGAATTAAACTCAACGAGATAATCGAAAGAAAGCGATAAGAGTTTTTTCGTCGTTGTCAGGTCACAGCTCTATTCTGGTATGCTCGGAAAAGAAAAAAGCTGCTCGCGCGTCGTTCGTGAAAGACTGAACGGACTGTAGTACGATAAAACTACGAAAAAATACTGAAAATACATCACAAGCGAAAAAAGTCGTACGTTTAAAAAAAAAACTAAAAAAACAAATCATGAGCCATTAAAATGAAAGCGATCCTTTGAAAAAATTAACCATCAGTTGGCCAGAAGATGCATATTCTGGGCAATTTATGGCTAACGTTTTTTACAGGGGAAATACTTTAAAAATAATCACAGAGCGACTAAGTTTGTATGTACCTCATCAATCGATTAAAAATTAGGTAAAAGTCACAGCGTCGAAGAAAAAGCCTCGCCCGACGCCACTGAATCACAACGTCTAAGCTACGCGGAATGGAACTTGTCTCGCCATCGATAATCGAAGATCATAACACGCTATATAATTAATGCTCGCTATTGATATACAACTGTATACGCGTCAACGATATACCTATTACGTAACACTACATAACACAACATAACCGCGTGCAAGTTTTTTCTCCATTTTCCTTCGAGTACCTTTTTTTTCACGATCTACACAGGTAATCGTGTGTAATATCGGGTTTACTCATTTCGTTATCGTACGCCGACCCTCGATCGTCCGCCAGAATATTCGAGCCGCTCGATCAAACAAGTGATTTTTGTTCGCAGTTTCTATGAACACAAATTTTTTCTTTTTTAATGCTACGAATGAAATTCGCTCGAGTGAAGAATTGCACGGGTAAATTATTTGAAGTTCAATTTTCAGCAGAGTAAAATTTCGAACGATTAATTACAACATCAGTTTTCAGCGGATTAAAGTTTCACGCAATGCTTCGCGAGAGCTGCGTTAAAAATAAATGACTAAAAGTGTGAAGCTTACGAGGAAGGAATTGGCGAGTACTCGGCCGGCGCGCGCGAGGCATGGAAATTGCGAATTTAACGCGACAATGAAAAGCGGAGGTCGCCCGGCCTCCAAGTCGCTCTATCGGATTAGCCGTGCGCCGCGTGAGCCGAGAAAAACGCCGATGCGCTGCATTTCTGGCATTGCCCGAGGCCGCTTCCTCTCAAATTCCTTCGTTCTTTATAAAAGTTCGTGCCTTCGTTCTTTATAAAAAGAAGTAGGTTTCTGTGAGACTCGACCGAGACGAGACGAGATTTGCCTCGAAAAAATCGATCTCGTCTCGTCTCGAAAACTTTCGAGACAAAAAAAAGAATCGGGATTTCTCGAGAAAATCGTGAATTCCGAAAATCTTCAAGAGTTTTGAATATGTTCGGGATTCTCGTTTCGGTCGGGAATCTCGAAATTATCGAGATTTCTCGAAAAAACCGAGTGTCTTGAAGACATTCAAGAACGTTAAGATTCTTTTCATTATAAAAAAACTATTTAAAAACAAAAACATAATTTTTTTGCGCGGACTTATTAAAAAAATCAGACAAAATAATAAATTGTTTTCTCTGTTTTTAATACAGTTTTGTGAAGATCGAGATTCTCGAAAAAAACCGAGATTCTCGAGCGCATTCGAGATTTTTTTTGCATCGAGAATCTCTTGAATATCGGGATTCTCGAAAAGCATCGACTCTTTTTGTCGAGACGAGATTTTTTTAAGTCGAGACGAGACGAGAAAATCTTGAAGCTTTCCTTGTCTCGCACAGGCCTACTACAGACTCACACTTTTCCGTATAGTCAACAAATCGATAAAAAGTGTACATCTTCATTCGAGTATAACTTCAATTGCTTCGAACTTTCTTAATCGATAAAAAGTGTACATCTTCACTCGAGCATAACTTCATCGAGTGAATGACGAAAAATTAATAATCGCAAATAGGTGTGTTTCTCAAAATCCTCTTGACCTTCCTTTAACGGAGAGTAAGTGTACCGATGGGTCGAAAATTTCTATCGCGGGGTGCCTCTAGACGGACGCTGCAGCGAGGGGGGGGTCACCTTAGTCGGATGAGTCGGAGTCGGAGGCGGCGTGCTTGGGGGCCTCGTCGTGAGACTCTGCGGTCGACTCCGGAATCGTCTTCTTCGCGACTGTGGTGGCGGCGACGTAAGCTCCCGGGCCATCGCCCTGCGTGTGCTCGATTCCCACCCTGTTGGCAAAAAATTAATTTTGTTTAAAATTGAATTGTTGCAGATGATGCGTGAAAAAATTATTTTGCAGCAGTTGCCAGTAGTCTTTTCTGTGGCTACAGAAACATGTACAAATTAACTTCAAGCTTGAAAGGAGAACTTGCCATTTGCTTGTACATTGAAATGACAAGGTCGAATTTTTAAATATCGTATTTCATTATTTAGTAATCGAAAAAAGATTTAAGAGGGTCAACTGGATGGAAAATAATTGTGTATTTACTTTAGGCCGCATTGACTTTGCTCTACGCGCAATACGTATAAGTAGATACAGCCAAGTACGGTAAGACACCGTATACCATTTAAGTGAATTCTATATATACGAGATGTACGATGGGGATGAATTCAAATAAAATATTTTTTTTAAGATAATAGTTATAAATTAACTAACTAGAAATCCTTCTTTTACGATCATTAATATGACGAAGGGGAAAACTGGGCATCGTGGGCCCCTCCGTAAAATGTAGGTTTTTCATTTGCTGTGAAAAGTACTTCGAACGAGTTTCATTCAAATATAATGCATTTTGAAACACCATGGAATGCCAACATTTTTCACGTTATAATCGGTAAACATTAAAAAAAAAATTTTTTTTAATGTAGGGGAGAGCGGGGCATAGCGGGCCGTGGGGCAATGTAAACCTTCGGGGTATAGTGGGCCACCCCATTAAATATGTTTCATTGGCTCTGAAACATATTTATTAACAAGTCTCATTGAAAATAAAGCTTTTTAAAAGAATATCATTTTTA
>JAXIUT010000037.1:10380711-10396110 GCA_035586675.1 Eurytoma californica | reverse complement strand
GCAGTTCGGTAAAATTTGCCGAGCGGATAGTATTATTGCATGGCATGGCATATGGTCCCACAATTACGGTTCGTATCAGTAATTTTTACGCGTTTTTTTTTTTTTTTAAATTTTAACAGAAAAAGTCTGTCCGTGTAGCATAAAATACTTTATAAAGAGTGGTTTGTGATTACGCGGAATGAAGAATCCCTCGAGCGACTATAAAATACGAGAGAATGAACTATCCAATCCTCGAAGCCCACTAGATACAAAACGAGCAATGACTCACGGCTTTCTCCTCCTCCTCGGACTTGAGCTCGATGGGATTGCCGTCCTTGTCGAAGCCGGCGTATCTTTTGGCTAGCTCCTGCTTCTTGGCCTGTACCTCGGGGTCGGCCTCGGGGTCTGGCTCGGGCTCCGGCGCCTTACGCTGGAAGAACGAGGTCGACTTGATGCGGTCGAGGTCGTCCTGGGTCTTCTTCAAGATCGAGTCGACGCCCGAGGTGAGCGCCTGGAACTTCCGCCACTCGTCGTTGCCGGCCGCCTGCTGCGGCTGCTGCTGCTGGCCACCCTGCTGCTGCTGCTGATCGCCGCCCTCGCTGGCCGCCTCGGCTGCTTGCTTCTGCTGGGCCTCCGCCCGCTCGCGCCTGTAACGCTCGAGCTCCTCCGGATCGAACTCCTCGTCCTCCTCGCCCTTCTTGCCCTTCTTCTGCTTTTTCTTCTTCTTCAGGCCCTTGGCTAGCTTGTGCATCCTCTAAGAGCTACCGTGGTGCGGAGGCCTCTGCAACAGATACGCAACGGCGTGGACTTGAGATGGTTGCTTCTTTTTTTTTTTTTTTTAAAGATTCTTAAGGATCCTGGTAGAGTGGGGCTATTTTTTGAGGAGATACTTTTGAAACGATTTTTTTTACATACGTATGGAGAAAAATATTGCTTTAAAAATTACTGCAGTCTTTACTTAAGTTAGAGCAAAGATGAAAAACAAAAAAAATTGTGTGTAATGACTACCAAATTTTACTATGAATAAAGTAAAACTCTGATTGTAAATGTAGCAAATCGACAGCACAGTCTGTCGACCTAAGAAAAATTACGATACTTTCTTGTAAAATTTGCACTAGTTTCATTCAGATTTTATATCATTCACATTTAATACATTTTCCAATAAACTATAATTGCAATTTAGGAGAGTTATTATCTCCGTGCAAAAGTTGCTAGTAGTTTGCTACAAATTTTGTTATATTTCGAGTTAATTGTCCCTACTCTTTAACGAAGACTTTCGTGATTTTTAATGCAACATTATTCTCAAAAGTAAAAAAATTTTAAAAAATGTTCCAAACATTCTTGAAAATTAGTCACTTTTATCATGGGATAAGTCTTTTTTTTCTTCTTTCATACTCCAAGTCAAATTTAAGCAATAGGATGTTTCTTTAGTTGCGAAAATATTTTTTAATATTAATTAAAAAATCAACATCATTCTGTGTACCAACGTTAGTATCATCATTACAAATTAATTGTCATCTAAAAACTGTTATTTTCATTTTAATGACATAAAATAATAAATGTTTTTTTAATTCAACTTCAAAATTCGAGAAATTTGAGGGGCAAAAGTTCAATTGAACTTTTTTTAGAAAATAATATCATATTATAACGTAATTTAGGTTTAGATATTTCAAACCTTCGATACTTATTCGAAACCCAACAATTTTCTTCCAACAATTGTGCTGATTATTCAAGGTTTAAAATTCCTGGACTAAAATTACTTTGTTATACAATACTATTTATTAAAACGAATTGTAAAATTATTTAAATATTTTAAACAATAAAAAAATTAAAAAAGCTTTTTAAAGATTTTAAACTACATGTGCAAACATAATTTTGGCTATACAACTTTTAAATTGTTTATTTAATGTTTATTGTATACAAAAATAATTTCATTAAAATGGAAATAACTATTTTGATGTAGTAATTAATTTTTGAAAGTAGACGTAGTTTATAAATAGTACATTTTCAACGTTAACGTCTTATGCATTTCTTTTATTCGTTTAGCAAAAAAAATAAATAAATAATTTTGTACAGAGATAAAATCCAAAGAAACATCCCCTCACTCCATAAATGCAAATTTTACTGCAAGCGTAGAACTGCAATAGCGCACAGAAAACAAACTTTACTGAATCCAACTGCAAGCGAATTTAAGGCCTCTTTATAAACAAAAAACAAACATAATTATTTTGTTAACTCTGCAGCAATTATATTTCCCATTGACCGACGAGGAAAGTTAAAGAAGCGCCCCGAGCGACGTTTCTGAGAAATTTCCTTGAATCAAATTGTACTGGAAATACTTTAACAAGTAGTTACAGACTGATTGCGTTAGACACTTGAAACTTGAGCTATCTTTCATTTAAAGTTTCCCAAAGAATGGAGTTTAGCAAAGCCCGAATGTCCCTTTCTTCGATAATTTATCGAGAGTAAACTTGCGATAATATCATTAAAGTTTATACCAAATTCACTAACTTATAATTCAGAATAAATTTCGTAAACAATTATTTACGTATGACCAATCGATGCTAAATTGAACTTTGAAATATTAAGCCATATTGAGCAAAATTTTTTTTCTGTGTATCGATCAAGGTAGATTGCCTTATTTTTTGTCGGCTTTATCTACCTCATTCGGGGATTTGTGTATTACGACGACTTTCTCCTTTTTTTATTATACCGCTCTAAGTTCCTACGTGAAATACAATGCATTAGGGGTACATTACTGTTAAAAAATCTACGTCAGCATTCGATTTGCTAGTTTAAAAATTGCAACAGAATTATTTCAAATTACGATTTAAAGAAAAGGTTCAACCTAATAATATTTAGAAGCTACGTGCTCATGCAACTAAGGTAAGTGTATAAGATATTAAAATAAGAAATTTTTTAATTCCAATTTTCTAATAAATCAATTAACTATTAAACAAAGCTAATGTAATAAACATTTTCTTTATAAAGAAAAACTTGTTACTTTAAAAAACTAAAAAGAAAATAAAACGATCACTAGGAATCGCTATATTATTCATTCTAATGCACTGCCACATCAGACCGTTACTACTGACGCTGCGGTAAAATTCCGCAAAATTTTCCTGCCCTCTCAACTCCACAGCCGACAGCTCGCGGTAACATCGAATTTACTTTAAAACAAAACAAGCAAATCAAAAACGGGCGTAAAATCAAAAGCTTCGTCCGCACCGCTCCACCGGATTATACACCCTTCCGCGTCCGTCGTCCGCGAACGAGGGACGTAAAAATATCCGCGGGTAGGAAATAATTTTAATCAATAACAAACGGAACTAGCCGAAAGGAGAGAGAAGCTTGCGGACATGGTAGCCGCGGGAATGAGAAGCGCGCCCGCGTGCGGTTGGTCCGCTGCCAGCTGATATCGGGATTGTGCACGCGGTATGCATGACACAACTCCCGGAGCATTCCGCTTTTACGTATTATACACGTGTACGTGTGTACGCGAGTTTACGCGAAATAATCGCCTTAGAGGATTCGCCGGTTGATCCGGTGGTGCTGCAAATTATTTTTTTTTTTTCCTACTCAAAGCGACGTTCTTTTTCGTTTTCGTTGGTAATGCGATGTGAAAATACGAGAGGATTGTGTATTCAGGGGGTGAAAATTTGATGGTACGGAGTTATAAATAAATTGTGTGTAGTAACGTGAAGCTAACGTGCTGATGAAAAATGAAAAAGGAGTATGCTCTCATATGAACTTTAATTTTTATTACAAATATAAATTTTTGACGTGTGAGGCAGAATTTCGCAGCCCCTCGCTAAAAAAAAGCACAAGAAGAAAGCGTTTCTTACAAAATATGCATTTCACGGGAACCTCACGAAACGTTTTGCTTTCTGTGTAAAAAATATGTTTTTTTTTTTTTCATTGTAACTGTTGCAAATGTATCAGTTTTCGCTTATTACGTTATTTTTTCAGTGTTTAGATTTAGAAAAAAAGTTGACTCCTTTAAATAAAGGTAAGTATTAAAAAAAATTATTTTATTCGCCATATTTTCCATAGCATAAAAGCAGACAAACAAATATAGAGATATTAGTTTCCAGTAAAATTATGTCAAATTCTCCTTCGAGTAATTGGGCCACTCGGTTCCACTTCTTTTCAATTGAAAGTATTTACGTACATCCTACATTATAATACATAACATATTTTTCAATTTGATACTAAATTCTGAAGCATTCTCCTTTAAATTAAAAATCATAAATTAAAATTCATACTTAAATTAATTGACAATTAATCATTCATAAATTATTATAATGAAAATATAATTAGTGTTCCATTAGAGCGTAAGAAATAGATTTATCTAAGTACTAACATAATGCATTGAGGTATACTGCAATTACTCATTTTAAGTTATTCGCATAAAAAAAATTTGTTCACCTTCTCAAGTGAGAGACCATCTCCGATTATTAACAGTTTTAACACTTTTTATCTACAAAAGTAAAGCAAGAAACATTGTATTAGAAAAAACATTAAATCTAATTTACACCTACGAGGTTACATACTATATAAATCATAATATAAAATGTTAGATCAGGATGTATGGTATCTATAATGAAAAAGATGATATCATTTATTAATAATAAAGATAAATTCGTCGGCTCGTCAGAATTTTGTCATCGAGTCGCGATTTAATGAAATTAGTGGAATTATGTACGAAACCGAACGGAATGCCGCAGGCATGCAGAGAGCAGAGAGAAAAATATTGATCGATCCGACGAAAAGTGGAAGAAGGTACCGCGCAGCGGAGTGCGGATTAGCCGTGTCGCTGTACTACGCCCTCGGGGGATCAATATTCGACCCCATCGATGCTGATCACTCGTGTAACTACCTTACTCAAGTGCCGTTTCACTTTTCAGTAATGTTGTAAGAACACAAACGAGACATAATAGCATGAGAAATGTTTTTTTACGTAAATTATGAATATATTAAATAATGTCATGATTATTATATCTTGTGTTTTTACAATGTTATTTTAACCACCAAACTGTATATTTCCTTTATTATTGCCAAATTAAAATATTAGATCAAAATAACAATAAAAAGAGTAAGTTTTATTTCACTTATATTTTTAATAAAAGTTTTTAATATTGAATATGAATATTCCGCGGTTTTCATAAAATGTGGCATACTTTATGGCATAGCTTTTAATTATCGCAGACCCAATTCATTAGAAAAGATAATTTTTCGCGCAGTAAAATTAATTAAATATCTCACTTTTGTGATCCTGGGAAATTCTGAATCATTAAAAATGGATTTTTTTAGATTATACAAATGAAGTGCTATTTTGCCCATTGCATCCCTTTCGTACGAGAATAAGTATAAAAAAGTAGTAAAATTAGCTAAAATATCGCTTATTTTATGTAATAAATATCGAGTAGAAAAGAAATTACCTAATCGAAAAATATTTGTACACTAAACTCTTTTTAAAAATTTTCTAGAAACTTTGTTAGCTTATAGACTATAACAAATGAATTTTTGTTGGAAAGATATACAAATGTATAATGGTGTTTTTGTACCTGCTAAAATAAACATTGGAAAACGTAAATTGAATCGTCATGACTTTATTTTTTTCTGTTTCCGTGTTAATGAGTTCGAAACTATGCCACTTTTATCCAATCCGTTAAACAAATATAGCTTAAAAGGGTATCACGAAAAGGCTAAAAATGTGTCCTTCAACAACAGTTTTTGAAACAGCATACTGCAGTTTTTAGTCGTGAAATAAAATCGGGGATTATGCCACTCTAAAAACGGAAAAATACACCCTAATCCAAAAGAATAATAGCCGCACTCCAATCCTCACTCTCGCGCTGCCGAGTCGCCTAACCTGCAGCGATAAATTAAATCCATTTGAATTTCCATACCCACCCCGTGAATTATATCATCCTAAAAGAAAATACACTCTATCGTGAATTATACCCATCATCCTAAAAGAAAATATACCCGATCGCTTAAGGTAGTAGCTCATCTAGTCAAGCGAGTGATTGACTAGTGTTATGTTTAAATATGGCAATTTGATCGCGAAGCAAAACAGAAGGTGGTATATCTATATACCTTAGAATTCAAACAACGCGCTAATCTAACAACGTGTTGTCACATCACGGTTTTTTATATAAATTAATAAATTACTTAGCTTGTGAGTACCGAATGATTGATCTTAAAACCTCAAAATGTTCTTTAGCTTTTGACGTAATCTGATGCAACGTTTCGCTAAAATCTGAACGGTAGTTTTTTCATAATTTTATAAAGACCGCATTTTTCCGTAAGATCCAATGTTAAATAGCCCGAGAAAGAAAATGTTAATAACTTCTTCGCCGTGTATCCTAGATACAAAAAAATTTAACCGAGTCATTTTGACATTAAAATCTACCTACGTGCTAAGTTTCCGTCAATTCTGAACGGAAATTCTTTTTACTGGGTTACTACCTTAATGACCAGGCGTAAATCAAAGCCGACTGACCAAACCTCCTCGTCCGATCCGCGCGTGACTTTTTAATCAGCGCACTCCGTCGAGCGGCCGGCCTATCGGACAGCGCGGAGAGAGAGAAAAGTAAAAGAGGCGAATCGACCGCGGGACTCGGTCGTGTGTCGTTGCACTTGTCCTTTGAAGGTAACAGGGGCGCGCGCGGGGAATCGAAGAACCGGCGCTGCTCGCTGATTAAATCCGACCCAATTTTACCCGCGCGCTCTAATTGCCCCCACTCTCCTTTTCGAACCCCCGCGCGCGTTTCGAATTTCCCTAGATTCGCGGAAGCTTGCGGTTCGAACGTCGCGGGGGTTTCGAGGGCTTGTGCAAACTGGGAGGGTACATTTATTTGTTTTAGCCGCATAACTGAAGGTGGCTCTTTGTGAGGAATTACTAGTGATTCCTATTAGTGTTATTAAAGTTATGATTAGGTATACGCGAGGAAAATTCGACTAACATTGAATAATTTTGTAACTAGAAAGTGTACATAATAAGAATTATATTCATTTAACTATACCTACATAATGAGGAAAAAGGTCGTCTAGAAATTGCAATAATAATCTAGTTTAATGTTGACAGACTGACGTTACTAAAAAAAATTGCAATAGTACCCTTATGAAAAATCTTTCTTGCGGGATTTCGTCAATTCAATTCTTGCAAGATTCCTGTAGGAATTCCTGCAGGAAATCAAATTTCTGTAGGATTTGTGGAAGATTTCTTGCAAGAATCCTGCAGGAATTTTACTGCTTGCGAAATTCTTGCAGGATTCCTACAAGAATTTGGCTCCCTGTAGAAGCATTTTTTCGTAAGGGGTATTTTGCAAAATTTATTAGAAACATAAAATATTTTCTTATAGTTCTAATAAATTTTCCAAATAACTGTTGTCTTTTTTTCAACAATAACAGCCTGTGGAAACATTAAAATAAATTATTTATTAGAATTTATTTTAACCGAACTTTTCTCTCTGTGAACATCATGTACATTTTAATTAAATTAACTTTACATTATGATGGAGATTTCCTAGCTGCAAATTAATTGTTGAATTTATTACTTTGATTAATTACAATAGTTTACATTTTTAATACACAATTTTTTTTAATATATTTAAGAAAACATTCATTTCTTGAGAAAAAATAAAAAACATACCTATTGCAAATGTAAACGAAAATTTTATATCACTATAAGCAGTTGTGTGTGTTTGTATCCTAACATTTTATAAAAGCTGATTAAATATTTAAGTATAATTCCTACAGTAATTTTAATAGAAGAGGTCGCCGTTTTCAATTAAAACTTCAGCCTGAAATTACTTGGAGGCGCTTACGTTTGATTTTCATGACACAGGCATACCAGCATAGCTACTTTCATCACTTTACTTGATGTATGTAGCTACTGATTAAGTATTTATTCAGTTCGCGAATAGTTTGATTTTAAAAAGACTTTCCGCATACTTTCGGTCTTTAGTCTTTTTGTTTTTAATAACACGATGTTCGCGCTATAAATAGCGCGGGCAGATTCATTTAAAAATCCGAGCAAAAATTGCCTTCTTATTTATAGAGGCGGATCGTGGTTTTTCCAGCTGCAAAATTGACGTTCGAAAACAGGGGCTAAGATACGATGCGAGCAAAGAGCTTATAAAAAATGAAACTGGACTTCGCGAAGCGAGTCGATAGTAACCTTATTTTATTTTTTATCGAACTGTACATTTGTGCCCATTGGATGGAATTTTATACCACTTATATATTCGTGTTAATGCATTTTTTTCTTCTTCGTCATTCTTATTTATTTCGGCCGTCAAATTTAACCATTAGCTCGTGATTCATCAATTTTTAATTCACTCGCTTTATTCCGTATCTATCCTGTACAAAATTAACCATAATCAGCACTTTCTGGCCAATTTACGGTTAATTTTTACAGGGCACAGTTTTCATTTATTTTCAAGTAAACATTATTTAATATTTTAATAAGCATCCCTTCTTTTACCTCTAAAATAAAATTTTAAAGTGTAATAAAAAAATGTTTTCCTAAGAAACCAATATCTACGTCTCCAAATATTGCTACAATTCTTTCGCGGGAAAAAAAATCCAATTTCACAACGCATAAAATACCGCGCCGAACATTAATATTCGTTCGCCTGTGAAACTCGTTTCTAAGAAAAACCACCATAAACAACGGAAACAAAAACGTGAACAAAGTCGAAGTGTACGGTACGCGACTCTAAATTGGTCTATTTTAGGTATAGGGGCGCCAGCGGAGAAGGGGGGCACGTTACTTCAGGCTTATCGATCAGGCGGCCGAGCGCGAGGGTCGCCTCCCCTACAGGAGCCGGCCGAAGGTCCGCGCGGCGAGTCAAGTCGGGGACTCCCCGGCGGACAACGACACCGGGCGCGCCGCTAATCCTCGGTTCTCGAATGTTTCAGGCTGCCTTGGAGGAGGCGCGACTGTTTTATGGGGAACAGTCTCTCCTTCGCTTCCGGCTTTCAATTTACCCCTAATAGCACATACACATTTAAAAACGTTTTAAAAACGTTATAAAGACGTTTTATTTGTCCGCGGACACATACGTCGTTTTAAAAACGTTTTTAAAACTTTGTTATAACCTTTTTCGAACGTAAAAACGTTTTGTGCTATTAGGGACGAATGAGGAAAATAATACGGGGAGTTTCGTGGTTGTAGCAGTAAAGGATTGCATTTGAATTTTTTCGACTAAGACTAGAGTATGGTCGAAAAGAAGAATTCTTTAATTTTCGAGCTATATTTATAAGAATGTAAATATATTTAAGTAGAATAAAGATAAAGCCAAATATAAATTTTCAGCCTATTTCAATAAGCTTCTATTGAGTTATGCTTTAAAAAGTAGTTTAAAATGTTTCCTATGTTGAATTATTTGTTCGAAGACTTCACACCTGAAAAATTTGAATGTTTCATCGAACACTATAACTTTTTAGACGCTTTTTATTTTAAACTCCAAAAATGCCATTTTGAGGGTCGTTTATGTTAATAAAAAACAACAAATTTTAAAAATTATGTACTTTTAATAATATAAAAAAGTGAAAAACTAGGCCCAAGCTATTTAAACCTATTTACATTTCTATAAATATATCTTGAAACTTAAAGATATTTTTTTCTGATTTTTAGAACCATACTCTAGCCTTAAAAGTAGGACGAGAGGGTTGATTGTAAAATCTGAATTTTGCATTGACAATTCCATTAGATCCGTCAGATACAGAATATCGAAAAATAATCGACGCGTATTTTTTTATTTTCAATTCTGTCAAAATGTATAAGAGCGAAAAACCATTCCATTCAAGTGAAAACTGAACCAATCGAACTTTCGGATGACTTTTTAGTTTTTTCTAAAAGAGTGTGATTTTTCACTCGGAGTAAGTAGTGATTTTTTCATTCTTCTATTTTATTAGAGTTTGACACATATTATCAAAGATATAGCAATTTGAAATTTACAACAAAAGTGACGTTACAACGGCATATTTTATCTATAATACAGTGTATCATAAATTCCACGTGGATTTTCGTAATTGTCGCGATGTTTGTTACTAATCATTAAATTAAAAAAAGAAAAAGTACGTATCAGTTATTTCTATCTATTTGATTTTTATTTTTCATGCATGCAACATCCCAATTGTTCATAGTTATTTTTAATGTCACAAACTTGTGGAATATTCCGATGAAATTTTGGATTGAGTCTGCTTTATTTTTAATGGAAAGTGAAATAGAAAAGGTGTGGGTCAGTAATGGCAGTGAGGATTCGAGGGGAAAAATAAATCTCTTTTAATCGAATTCAATTTAAAAATAGCACTCAATTTCTACACTAAATGCCGATGAAAGCTGTCGATACTCATATTTACGACTTGGGTAAACGAAAGTGCCAGCTCACATTTTCAGACAGCAAGTGCATATTAAATCAATTCATCGAAATCATTTTATCGACCGTAAACAATAAGCAGAAATTTCATCAAACGTTATAAATTTAAATTCACGTCAATTTAACACGTACCTACTATGAGTAAATTTACTTTTATTTTTATACCGTTTAAAATAAAAATGCAATCATCTAAATTCCCCACTGTTTATCTATTTTAAGAAAAAGAAAATTGAAATACAGCAGCAGCAACTAAGTTACTCGTCGGAAAACGTCATTTCAATAAAAATCCCTTTCAAAATTATCTGCCACTACCGAACGAAGGAACACGAGGCGATAAATTGTGAATTTCCCGCGGAAGTCGATCACCAAGGCTCATCGATATAGCTGCGACGGGAGCATGCGAAAATGCAGGACGGGCTTTACACCCCCGTAATGAGGTTCGATACAGGACGAGGCAGCGCCAATATTGCGTCGTGCTCGATTTTGCGGGACGTTAAAGCGGATGGGTAGTTCCGTATGTGGGATTCTCGCGTTCCTTTACGAGCTTCCTTTTTTACGTCCGTATCGAATTTTAATTCGCGCGTAGGGCCAGTGAGGCGCCGGGAGATAAATACACCGTGGAATTTATGGGGTAAGTTCGCTGGTACACGTAGACGTTTCGATTAAAAATTACCGTTATTCATGGACTTTCTGACTTAAAAGGAGTTTATTACAGAAAAAGTAGTAAATTTTAATGTAAACAAAAGAAACGTTATCATAATTTCAATAAATTTTAACGTGGACTCAAGTAAGTATAACGTAGGTATTTTTTATTTTGTTTACATTAAAATTTACTTATCCATAGTTACCGTGAAATGAAAAAAAACGGTGATATTTTTAATAGAAATTTCTCTCTGTGTATCGATATTCGTCAAGCAAAATTACATTAAGTCTTGCGGTAGTAATTTATTTCAAAAAAGTGTATTTTTTAAAATTTAATTTTCATTTTTAAAGCATTTTATTTTATTTAATGCTTTTATGTTATTTAATAAACAAAATAACAATTAAGAGAAATATTACCATTATAGAACATACAATTTTAGAATCACCTCGAAATTAATTCTCGGGACGATGCATCTTTAACGGGCAACATCTGAGAAAGTTCAATACTAGCCGTTACAGTTCTGTACAGCATATATAAAGACGTCTTACTTTTCCAATAAAAGCTTCATTCAGAAATGATAATTATGAACATCGAATCATTGAACATTACAACGTATAATAAAATATTTATAAAAACATATTTTTATTCACTGCACACAACGATAGACATGTAGGTAGATTAGTCGTGCCCCTAGGTTCGTATACTTTTTTATTTTATATTTTATTTTTTATTTATTTATTTTTAACGGGCCCTTTTACAATGAGTTAACAATATGTTACAATAGGTACAATACCATAAAACGAAAAACGGCCATATTGGACCGAACAATCAATCTTTATACCCCATCTACTTAGCGCCCTATTGCGTAATGTACCGATTTTTGGTCAATTTATGAATTGTATAATAAATGAGGATTTTTCCTTTCTGAAACATATTCATCTATTCTTTTCCCAAAAAAGACAATAGGTACCATTAAAATTAAAGTAGAATTATAATAAAAATCTATAAGAGATATAAATACTAGTGAGATATGAGGACCACTAATTCACGATTAGTGGATTAGATTTTCACTACTTTTCAGCGCATGTAGAGGCTTTTCATACTAATTCAACATTACAGAAAATATAACTCTCTAATAAATAAATATATAGCAAAACGAATGCACAATACCGATATCAAAAAAATCTAAATTTTAGCAAAAGCATATATACAACTCAAACTAAGAAGATTCGTACTAAAAACGTGTATAGCTATAACAGATCCGTCAAGAAAAGGCTCATCCCGCGTTTGTTTTTTCTTCTCGCGCCGCCGGGCAATTTGCGCGAGGGTCTTAATTAAAGTTCGTCAGTCGTGGCACTGCGAGTTTTTTTTTTGCGCGACGTTAAAGGCGCCGCCTGTTGTCGGTCCAAATTGCGCCGGGACACTTCTCGCGGATTTCCGCGGGAGCGCCGGCTGCGGGGGCGGGGGCAGCTATACGTTCGATCGGACTGCCGTATTACGAGCGGCGGCGGCGGTGGCTGTGTAGGTCAGTGGGCGACGCGGATGATATTGGCCTGGATCGCGGGGAGCGGGCTATCGTTGGGACACACGCTCCCCTTCTTTTCCCTCCTATTCTTTTTTTTTTGTTCCATCTCTTTAGCCGAGGTTTGAAATGTTTTTTACAGGAATGTTTTATTTGGATATTTTTATTATGAATTTTATTGATTAATAATTATATAAAATTTATGACTATGTAATTTATTTGATTACAAAAAAGTGTATCAATTATTATTTTTTTTTAGTATCAACCTTTTTTAAGTCATTTAAGGGATCATGAATAAGCTACTAAGGTAATAACCAAAATATTATAAGAAAAAAAACCCTGTTTCAAATAATAGTAAAAACAGATTAGTGAAAATATACGATAATAATCGATTTCTAATTAAATTACGCGACCATAATTTCGATAGTGTAATTTTGATAGTAGATTAATGAGAATAATTTATAATAACGATTCATTTATTTGATGAATAGGAAGTAATTACTAAAAGTAAATTACGCATAATTAATCTAATTTTTGTGAGACATAAACTGCGCAAACTTTTAATCAACAAAATTATTTTGGAAATTAGTATAATAATATTCTTGAATTTTATAAGTATATGATTTGATAAATTTACGGTGAAGCAAGTTTTTTTTTTTTAAAAAATTAAATGAAGTTGATCAAAAAAACTTTCCATCTAGATTTCAATTTAAAAGCTGGGATAGCCCGTTTTATTTTCGAAAGCCAACCGAGTTTTGAGTTTACGAGCAACTTTTTTTAAAAATCGAGGTAATTGAAAGCAATAACTTTACAGTAGTCATAAGTGATAACGAAAACTTTAAATAAAAAATTGCTCGAAACAGGCCTACAGTGAATAATAATTATACGATATAATGAAAATCCACGGTACAACAGCTGCCTTGAAGATTTATCGACGAAACGTGCATCTATTCTCAGACTTCCGATTGAAAATGAAACTTTTTTAACCCCAATGTACACTTTTATAGGTGACACAATTATCCTCTTATATATTTTAATTTGCAAACTTTATTCCCATTCACTTATTATGTGTTTTATTCAGAGTAAAAAGAACAATAAAAAAAAGTTTACTATTACAATAACAATACGCGGATATTATAATACCCCTGTATTGTTAGTATAAAAAACATTTGTCAGTAAAAAATGATTCCTTGATCCATTTCTAAATAAATGGTAAATCCTTGCCTTCCGCGATTCATAAGATTCACATTACACGAGATTTGACGGGTATGGGGAGGATAAGAATGTCTGTCATTCTCGATGAAAATTTTTTCCATTATTTCAAAGATCCAACACGAAATCGCGTAATTCCAGGAGCGCACGAAATATCCGATTCGGAAAAGGAAAAGGGCAATCTAGGGGCGAAAGTGGAAACCGATGTAGGCGAGTCTTCGGGAGGACGGCCGCGCGAAATGAAGCCCAAGGAATAGCTGTGCTTACAAGTCATATATATAAAAGATTTTCTTTTGTACGCAGACACATTCAGAAGGAAATAAGAATTGGCATCTAAGGAGTAAATTAAAACAAACATTTTCTTTTTTTCGAAGATAGATTAAGTAGCTACCATTTTAACGTTTATATAGCTATTGTATTGAAAAACTATAAAATGTTCGTAGAAATTGTTTCACCTTATTTTTGCTATTTAAGTATTCAGTTTAACTATAAGTTCGAATAATTGAAAAAGGAAATTATAGTGCTTTATTTAAAAAAGAAATAAATACATTTTTTTGAAGTTTAATTTAGATACCATTTTAACAAAGTCACTATCACATTTAAATCACCGAAAAACACTAAACGAATACAACATACACTTGCGTGTCTAAACTGAATAAATCACCATTACTGCCCGAAAATACGATCAGCTCCACAAAACTAAGTCATTCGTTCCACCATCGACCACCTCGCAATTTCGCCCACCATCGCAAGGCACCCCGAAAGCGCACGAGCGCGAAACAAAGAAATCACCGCGAAAATTCCGCGACAAAGCTCGCCGTCACCCTCCCCGAAGTTCAAGCAGCAGCAGCAACTCGTGCGAGCTTCATCGAGCCGAAAAAATCAATAAAAACCCAACCTACGCGAAGATCGTGCCTGCGCCCTCTCACCCAGCGAAAACCCAAAAGAGCGCACACCTCGATTCAATGAAGAAAAAGAAGCGAGCCCACTCGCGAGCGAAAGAAAAAGAAGACGCACAGGAGCGCAGAGAGAGAGAGAGAGAGGCGAGTACAAAGATACAAGCATAGCGAAGGGGGGAAAGAGAGGCTCACCCCGGCCCACGGCGAGGAGGTAGTGGCTAGTATACCGAAGGCGATCGATCCCCGCACACGCGTGGTGTCCTCGGCGACGGCTCCCACGAAAGTATGACGCCGCTGCGCGCGGGGGTGGGGCGCTCGCCGGCGCACTCTCGCTTTCGCGGCGGCGCGCAGGCGCACCGAGAGCGGCCGCCTACGCCGACTGGGATCACCCGGGCGAGCGGGACGAGCCGGCGCAGGGGGCGCGACGGGGACCCGGGCACCGGTGCGAGGGTACGTGTTTCAATATTTCTTTTTTTTTTGGAACGAAGTTCCTTATGGCGGGCCCGACGGATGGGGACTAAACGCAGAAAAAATAAGACTAAAGCGGCGACACCCAAGGCACCGACAGCAATAACAATTCGATACCCAAACACTATCCCAAAACAACGTCAGCTCTAGAATTCCATACCCATACCGCCGACTTACACGGAGAGACATTTTCTTAAGATAAAACAACCCGATCAGCATTGAAAAATCCTAATGAATTCTAAATGAATTCTTAATGAATGCTTTTTTCTAGTAAGTTTTCTA
>JAXIUT010000037.1:10360274-10380611 GCA_035586675.1 Eurytoma californica | reverse complement strand
GCGGGACATTAAAATGCCACCTGAAGTTAGCCGTAACAAAAATATGTCCCATGAAATCTGCCCGAGCCCAGCACTGCCTGCGTGATAATATGCATACTGCACACATTACACTCACATATATATAAGTAATAGGCAGACCTGAAACTGGTCAGCAACGGTATCGGGGACAAAGTAACCTGACCCTCGCGCAGACCTCGCACTTCCAATTCCGCGATCACCTCGGCACGCAGTCGGCTGCTCCACTACTCCCCCCCCAAGCAACAATACATACACACACACACTTTCACATCAAAGTCAGTCGTCAGTCTGGGTAGGGGGAGGCCTACCGTCGTTCGCGACTCCCGAGGCACTCTCCGGAGGCAGTTGTCGGCGCTCGTGTGCCTGTGCAAGAATCGGGCAGCTCTCCGCAGTCTCGCGCCCTGTGGTGACCGAGTGTGCGTGTGTGTGCGTGCGTGCGTGTGTGCGCGTAGCGTCCCGTGTGCAGCAGCCTCTCCCCCGGGAGGCGAGCCGATCCGAGACTTTGGCCGCGGCAGGGCGAGAGGACGAGGCTGCCCGCACCGCAGCGACCGAAGGAGAGGAGAGGAGCGCGCGCGAGATGCCGACGCGCCATGACGGATGAGAGGGCCGCGCTGCTGATCGACAATCCGGCCCTCCAGGCGACGACCTTCGTCGCGCGCTTTCGAAAGTCCAGCCTCGCCAGACAGAGATAGAGAGACAGGTGAGCCGTGCACACCTCGCACACAACGCCATACGATCGCGCTCCTCCTTTTTCTGCTGCGCGCGTACGGCAGTGCGATAATAGGATGGTGTGTGTCCGCGCGCGCGAGTGAGAGGGAGTGCGTCGCCGAGGCGAGGAGGAAGAAAAAAAAAAAAGAGAGCGGTCCGAGAGTTTTGCGCGCCTCCAGCCCGAGCCGACGGACGCCTCTCACGGGTGCACCTGCCGCGGGCGCGCGAGAGAATACACACACGTATATATCGATTGCCCGGACGGCGCCACTCGCTTTCTCGCGACTTTCGCCCGCGACGGGGAAGAGGTTTCGCGCGCGAGACCCGGAGGGTGGGAGAGCGGCCTGCCAGCTGTTTGCTCCAGCGAGGTGGAGGATGCCCCGCAGGGGGCTCGGGGAACAGGTGCTCAGGGGTGGCTGCTCGTAGGCCTCAAGGCAATTCAGTGTAACGAAGCTCATAGTGATTTGATTGTTTTATTAATAGGCCACAGGTTATTCTTACACGGGGTATTGTGTCGCATAACGATGGCAGTCAGGAGAATGAGTGTGCAGACACATCTGATGCAGGAAGGATAATTTTAAAGCACTCATGAAAATTATGTAAACATTGCGCGTGATTAGCAAACATTAGTGCTACTCTCTGAAAACACCCGTCGTGGTTTGTTTTGCAAATTGTGGGAACTTCCAGAATTGTTGCTCCAGTTTCTTTTTTGCGAGATCAGGTTTTCTAAATGGTTCTTAAGACTGAAATAAAATTTCGTTTAGTGAGTTAAATGATTTGCTTTTTATTTATCAATACTATTCTTAAAATAAATTCAAAGTCAGTAATGCTAATTGGAGAATTTATCTTGAGAAAATATTTCAACAGCAAATAAAGCTGTTCATTTACGAAATTCTATCAGATCTATTAATTTATGTGCCATTAATTTCTTAAACAGTCAACTTCTGTTAGATTATATCATTTGAACTTACCGAAGTAAATTTCAGTCATAAGTGTTCGGAAATTAGTAAACAATTCTTATAATTAATTAACGGTAATTAAAATGTTTTTGCGTTTAAGATTTATGGTTACATAAATTCCAGATTTTGCAAACAAACCTTTAATTTTCGAAGACTGCAATTTTCACGACTCAGTTTTTGCTCCTTCCTTGTTTACTCAGCTCTTGACTTCCAGTTTCATTTTCTCAAAGAAAAGAAAAACATCAATATTTGAATACTTACCCATAATTTTATGAAATATTTTATTGCAAATTAATTTACATTCACATTTTCTGATAAAAAATAAAATATTTAAAATTCTTTTTCAAGAAATTTTACTTTTGTAAACACTGTAATAAAGCTAAGATTAACAATAGATAAAGTAACTCTGTGTAACAAAAGAGTCAGTGTTATACAAACAATCCTGACTCGTAGCAAATGTTGTGTTCTGCAGCTCACTTTCTAAATGTTATCAGTGATCTTTTTCCAAGATTTCTGTAATCTCATCCTCCCTTGGTTACATCACAGCTTATTTCTGGAGTCTTACATCACCCTACCCAAATTTTTGGTCTATTGTAAAACTATTCATTGTCTCTGTTTCAGGTTGAGCAAAAATGAGTAGCAGCGAAGCACCATTGGATTCCCTGTCCGTAGCTCCCCTTATCAACGCCAGTATGATGAATGTCATAGTTGATGACCCCAAGCAGGAGGTGACACCTATATTCCTACAAACACAAGCAGCAAAAGGTAATCTTCATTTTTCAAATAACATTTCTGCATTTCAATTGAAGCGCAAGAAAAATAACTAATTTGTTTCTTTAACACAGGCATAGCGGGTGCCTTTGTTTGGGCTGCCCTCTTCATCAGCTGTCAACAGATCTACCAGCACCTGAGGTGGTACACGAATACTGCTGAGCAGAGATGGATAGTCAGGATACTGTTTATAGTGCCGATTTACGCGACCTACTCGTGGATCTCGCTGTTGTTCTTCAACAACGAGAGCTACTACGTGTACTTCTTCACGGTGCGCGATTGCTATGAGGCGTTCGTGATCTACAATTTCCTCTCCCTGTGCTACGAGTACCTGGGCGGCGAGGGCAACATCATGTCCGAAATAAGGGGGAAGCCCATACGCTCCAGCTGCCTCTACGGGACCTACTGTCTGGCCGGCAAGACCTACACCATCGGCTTCCTCAGATTCTGCAAGCAGGCCACGCTGCAGTTCTGCCTGGTCAAGCCCCTGATGGCCTTCGTCATTATTTTCCTGCAGGCGTTCGGGCACTACAGGGACGGCGACTGGTCACCCGACGGCGGATACGTTTACATTACCTGCATTTACAATATCAGCGTCACCCTGGCGCTCTACGGACTGTTTTTATTCTACTTCGCCACTAAGGACCTGCTGACGCCCTTCGACCCTGTCCTTAAATTCTGCACTGTCAAGAGCGTCATTTTCTTATCTTTCTGGCAAGGTAAACGAACGGTTTTTACTCAGACAAACATTTGCATTAGTCACTTTTTTCTGGTTGATTGGCTTATCAATGCTTACTTTTTCTACACTCATTTTTTTTCTCTAACTTTTTTAGATTCCAAATCAATTACACTCGATTATTTAGCTGCACTTCTAAATCAAATTCTTTTCATTTAAATTTTGCTCATTAGTTATCTACATAAACTTCGTTCAGATTATTTGTACTAACGTTAAAAATATTGTTTTTAATGTAAATCAAAATCTGATCAACAAAAATGTATCATTATTATTATTATTATTAACTAAACATATATTTTATATATTAATAGATGTAGAAAAATATTCATGTTTCATTAAATTAAGAAAAATAGGTCTGGTGCACCACAGGGTCATTACATGTACACACGCGTTAATACTTTCTACATTACACAATCACTTATATCTTCGCTTGCAACCGAGTTTTCCTGATGTTTAATTTATACTATATTCCTTTTACTCTAAAAATTACAATTCAACCGAATCAAAAACTTTCTTGAACTTCAGAAAGTTTTTACATAATAATTTTTACGATCTCATATTTCGATTATTCAACAAAAATTAAACGTAGAAGTTTTTTTAAATTTCTCTTTTAACAAAAAAATATACATATATATATTTTACTTGATACTGTATTTTAGATATTAATTTTCTTCATTGGTAAAATAACTGTTAATTTCAAATATACTTAAATGATTCTTTCAGGTATTTAAAATAGTTTTTTTTGTCATATTACAAAAGTAAATGTTATCGTCTTACATATCTTTTTTTAAACGTAACAAAATTAAAAAATCGTTTAAGTATATTTAAATAAAAATGTCCCCTGTCAGTCAGCTAAAAATACACAGCGCAAGAAACACCTCGTATTCTCGAAATAATCGCATCCGCAAAACATCCGGTCGTCGGATGCGACGTCCGCACTTACGGCGCTACTTCGACAAACAAGAAACACGGAAAAATTCTTTGACTCGCGTTTACTTTGTCTTCGCAGGTGTGCTGCTGGCGATTCTGGAGAAAGCGAACGTGATCCCGCCGGTGATAAACAGCCTGGGCCAGTCGACGAGCGCCGGCACGGTGTCCGCCGGCTACCAGAACTTCATCATCTGCATCGAGATGCTGTTCGCCGCGATAGCGTTGCGCTACGCGTTCCCGTACCAGGTGTACGCGGCGGGCTGCACCACGGACTCGCGCGGCCGCAGCGTCACCATGCAGAGCATCAGCAGCAGCCTCAAGGTGAGGCCGAGGCCTCGATTGGCATGCGGGCATACGCGCGCGCCCGGTGTCGAAGACCCCGGGAGAGCGAGTCCATTCACGCGGCTGTTATAACTCTTTTGTCCCGACCACGACGTGTTTACACGGCAAAGTGTGTGTAGGCAGTGTGGTTCCACTTTTATTTAGGACGCCGTTAAAGACTTTTTTTCGTTATCTTAAGCGACTCTTTATAGGGACGAGTTGTTGATCGAAGTTTCATTAGAAAACTTTTTATTAATGTTTAAATGTAGATGGCATTCAGAGAGCTTTGTGAAAAAGAAAATTTAACTTGATTTTCGAAAGTGTCAAGTATTAATGTGAAGTGAAATAATCTTGAAGTAGCAACGATTTACGTAAACTTTTTTTAATTTATAGAATTACAAAGCTCTTTTTAGAGAAATTCCATTAATCATTAGCAATCGGCAAAACGTAGAATTATATCTACTAAAATATTCATAATAATTATTGACGTACACAATACTAAATTATCCCTTGCATTCTTAAAGCCACTAATCAAAATATCAAATCTTGTATTCTTCGTACTTGTCGTTCGCGTAATTGCCGTACTGACGTAGGCATGAAAAAAAGACACGCGACCCAATTATTTCTCCCTTCTCTAAGCAACCATGCAAAATCCTTAATTCAATCGATTAGCCACCGGATTTTCCGTGCCGTCAAAGGAAAGAGAGAAAAAAAAGTGACACTTCCGCTGAATAAACACACGTGCGGTGTGTCGTTTGCTCCGAGGCGATTACTTAATGCGCGTAAGTAAATTTTCTTGGCTCACCTCGAACTTTTACGTCATCCGCGCGCACTCGCCGCTTGAATGGACGTGAGCTCACTGGTAAATTGGATCGGGAGCACGCCGATCGCGCAAAGGAAAAAAAAATCCAATGACCCCATGGCGTTCGATTCTTTTCTTTTTCGCAGGAAACTATGAATCCAAAGGACATCATGACCGACGCCATCCACAATTTCCATCCGCAGTACCAGCAGTACACGCAGTACAGTTCCGGTGAGTCATCGATCTGACAAATATTAGATATATAATCCCCCTTTTTCTTTTAGTTTATTTTTAAAAGCGGATATTCGACGGCTGTGGAATCTTTCGCGGCCCGTTTTTTAAGAAGCGGTTCGAATGCATATTTAAGTGAAACGAGTATTCGCAAGTACTTTTGAAGCGGAGGAATGCGATCGAAAAATTTCACAAGGTGAATTTGTGGCTTTTTACGACTGCGTCTGAGCGGATCCGGTTATTTTCTACTTCGGCATTCACACAAGTCTCCAATACTTTCACTGCGACTTTTGCTACTCTCGTAGACCCTTTCAACGAGCTCGGATTTCAGGCACTCTCAAGACTCCTTGTTTTTGTCAAAAATTGCAATGCGAACAATTTGATAATGAAAGATGTTTAAACAAATTCAAAAATATTGTAAACTACGTGAACGATTTCCACAGTCGTCGTGAGTACCCGCAGCTTTTGCATATATTTCGCCGCTTTCATCATCACTTTTTTTTTGCTCATCACGAAGCCCGTTCGCTATCGACTGGATGTCGCGCACGATTGAGCACGCATTTTTTTTTATTTCGGTGTGGCATGCGCATAAGGCGTTGATCGTGTCGACGTTGTACACATTGTGTCTTGACTTTTTGTTTACCCTTTTTTTTTAATCGCTACTATTCTGCTTTTTGTAACGCACTTAGAGTAAACGCACAGCCTGAATCGAATTAGTACACGCAATTATATGGAGTACCTTTTTTGGGCGCTTGCACCATGGGAATTTATTTCGTTGTATCACTCACACATCGACACACGCGAAGGTGCGTGCGAACGTCGTCGGCGACAATATTTGGGAGAAGCAAGAGGGAAAGTTCGAATGATCCACGCTTTTTTTTTCTTAATTTTTTTTTGTTCTTTTGCTAAATCACCACGTGCAAAGTTATGATGGAGGGGTTTATTTTTGGCGTAACGTGTATTGAATGAGAAAATATAATATTTGCTAGCACATCGATCCGAGCGCTTACTTTCAGGCCTTGAGTTCAGTTACATGAATTTTGATCGAGCGACTTTTAACTTGAGATTCAGTAAAAAATACTTTTTATTTCTCATTAAAATTTGTATACAGCAAAAAGTTGTATTAACTTGATGGTATATTTTAATCGAACGAATAGAAAAGAATTTAAATATTTACTTTATATGTTTACAATAAAGTTCAGACTAAAGAGCCTTTGATAAATTAAACGATAAAATAAATTAGTAAATTTTTCTTTTAATATTAATTTAAAAAGTTTTAGCTTAGTTTTATGAAGTTTGCATCGTTTGAAAAATGAATTGATGTCACAAGTTTTAAAATAAAATTTAATTACATATAAAGTTAAAAAAATGTAATTAAAAGATCTGATGGTCACTTTTTGAACTAAATATAAGTAGGTTAGCTTTTTCTATATACATTTATGAATAACGACATGAAAGAGAATAACAAATGGTCACTCAAAGTAATAAATAAAATTAATTGATATAACTCATAAAAATTGTTGTTTTTTAGGTATAAAGAAAATATTTTTGTTTGCGTGAATTCACAACGTTTAAAACAAATAAATCTTTTAATTAGTAATAATTTGTTATACAAAAAAATGTGCAAACAATTTACGTTCTTCGTAATTACAAAATAATTATTTATATTTTACTTAAAAAAAAGACTTCGGACAAAAAACTATTCTTTTTCCTTCTTAGCTATACATAAAGCACAAGAAAAAACGTCCGCTTAGCATTTATATCTTCCCCAGTAAATTTGCAACGATGCAAACTTCCTTCTCGCAGGTAATAAAACAATAAAGGCCGAAGCGCTCGTTTACGTCAAGAATGAACATCGGCGGCGAAATAAAAATAAAACGCGCTTAGAGTCGGTCGAATCAGTGTTACACAAGTAAAAGTTTAACCGAGTGCGTAATAGAGAGAGAGAGAGAAAAGAGGCGCCAGCTGTGAAGGATGCATTTTTTTCCTATTTTTTCAGACGTCAGTACCAACTTGCCGTACGAAAAGCTGTGAGAGAGCTAGGCTCGAGGGCGTTTGCGCATACGTAATATACTCCACGGCGCCGAGCCTCCTTTGGAACATTGTCGAGGGAACTCACGACTCTCTTGATTTTTTTTCTCGTGTTTTTCTTTTTTATCCTTCCGTTTCTTCGCCAATCCAATCGAGAAATCCATCGCTAAACTCGGAGACACGATTCGAACGGAGATGCAAATGATTAAAAAAAATAAGAAATAAATCACGGAGATTACACACGCAGTGCAGATATACTGCGAGGAGGAGGCGTTCAGTATACATAATAAATATCTTAGACTTGTAATTTTTGTTAATTTAAATAAAACGATGCGAATTTTCCGAGGTCACTTTCTATTTTTGTCGCACGATAAAATGAGGGAGATTCGCTCACGAATAAACATCAGGGTACAACTATTGTAACGATTTGCTTAATTAATTAATTATCTTTTCTTTTAATTTTTGTGTGCAACTATGCCGGTACTCTTTCTATCTTCGCGAAATAAAAGTTAACGAAGAGCTGTGTATACACTTTTCTTTCGAGAAAACAAAGAATCGGCGCGCATAGTAAAAGTTTCGTACGTGAATGGAGAAGTACCTTACATCCGTTTCTTTTTACGGCATGCCTCTTTTTTTGTACGTTTATACATGTATATCTTACGATAGTTGCGTTAACGCGCTGTAGACGGCTCCATTGTTACTTACACACAGTCCGAGGGGGAAAAAAAGAACCTACAACTCCGTTAGCTTAGTTTTAGAAAGATTCGAAAGAAATTTTGGAACGACTTTGTGCCTTTCACTCACGAATTTAAAATGAAAAGGAAGTCATTTGTTGATGTTGAAAAAAAAAATTTTTATGTAGTCGTTAATTCCTTTTTTTTGGCTTCATCATTTGGCAACTTTCGTTTGCTTTATTATTTGTAAATACTTGTTTTTAGCAGTAAAAGGGAAGGTTATTTCATAAATTGAAAGAGTTGTAAAAAAACGATATTCGGTTATTTAACATCAACAAATAATTTTTTCTTCTTCTAAACGTTTATACAAAATATTTTTTTTCTAAGTTATTCAATGATAACGGACACAAATAAGTTAGTATTAGTTTTAATATACTCAAGACAGTATTGCTCTTATATAAATTATGATTTAAATAGAAGTAAATAGGAAGATTTTTCACTTCAAAGAAAAATATATATATGTTGTTATAAATTCTTGGGTAATTTTTACAATGGTTTTTCTCTTTTACGAGCCTTACTAGCATGTAAAATAAAATTATAGTTTTTAAGCACGTAACATTTAATTTACTTGAAAGAAAAGGATAACGATTGTACTTAAAATTAACGTGGAACTAAGCGAACTGTTGAAAAGAGAATATATCAATAAAAAGCACATAACCGTGTGTACAATGTACGAAGCTTTTCAATAAATTGAGTGTCAAAAGAATATTAATAAAAAAAAATACATAAAATCAGACCAATATCTTGCGGTTTCTTTTGCACTCTTCACTCCAATCTCACATCCAGACAAACTAATCAGTAAACAGTTAGAGAAATCCAGTTACTCTCCTCATTTTCCTCCTCGTTTTAGTGCATCAGGCAGAAAAATGAGTTTTTACATAGGCGTTTACTCGTTACCCTGGCATGCTCAGCGTACTCCTTTTTTATATAATAAAGTGTCCCTGGAATGCTGCGAAGATAAAATCGAGATTTTCTAGGTCAATGTCTTCTCTCCTGCACGTTATGTTCCTAGCTTGAGATTGTGACTATTCCCTTACCCCGCGAGCGGAGAAAAATATTAAAATGAATTATTAAAATGGGACGAGTCCTAATTCACACGTTTAATTATTTTTATTTTTGTGCTCGTTAAATTTTATCTGTTAAAAAAAAATACTGTAAAGTCCGAAGGATATTTTAGGCTTATGTAAAAAACGCAAAAGAAAATTTTGCAAGACGATTTTTCTCCGCAATTGCATGTCGCATCTGGACAACTAAATTTAAGAATCTTTGTATGGAATGTAACGTGCGCGATACGCGGGATTCATCATCATTTTTTTTCTTCCTTTTGTACGTTCTTTTTCAATATGCGCTACTTATATATATATATATTTTTCGTATGTATGCCTCTGTTATGCCGCTGTTCTTATTTTTCTTCAATCCATTTTTTTTTTTTTTTTGAAACTAGATATGTAAGACGAAGCAGTGCTTTGTAAAGTCGCATACGTAACGATAGGGAGGTGCTGACACTGTAGTGCGCGGGAAACAATTGCGCAAAATTCGTTCCTCCAGTGACCTGGGATTGACACGCTGTCAGGGTCAGAGATACGGGAAATAATGAAAAATAATGATTTTTTTTATTGTTTTTATCTCTTACACGATGATTATTGTCTTTTCTATCAATAACAAGTAAATTTATTCTTTTTTTTATTATTTATACATTTTTGTTTTGAAAATAAAAAAATCATTATTTTTAATTTTTTCAAAGGATAAACAAAGATATACTACTGGGTTAATATGTACAGAGTTACACACTAAGAATGACACGACTAATATTGCACGGTGTTTGACAATTGCAATTGTAATGATTTTTTTTTTTGCAGCATCGACATAATTTATGCTTTGCGCTATTTTTATATACTTATGGCGTGTTGCGGCCGTATTTTGGCCGGCAGAGTAATGAGATTGGACTAATTAATAAGATTTTCAAAGCACTTCTTCACATTTAGTATTATACTTAAACATTTCGTATGTTACCTCGATCTCATCGGTCTGGCCAACGTGACATACTTAATCGATTCGCGGAAAAGTGTAATTCAAGTAATGGCGCAGTAACGTAATTTAAGTAAAACGAACCTATTCTTATATGCCATTATGATATTAAGTCGTTGCAAAGATATTGCACTTGATGAGTATGTTTCAAACAAAAAAGAAATATTAAATAATTTAACTCGTTTGCTTGGATTAGTGTTATACTATACGTCGGTTTTCAAAATAAAAATTATTATTTATTATTTTATTCTTTTCAAAATAAACTAGAAATTCACGAATTAAATTCAGAATAGTATTCTGAATTAGCTGTTTAGATATTAGATTTTATAAACACTATAAAATTTTGTAATTTTTTGTAATTTCTAAAAGTATAAGTTTGAGGTACCGTATTAACACTATCAGCATGAGCATCTGATAACAAAAGTGCGGATTTAACACTAAATGTATCTATAAAATACCAGAGTATTTAGTCATTAAATTTCATTTCAATATAATTGTAAGCGTCACTATTTTTGGAATTTAATCCTATCGCCCTAAATTTAACAACTCGCCTTTACATTCAAATATACAAAAAAAACTCAGATTTTTTTAACATTGTTTAAAATTTTTGCCCCCGCATTTAATGGACGATCTCATTAAAATCTCAAATTCAACTCAAAGTCTTAATCCTTCACCTTTAAATTCAATTTTACAAAAAAAACCTCAGATTTGTTTAACGTAAAATGTTTGCTCTCGCATTTAATTGACGATCTCATTAAAAAATTTCAAATTACCACCTCAGAATCTAAAGAATCCAGCAAACGAGTCGAACAAAATTTCTCGCCAGCGAAATACCTCACGAATTTCTCGCGCTCCCGAAAAAAAAAGCGGGGGAGGCGAGATGCGGAACGGCCGTTACTGTTGTCCGCGGATGAGAGAGAAAAGGTGATAAGGCGGCGACGGGGACGCGCGTCGCTCTGGCCGATCGATGAATCGAGCGGCGCTTTATCGCGTGAGCGATAAAAGCGTATACATACGAAGTTATACTTTGCGCCCCCGCGAGGACGGCGATTAATACGTGACCGGAGCCACCGGCTCGTCGACGTGTACATACAGTGTGACGAGGCTCGTCCATTTTTTTTTCCCTCTCTTCCGGATATACGAACTTATTGGATTCCTCGTTTTTTTGCGCAGGAACATGTATATACGGTTATGTCGTATGTACACGTGGATTTGATTTCCGTTTTATTTGCCCCTGACTGGGGAAAACGTGGAATTGAACGAGTATATTTTTTTCGTGTCGATGGGAAAGTAATTAAGAGTTCAGTACGGGCTGTTTCTTCTTTCGTGTGGTCGTAGAAAAAATGATTGGGCAATGATTAAGAATCGCTTCGGGCTATACTTTCAAGGACGTTGGAGAGCCTATTGAATATTAATTTGAATGGAAATGGGGAATAGCGATGACTAATATCCATTATTTCATGTTTAGGTGATCGATTATATTTTTATAAAAGTGTATTTTTAGTATTATCGAGTTTTCAAAATTTCATTGAAAGTAAAATATTTGCTTATAATCGAAAGTAACGCGATGTAATTGACTTTGGATAGTACAGCTATATATATCTTCAAATTTTATCAGTTTGTATACCTCTATTATGTTCATATCTATTATGATTCACCATTGTCAATTTATACCACTGACAATATATAAAGAAAATAATATTTTACGCAGTTCATTCATTCAATACCAATTTGTTCCCATTTTATCGATTGAATACGTCCACCAATACGCATTTACGGAAAAATATGAAACCGCTTTATCTTCCAGTAATTACAGCAATTAAAATTTTATTCGTCTTTATCGCACAGTTTCTTATCGCCATTTAAAGCACTAAAAGCTTCAAATCACTGTAATTTAAAAAAATGACTACATTTCACTAAGTAAATATCAACAAAATCCCACAAAAAAAAAAAGAGTTCCCTCGTCACACTGTACGTCACGTTCAGGCGCGTCCAGTCTCGAGAGCCCCTCTCCGCTCGCGCGAGCGCAAAAAGAAAAGAAATGTCCAGTGCGGCGACAAGTCGCGCGGTGACGTCGGAGAAAAAAAAAGAAAGAAAGGGAGAAAGGAGAACGAAAAAAAAAAAAAAAAAAAAAGACAGAGGGGTAGTCACAGTAGATGTGATGGCGTCTCGTCCGTAGGAGGCGGCGCCAAGAGCCAGCGGGGCATGCGGGTGTCGAGCTTCGATCCGGACGACCCGCAGAACATGCCGGTGCCGCCGCCCCAGCGGCGCAACGTCTCGCACCAGCGCGTCGCCACCATATCCCAGAACTACAACGAGAAGACGATGCTGCTGAGCAGCGACGACGAGCTGCAGTAGAGCGGCTCCACCCTCCTTCGCTTCGACGACCCGCGAGCCGATTTTTGCGATTGCACTGGCCGATTCTCGCGCCGGTGTGACGTTTGCATATATAGGTATACACCTTTTCTTTGACAGCGAAGTCGGTAATTTTATCGACCAGACGGGCTTACGGACCGCCGGCAATGGGTTTCTTGAGGTTCCGTTTACGTAGTTCGATGCACTGGTAATAATAATGCGGGAAATTTAATGTGCACTCTTGGAGGTGGAGGAGAGACTTGAAAATAATTACCTTAAATTTTGGAAAAATTACTTTTTTTTAAAAAAAAAATACCTGTACAAATATTAACCGTAAATTGGACAGAAAATGCATATTCTGGCCAATTTATGACTAATTTTTACGGGGATTATTCTCCTAATGTAGAGGAGCGAAGTATTTTTAAGAATCACTTTATTCGAGAGAAAATAATCATACTTTTACGGAAAAAAAATTGAGACTGTCTGTAAGTTTGATTGGCTCAGTTTACACTTGAATGAAGTGATTTTCAACCTTTCCACATTTTGAGTTTACAACAATTATCGAAAATTTTTCTAGAAAAATAACTACTTTTCCCAATGATTATAGTAATTTATCTCATGTTTCCAATATGCCCTCCCACCTCAAATAATTTATAGTAAATTTTCCTACGTATATTTCTCAGTGTATGATTTTTGATGGTCTGCCTTTTTTCGAATGAAGAGATATATAGAGCTGAGAAAAAACAATAAACATAATATTGAAAATCGATGTACTGTTTTACCGGCATTACTCCAATAATTGATGAATTCGCATCTTTAATCATAGTTTTTGTGCTACGAGCAAACTAAATGAATGTTTAGATGTAAGCAAACTTTGAGAAAATTTTATACAATATTAGAAAGCTCTTTGATGGTGTATATAAAATTTTCTTAAATATAGAAAAGGGGACGACGGAAGTACGTAAATGGAGATAAAAAAAAACATATATTTTTTTACGAAAGAAAAAATCCCAAAGCCTACAGATACTTTTGATTTGCGTGCAATCGTGATTATTCGCTAGTGCAATCGTAAACTGAAAATCAATTCTTTCGACTTGAACTACTAATATTCAAAAACCTAGTGTATTTTTTCATTTAAATGTTATTATTTAGAATGATTTTGTTTTTTTTATATTAACAAAGAAGAACAAGAACTTATGAGGTATCCGTTCTCCAACTTATATTTAATACTTTTTAAAAAAATGATTTTTGAGGGTACTTCAGGAACCTTTAAAAATAATTATCGACCAATAAAAATCATCACTTTTCTCCGTATCCTCGAATGAAATTTTTCCTATTAAGAAAATTCGTTAGTTATCACTGAAATTAGAGACGGACACTTCGTAACCTTTCGAGACGTTAAATTAAGTTAATCTACGATAAATTTTTCAAAAAAACATTTTTTATGCAGAATCATGTTCTACATTTCATACTCAATTTTCCGTTTTGCGTTATACTTGGAGAAGGACATTAGTATGTTGTGTCAACGGTTTTATTTATTATAGCAATTAATCTTTTAAATAAATTAGCATCTTAAACAACAGTTATTCAAATGTCCTTCTTTGGAAAATGACAAAAAAAAAAGAAAGAAAAAAAAACATACGCGCAGAGGAAAAAGGGTTTTTCGACGTGCTTTGATAGTATAATATTGGAGATTTAAACGATGGTTTATGCATTTTTATGTCGCGCTGACTGAGGCGTTTGTTTTACAATGCTACATTTATTGATAATTAAGCGTACGATTTTTACAAGGATTAATTGTAACATTTACTCATTTCTTAATGAAATATTGTAGTAAGGGTGTAGAAGGAATCTTATAGGGTAGGTATAGTACCTGCACTGTATATTATAGTTATATTGTTCATTATTTCACTTGTTTTCATCTTTTCGTTGTTTTTTAACAGTGAAGTTCACGGTTAGGAATTTGCCACACCTGTGCTTCGATATTTCTTTATTATTTAGAAAACCGATACTAAAGAATTCCTGGCTTCAATTTCGAGTCAATCCATTCATAATCACAGTAAAAAAAGGTTGAAAAACATTACGTCTGTGCGCTAAAATAGTTTATAAATTTTTCAAACAATTTTTCCTTTATTGAAAATGGAATGTCTTCAAACTGAAACCAGTCATCGTTTTACATTATTATCAGACCGATTATAGTTGAAAATTTGTTTTGATTTTTAAAATTAAATAGTCGGAGTCGTATAGCAGATTCCTAAGCACGAATTTCATATCTCCTTAAGTATATCAATTTCACGTTATTTATATGAGCGCCATATAAAATTTATTAAGTTGTGCATTTAATACGTTAAGTATCTTATAACTAAATATGTCTCCGCTCCTCTAAAATTCTTATAATTGAATATCATAACATGGTTATATTACATAATAAAAAAAAGATTTATTTTTCAATTTCATATTGAAAAAAAAATTGAAATTTCGCGCTTCTCCGCAAATTAACCAATTATTTAATTAAAAAAAGTCGCGACCACTACAAAAGCGCGAAATTTCAAAATTCAAATTAGCGAGAGAAAAAATCGTGTCAAAACACATATAACACAAAAGGGAAGAAACGTCAGTCCCGCGATGATGATAAATTAAAGGAGAAGGGATAAATAGCGTTGAATAATCGACGCTTGCGGAATACGAGAGGAGAGGTAAAGGGAGGAAATAGTCGATAGAAGAGTATTTATTTTATTATTGCACTCACGGCCGTCGCTCGTTCTAGACGCGGCGGCGACTCCGGGACCCGAGGGACGAACTTCCAAAGCCTCCTCGCGGCCGATGGGCAGATTATTCGACGTGCGCGTATACGCGACTGGTAGCTTATACCATTTGGCTTACCTTCTTTTCCAACGCTCCTGGGGAACTCGCCTTCCTCCGTCGTCACTACAACTGGCCAGAAATTTTTTTTTCGCCATTCAATTTCGCGGGAAATTAAAAACTCTTCTTTTAAAATGCAATAGTCTACTTCAATGTTCTCACAGACTGATTTTATATTATAGAAAAATTGTAATAGTTACTTGCTAAAATGACTATGGTTTCTGTTAAAATTTATTAGAAATTTCAAGAAATATTACTGTACGGTGGTCCTGAATAAAAAAAAAACACTGTATCTGTAAAAATATCAAAATTGATTTTTTTATTGATTAATTAACTCTCAACTCTATAAAGCCGAATAAGTGAATTTTAACTTGAATTCACTTATTTTAGTAAAATTTCACTTATTCAACTTTAAATAGAAATTCTCCAGAGAAATTAGCCAGAGTTTTTTTCAAGTTAATAATAAAATTAAAATATTGCTTATCATACCAAAAAAAAAATGTTTGTTCTCAAAAGAGATATAAAAAAAATATTATTGGGATTGAAAAGAATGCACTCGAATGAATCAAGAACATCGACTATTATTTTAATATTGATTAAAACATTAATAAAAATTACTCACTCGATATATCAGTATTAGCATTAGATACTTCTGATTTGGTGTTTTTAATAGTTTCGGAATTAATAATAGCTCTGGTAAGTTTTAAAAGAAACTACTTCAATGTTTCCAACCAAGACCTAAGTCTGTGAGAAAATTTAAATAAATTATTAAAATTTTTAACCATGATGTTCCCGCAGCCTCGATTACTCGCAAAAGCGGGCCGTTTCGTCCTCAAACTTTCGCGCCGCCGAGTCACCGCTAAATCGAATCCTCGCGATTTTTTCCCCGAGCATCCTTTCGAGTCGTCGCGGGAATTCCGAGGAGAGGCGGAGGAGGTAAAAAAAGGTCGCGTTACGGTTACTCACGCGCGAGTTTCCCCGGGCGGCGAGCGACAAGCCCGTAAAGACGCGACTCAACAAAGCCCGCGACGAACAGTACTTACAACTTCTTTTTTTTTTCTTCCTTCTTTTACTTTTTCCCGTCGATTTTGTCGGCGAGCGCCGCTGCGGAGTGTACCAGTGGGTTTACGATATCCTCACACCGGTGATGGAGTTTATTAAGAAAAATTTTGTAAATTTATCGATATGTACGAAAGAAAGTGCATACTCTTTATCAATCGCGTTGCGGAGAAATACAGCTGATTGACGCAAAACGCGTGCGATTCTTTTCGAGGTTTACAATATTACATGCCAAAGTGTGTGAAGATCCTACGGTGAATTTTCGAAGTCGTTAAGAAGAAAAATTACTTTTTTTAAGTGGTATAAACTACATGAATTTACGTGGCTCTCAAGAATGATCTGTCATTCGAATACCTATATAATCAAGATTTTAAGATGCTTATCGTAGATTACGGTTGTCAAGCTTGATAAATTGTGTAAATATGTATAAAAAAAATTCAAGTCCTTTATCTTATAATACACTTCTACAAGACTTTGCAAATGAACAATCGTCCACTGTTTCTAACAGCAACGCAATTTGCACCTTTTACACGCGAATCTGATGCAAGCGTAACGCACAAAGTTCGTTAAACGAAAATTGCACGCGTTTTGCGTTGAACTGAGCCCGCTTCAATTTCAATTTTCTTATGTCGATAATAGCTACGACTTAAAAAAAGAAAAAATAATGACAATTCGATTGCTAAAAGTTGAAACAAATTAAGTCACACGATGAAAAAAAAAAAATCTATTACCGACGTTGTGCTTGAAGTTCACGTTTTTTGCTATTTAATTAAATCCTTTGCAACCTATATACCTATGTATTTCGTTTAAAATTTGATGCACGTTTAAAAGTCGCTTCGGTAATGGATTAATTAATGAAATTCGCTATAATTTTACGTTCCTTCCAAACTTCGTGTAAACAGAAAATTATAACAGCGAAAATGACGAGAGAGAGGAATATATTGTTGCTGCTGTTGTTTATGTAAGTGTGTAATAAACGTATCGTTCGATGCACTTTTTTCGCGTCGCGTTCTATTATACCTTGAAAAAAAAAAACAAATTAAAACAAATTTCACGATGAATAATAAATAAAAAAAATGATAAAAAAGCAGACAAGAAGCTATGCAGGAGTGTCCTATACGATACATAGATCGACGAAAAAAAAAGAAACTATTAAATGTATATAATAAATATAATTGTATAATGTCATGCAGAATGTATTTAATGAACAACTGAAACGAGGTTGGTGTAGGGAGATAATAGAAAAGAAGAAAAACTTCTCCATAAGAAGTTACGGAGAAGTGAATTCCTCGACGAGGCCTCGAATCTTTTTTTTCCTGACAAATTTTCTTCTCTGCGGAAGTGGTGTAGTTGGCTTGGAGGATTTTAGAGAAAAAAGTGAGAGCGAAAGAGATAATATATACACGTGCGAAAGGATGGCGCGACAAGTGACGAATATTGTGTCCAGATGTATTAAATAAATAAACTGTCGATACCTGACGAAAAAAAATAGTCTGTTGTTAATTGTACCTATGTCCTTAATATCAAAACTATTTTCCTGTATTTTACAACTTTCTTCCTTTTTTCATTTTTTGAAAAACATGATAAAAATCGTATTTTTATATTTCAATAGAATAACACTTTCAAACCAAAAAACTGACTGTTCTATGATCTTCTCCCAGTGATAATTTCCATAACGTTTGTATTTTATTTACAAAAAAGTAATAAACTTTGTTACAAGATTAATTTTTTTCAAAGAGAATTTAATATCAGTATTTTTAATTAAATTATTTCGTTAATGACGTTAAAGTGTATATCTTTATTAATATCATATTTTTATTATTTGGATATTTTGTTTAAGCGAACCTTGCTGTTTAGTTTTTAAAGACCATCTACTTGTTTGTATGTCTACTGGTTTTAAGTCTGTTGTAAGAAGTAATTTCAAATCAGCAGTTAATAACATAAAAATACCTAAAACTAAAAAACTTAAGTAACTATTGTTTCTATTCGACATAAAAATAACATACAAAACAATTTATAAATACAACAGAAAGAATTTATTTACTTTTTCTACAGAATTATAAATTTAGAAAATATATTGTATATGTAATTCTAATGTTTTAATGAATTCGCCACGAAGATTTTACAGCGAGGTAAGTCAATTTTTTTATTATTTTAAAATAATATTCATAACAATATACATTCTATGTAAAAAACACTAAGTCTAGTTTTTAAATTAGAATTAAATATTGTCACCAATAATATCTTATGTTTTTTATCCACATATTTTTCGAATCTAAATTACATTATATTTCTTATTTCACTTTGATTTTTATTGTTGTACATATTAGATAAAAAATACAACATAATTGTTACTTTAAAATTATTCATTTTGATTTAACTTCTAATAATGTTTGTGTCAACTTTACAATAATAAATATGCAAGAAATATTTACAGAGATCATTTGACCAACGAAATTTCGAGATCGAAGAAAAAAGAAAAAGTAAAAAACATTGGTTTAGCATTCATTAGATTTCAGTGTTACATTGTGCAACAAGGAGAGCTGTATCTAGCAAGGGTGATATGTTCAACGCTAGTCGAGTTTAGCTCTTTTTTCCGAGTTACACACTGTATATATATTTTTTTTTTCAACAAAGGCATAATAAGGTCTTTTTTCTGCATGAAAGATGCGTAGGTGCTGGTATATTCATTTTTACCCGATTTTTAAAGTGGGGAAAAGATACACTATATCCCTTAGTAAAGCAGAGAAGAGTTTTTACTTTTTTAAACAAGCTCAAAGCGCGCGATTTTTTGCACTACTTTTAGGCATGACTAAAGGGCTGTGTCATAGCTGCGATGAAATAAAAAATAATCTTTCATGTAAACAGTCAAAACTATATAAAATGATAGACATGCTTCGTAGAACACTTTTACAATACAAGCAAAATTTAATAGAAAAAAAAATTTACCAGATATCTGTAATACTTGATTACACACACATACACAGTAGAGTTCACTACTTAAGCAGATCTTATTTATCACACTGCTTATATTTTCTCTTAAAAACTAATTTTCATCTTCGACAACTGAAAATTGGGTCTTTGAAACTGTTCGTCACTACATTTCAAACTATTTTTAAACACTAATCAGTTCTGACTGAATGTAACTTTTACAATACCTTTTGCCCATTGTTTTAATCAAGCTTGGGATTAATCAGGCACTTTTTGTTAGCTCGGATGTAACACATCATCACACTGCACAATTGGCCAATTCATGTATAAAAATTAAAGATAATTATAATATATATTATTTATATATCTTTCGTATTTCACGTTTTTACAGATTTACACAAATATAGTGTATATATTACATAAATATATTCGAAATTATATATTTATAGTATCCTTACGTCTTTCAAAACTTTGAAAAACTAATTATGTCTTGACTGCAAGTTCATAAAATTATCTTGTGCATTATACTTACTAAAATAATTCTTACATGTTTTTATTTTACATTCAATTCATAATTAATTTTTTTTTAACGTTTTGCTTACCATAATTACAAGATATTTGGACATCACTGAAATACTTTTCAAAGAACTAAATAATAGAAAACATTTTTTGAAATGTTTGAACATTTTAAGAATAATAAATGAAATGAAAATTTTGCTTAAGTTACAGCATGATTTTCGTAAATTTGTAATCTAGTCAATTTTGTAAGTTGAAAATATATTTAAAAAATTTAGTAAATAATTAAAACTCTTACAAAAATGTATATAAATTTACAATTTCTTTTCTTTAAACCAATCACGA
>JAXIUT010000037.1:10334437-10351133 GCA_035586675.1 Eurytoma californica | reverse complement strand
CTGAATTTAAGTAAAATTTTATAATTGACTATTTATGCCTTTTTAACGGGTACAAAGTGACAGTTTCTGCAGGATCTGTTTGAATTAGAAAAAATAATCTACGCAACTTGGGCGCAAGGTGATTCTTAACCATCATGCTATCGACAAACTACACTGAGAAAAAAAAATGTTAATTTTACTATACCCTCTAGTAAATAAATCTGATTATAGCAGTTGTTACCAGAGTTAAGATATCTATATTCATACATTTTTAGTGACAGTTTCTACAGTCGATAGTACAAAGTACTAGAAAGTTTAGTAATTTTCTTATAGAAAAAAGTACTAAAGTAATTGTAAGTTTAACTATTTCAATATAAACATACAGAAATGTTATGTAATGTTCTATGCTCTTACAAAAATGTTTACTATAGTTATTAAATAACTAAAACTGTGCGTCATATATTACTAGAAAATCTAGTAAATTTCTACTAATTTCTGCAATAGGTTTTTCTCAGTGTAGATGTTTTTTCTGTCTATAGACTCCGGCGCGAATCACCTACTACTTTGCGCCCAAGAAGCGCAATGTACAGTTTCCGATTACCTACAAAAAAAAATGAAAAATTTGAGTTTTCAAAGGCAATTTTGACGAAAATAATTGTACGTCAAGTGTATCTACCTGGAAAATTTTGCGTTCCTGTGCTTGAGCAGGACGAGGTGGTCGAGGAGTCGCTGGGCGGTGTCCTGCTGTGCGAGGTGGCGTGTCAGCAGCCCCGGCCTGGTGCTCAGAGGGGGTCGGTCCTCAATGATCATACACGCTGCCTGTTCCGTAATGCCGTGCGTCGAAAATGCGTGACCGGGCTCGCGGCGCCTGATCGGGTAGTGGTGGGCCGCTGCTAGTAGCCGCAAGTCCGCTGCTGCTGCCGCCGCCGCCGCCTCCAACAACGCCGGCGCCCCGGAGCTCGAGCTTGTGCTGCTGACGATGACGCCGCTGGCGATGCGATGCGCGTGGTGCCGACGAAACGGTGACGACCTGCCGCCGCCGCCTCCTGTGTTGTACACCGTACCTTTCCCTCGGGATGATATCCTGGATGTTTCTGGAACATTCAACAATTTTTTGTCTTCGTAAGTTTACTTTCGCGTGTTTTTTTCCTTTCGTTCAATTAAAGTTAAGATTTTTACGAATATTTTTTTTTCGTACTAATGTATGGTGCAGTAGGGAATGTAATATAAACGCAGGTCACTGGGGAGCTGCTATGTGTCTTTTCAAAACTGGACACTTTTGGTCTTCGAGCAGTAACTGGCCAGATAATGACTACGGCTAATTGGTGATTTCTAGTAGGGGTGGAGAACTACATTACATTTTTTTAAAAGATCTGTTGTATTAAAAAAATTTTTTACTTCTTTTTAAAAAACTACTGTTATCTGCTGTTGTAGTTATAATTAACCTATTACTAAGAAACAGAAATAGACTTTTTATCAGTTTCTGGAGAATTAATAAAAATTTTAAAAACGTAAGATTATCAGTAACAAAATAAGCTATAATTGTTAATTTCACTCCCAAATTTTCTTTACTATATTTTTAATGTATATTCGGGGAAAAAAGAGACTTTAGGAAACACTAACTAATTTAAATATAATAATATTCTGCCTCATCTTCGACATCAGAACTATACTGAATTATTATTTTTAATCTACTGGACTGGATAGTCCAGGAAGAATGAGATTCTTATATGACTGTGAAACAAAAACCTGATAATCTTTTCGAATTTCTTTTATCTCTACGTTTCATAAAGATAAGAGAGCGCGACGTCACTGTGCAACTGAAACCCACGAGCAGTTATTAAAAAAAAAAAAACACTGATAACAATTTCCTGTCCACGTGTTTCGTACACGCAATCTGACGAAATTATTTTGAAAAAATTGTACCGAGACGTTGCGATCATAATTTTAAAAATTGATATGAAAAATTATAGACAATATATTTTTAATATGCAAATTTCTAAACAAGCATTAGTACTCCGAATTTCGAAGTGCTAAGGACGGATATCATCCAGGAATATAATTACCGCTGTACAACTAGACTAATTATCTTTGCGCAAGCGGTGCGCGGATATGACCATATGAATCACAAATTGCCATTTCCAGTGCTTTAATAACAGCGACGTAAACCACATTAATTTCGCCTAATATTCTAATAAGATCAAATATGTAGGTGTTCCGCTAAAGCGGATGGTAATTTAGGAGATCATTGAATTACTGAACTTGCAAACTGTTGGAATAAAATTTTTAGTCTAAAAATAGAATCTCGTAATCTTGTCTTTAAATGAATTACGTACCTAGTTGAATAGTATTAAATTTTTTCAAAATTAAATTAGCCAAATATAACCTATAAAATTATACTGAGATGCTACTGTTAGTAACGAAATTGTAGATAAGCTTACAAGGTAATCGGGAAAAGCAGGCAGCGATAAAAATTTTGCAAGTTTTTCATTCCTATTGATATTTTAGGCCTCTCCTCTATATTCTATCTTTGTTCCTCCATTTAGGGGTGATATCTCGTTAGGTCTTCTAAGCAGTAAGCCAATGAAGTGCGGGACGAATTTCTGGCTCCTTGCATCGTTCTGATTGAATACATTTGTGCGAGTTTGGGCTCTCGTAAAATTCGACTTTACGACGGAAAATTTCTTGCTCAATCAACTCTCGAACTGAATTGCGACGTAAATAAAATACGTGACGAACGTCGAATGTGGGCTAAATTCACATTGCGAAATCCTTCCTTTCATTATCAAATAATCTAGAATTAAATGATTTAATTTTCTAAAAGTGAATTTTAGAATTATACGATTTAATATTCTAAAAGTAAATTTTAGAATTAAATGATTTAATATTCTAAAAGTAAATTTTAGAATTAAGTTATTTAATATTCTAAAAGTAAATTTTAGAATTAAATGATTTAATTTTCTAAAAGTAAATTTTAGAATTAAATGATTTAATATTCTAATTCTTTAGGCTTAATTTTATCAGCAGTTACTTTTTATTACCAGAATATCGCGTCTAAATAAATGTAACGATTTCTTTCGTACCATTAACTTTCGGTGAATTACCATTTTACAATAAAACGTCCGTTTATGCGCTGTTTTACGCAATTTAATAAGTAGATACTCCATCGAGGATATACAAGTGAAATAGATCAAGCGAAATGAAAGGCATAAAGCAGCGGTTTATTGCGTCGGCAACTTATAAGTCGCGAAATAACTCCAACTGCCGTTAAATCTATCGCGACGGTTCGCTCGTTAATAATTTGTGATCGACTTTCTTCCAACGACCTGCCAATGCTTGATTTAGTTTCTCTTTATAATGGCTTCAGTCCTTCATAATGAATCAAATAAAATCCATCAATAATTATAACTCAAAAATTAAAGAAATTTATCGCGATAAAAAAAAATTCTATTATAAATCTATCAGATAGACAGAGTACTGACAAGTAATGTATTGTTTTTGCAATTATTAGTAACAGACTAACAATATGGCGTTTCGCAAATTCGTATGACGTTTGAACTGTACGTAGGATTTAAATATACTACAGTGCGGTGACGTCAGGTTAAAGTCTTCTTTAAATTATTAAATTAAAAGAAAGAAGGAAAGATACATATGTATTATTGTTTAATATTGTGTTTAACGGGACTATTCCTAATTGAATGTTTCGTGCAAGTACCTAATTGCGAGTTTTGCTAAGCGTTTAAAAACTGCTTACCGAAAGGCACTTCGACGCTTTAACAGTTATTTTTCCTTATCAGTGGCATGTTATCGCGAATAAACATTAAAATTTTCGCACGCAGCTTACCTACTATATATTTTCCTTTCAATGTTCATTTAATTATACAATATATTTCTACTTTTTTTAAAATTATTTTCTATTTTAAGCGTTTTAAAATAATAAATTTGTTAACACTGATCTCATAAGTCCGCATGCCATGAGGCATTTATTTTTTTCAGATACAACGGTATCCGTCAAGAAAACAGTGTATTTTATCAGTGTTTATTATGATTACTTGGTTAGTGCAATATTGCAGAAAAACAGTAGTAGTTATTTTAATTGGTATGTATCGCATATGAATTTTAATTATTAATTTTTAATAATCCAGCAATGAACAAAATGTTCGATAAAACGTTAAAAAAATACCAGTTATCTTAACGAAATAAGTGTAAAACTGGGGATTGGAAATTTACCATACCGGTATCGATGATATTTAAAAAAATTCCCAAAAATGTTCTGTTCCCTTCATAATCGCGGAAAAAGGAGAAAAAGTATTTGTATGCAGATTAAAATATGTTCCTCCTACAGTTATACGAATGGAATAATTCAACATTTTTTTGTCCCGTACCTCACAGTAACCTTTTTCGAAAATTTATCTTGATTATTTTAAATAACGCTGAAAACGCCAAAGCCGACACACCAGATTCCCCCCAAGAACTCACGCTATTAAAAAAAGACAGTCGCGACAACAAGTCGCGAATAAAAACGACAACATCCCTAAGCCGCGGATCAGCGTCCGCCTCCGCATCGGCGAGCGAAACCTTTTGTTTCGAGGCCGCGGCGCCGAAGTAGCTCACCGCGAATTACCGCCTCGAGAGGGAAATCGATGCCCCGGCGGCTCGCGGGCTATGCACCAGCGACAGTCGCACGCGCGACCCGGGAATCTCGTAATCGCCGCCCGGCGCGGTCGCGTGAATCCGCGGCACGACTGCACCGCGGAGTCGCGTGAGCACGCGAATTTCCGCGCGGCGCGCTTTCGATCGAGCGCCGAGGCTCTCTTTGCCCCCCCACCCCACGAGGGTAAGTATAATATAGGTTTTAGCGTGGAGAGGCACTCCGGTGTTTTTGCTCGTTTCGAGTGTATAGGCTTTTAGAGGAGGCGGTTTAACTGGCGCTGTTGGGGGATTGAAGGAGTTTTAGGGTGAGATTTTCCATATATAAAAGGGAGATGGCGATATATTGATCTCAGAGCCAATTCAGAAAGTTATCGAAAAATTCATTGGTTGATACAACGGAAAGGAACGAGAAAGAAATGGAATAGAGTTAGAGAAGCAGCCAATTTCGGAGTTCAGCGGCAAAATAATCTATCCGCGCGCAGCGCGCTAAGAAAACTTATTATATATATAACTTATTATATATAAATTTATTATATATAACTTATAGTTATTGTAAAAAGTATGCAATGTTTGGTACGTTTTTTCAAATTTAAATTTTAATGCGCACTGTAATCTTTTGTCAATGATAGTCTTAACGTGCGTTTATGATGGCGGCTTATTTTTCGTAAGAATCTTAAAAGTGAAGCAAATTTGAATTGTTTAAGAAGAGGACATTGTGATTTGTTCGTGGTTCAATATAACAATTAATTTTTAAGGTTGAAATGTTAAGTTGATAAACAAATAAATATAATGCAAGCACAAGTTTTCTTAATTACTTGTATTAATCAATTTTATTTTTAAATATTTCAAATTTGCAGCGCATACTGTTAAGATTCTTAGCACAAATAAAACGCCATCTGAACGCACCCTAGTTACATACTTGTCATTGAAAATTTTTAATGATAGAAATTTTGAGAGTATAGTGTTTCAAGTGAACGTTAATTATAAAAACACATGTTATCTGACTAAATTTTATCTGTGAAATATGCATGAGTGTCAAGATAAAAAAAAAAAAAATTGTGTTATTTTTTATACTCGTTGTTTTGAATACAAAACTCGGGTAAAATTTTGCACGCCACACAATACATTTCTTTACATAATACAAGATAATTATGTAAAAACAGAATATTTCCGGTACATAGAAGTTAATTAGCGAAATTAAAATATTAAAAAAAGGATTTTCGATACGCCGTGCGCAAAAATACGACTTTGCGCACGCTTTCTCAAAATCAGCTGCATAAAATCGTACTTTGCACACGTTGTATTGAAAAATACGGTTCGATACATGAGCGAGAATGTGATTTTTAGCCTCGTATGACCATTTCTGCTCGTGCGTAAACGTCATACGGAGCTAAAAATCACATTCTCGCATTTGTATCGAAATGTACTAATAATTTTTTCGTTTTTTAATATCAGTAACAATAAATTTTTCAATAAATTTTTCTTATTCAATAAAATTATGGAGCAATCGAGTCGTTTACATTATAATATCAGTAACCTTTACCCATGCTAGATCATACTACGCTTGATTAGAAAAAATACACTGTACTGTAAGCCGCGAAGTATTTCGACGTGTTCTACACCTTACCGCTGCACGCGGCGTGCACGCATAAATATAAATCATACAAGGGAAAAAGAATTTTTTTTGCACATTTTACCGCCTATAAGCGCAACCGCAGCGTATAGTCGACCCCATTTATCCCGGGGTTGCACAAAGCGATCAACCCCGTAAGCACCGAGGCGACTCTCCGCTGTAATCGAGTTAACGTCCTGTTAAAAGCGGCGTTTTATTAGCGAAAGTAGCAAATTTTAAAACACGCTGTATTTTACACTTTATAGTATATTTTAAGTTTTATCGATTATTTGGTTTTGTTTTAATATCCGTTGTTTATCGACTGCTACGAGTACGTAATAAATTCCGATAAAATAACAATGGTTTGAAATGCGTTCAGTTCGCGCTGGTATACGAGCGGCAGTGAAAACAATACAAATCGATTGTTTTTATTTTAATTTCCCCGCAATTGTTGTTATTATCGATAGGGAAAGTAAATTTAGATAGATACGATAAGGTAAACACGCGCTGAGCGTCTTTTACGGCTGATTGTGTATCTGCGCTATCTGTTGATTACAGAAAGATTTGAAAATATATAACATAGCTTTGTTGTCATAATCGTAAACACTTGTTTAGTGTACCAGGATTACTGTTGGGTAAACATCTCCTTCTTCATTTTTGATCAATGATAAGTTTAGTGAAATAAAGGGAAAGGCGTCATAAATGTAGAAAAACGTTTCACTTAAATATGTATAAAGTATATATAAAAGAAATGTTTAAGGAAATGTCAAGTCCTCCGGAAAACGACATTGAATGCAATAATAAGGAAAGATACTGGCTATACATGAAAATAAAATCTTAAATTATCCAGTTTGGTACCTGAGGAGTCTCTCGAAGGTCTGATTTTATTACGAAGGCTGTAATAAGTTTAAGTGCAATCGAATTATTTAATAATTTTTAATAAAGTAAACCTCCAGCTCTAATGGATTTTACGAATTACGATATTTTTAAATTAATGTAATTGCACTTTTAGTATTTTTATACTAAAATTTAATTTCACAAAGTGTAAACTTGCTTTGCAAAAATAGCACTTTTCCCAAAATCAATAAATTTTCAACTTTTGAAATGCGCAGAAGCAAAAGTTTTAAAGTTATCTTTCCAAAATTGTTTTTATCCATGCGAAGCACTGCGTTAAATCTTACTTAGCGAAATTCTCAAATAATCGGATGAAATTCGATTTTCCCGTCAGCGCTGTTTTTGCGGAAGTTAGTTTCCTTCCAAGTAAAATCGCGCCGTTCGTCCGTTAAAAATACGGCGACTCGCGAAAACAGCATAAATTTTCGCGAAGCTCTGCTGTAACAAAAAAGAAAAAAAAAAAAAACTACGCGCGAAAAGTTCGCGATTTATGCGCGCGCGACGCTATTGTATTCCGCGCAAACAAGCGGCGGGAAGTTTAATTGAAAGGCTACGGTCCGGCCCGTCAGTCCCGCGGCAAATTGGAAAACGCGATTTTGTCGCTGACATCCGTCGACCGGTAATCGACTGGAGCGGGGCGTCATACCTCCGCGGAAACGCCTTAAATGAGAGCCCGATGGAAAATTTTGTTCTCTTTACACACTCGAGGGAGACCTGGGCTAATTACTTTTCGAGAAAAAGCGCCCTTTTCTTTTTATTTTTTCTTTTGGCTGCGGAATCGCGGTGTAATTGATGGTAATTGGCGGGGGTGTGTCTAATCGCCGTTGGATAAAACGAGGAGGTGGTTCTTTCTTCAACCTCGGGGTCGTAAGATCCTACGGGTTGTTATTGAAATTTTCTGCGGCACTGTAATGAATCTTTTTAAAACGAGGCTCCGAAATAGCGGAAGATTACTTTCTTTTTTTTTTTTTTAATTTTTTCACGGTTTGACCTACATTGTGACTGGTCGCTTTAAAAAGGCTCACCCTGCTCTCGAGGCTATTATTTACTCAATTAGATCGTCTTCAGAAGTTTAATGGTGCAGTAAAAACTTTTCCTTCCCTCTTTTATTCCTCGATAAAACTATTAGAGTACTTTATTATGAATTTCTAGGGAATGACCCGTAAGTAACAAAAATTGATACTTTCGTTTCATTACGTTACGTAAATTATACAATTCTGTACGATTATTAGTTGAAAAATTACCATCCTCTATAGTAAAATTTTCTATAATGCTAGTAAATTATGCTAGACGCTATTGTAAATTTTATTAGGAAGTATGGTAATTTTTCTAAATTTTTACTAAACATTACTAACGAGGATGGTAATCTTTCCACTAAATATTAGTCTGTGACTACTTTTCTATACGGTATTGTAATTTTTACTAGAATTTGTTCTCAGTGTATCAGAAAATTCAAATTTTAATATAATAGGGGAGAGCGGGGCATAGCGGGCCGTGGGGCAATGTGAGACTTCGGGGCATAGTGGGCCACCCCATTAAATATGTTTAATTTGCTCTGAAACATATTTATTAACAAGTCTCATTGAAAATAAAGCTTTTTAAAAGAATATCATTTTTACATTGCTGTATCACTGTATATAGTATTATTTTATAAATTTCTAAAATAGTATAATCTGACCAGTTTAGGTTAAGATATCGTTTTTTTTCAGGTGCGTTTTAAATACTCACTTTTTTAACATTACACTGGCAGTTAAAAAATAAATTCGCCGTTAAGAAGATAACGTGTCCCGACAAAGAATATAAAGTATGCCGTTGAAAAATGCACGCTTTGAGATAAAAAAAAAAGTAAAGGTTCCGTATAAAAGTTTCGCATACTTTCGAAAGTACACTCCACCTGGCTATTACGTAGCGCGGCGTGCATTTTATCAAGAAAATTCAGATCCCAAAGTGCACCAGGTGGCGTGTGCGTGCGAAAGGATCGTTAGTTTCCACCGCGAAGAGAGCCGCGACAAGGTCGATCGAGCCCCGGTGGTCGCGAATTGAAACGCGAGATGGAAAACGAAGTGAAACGGCAAAGCTCGCGCCGAGCGGGCATTCGAGTTTCAATCGAAGCGTTGATATTTAAGCAGTTTTTTTTTTGTAAATAAATCGGATGGAAAATCGAGGCACAATTGACGACGTAAAAATAGCATCGATCGCCTCGTAAATACTTGAGAGAAAATCTATATTTGACACTTGACGGCTGATATCGCAGACTATTTGCAATACGCAACCCCCGATGGTAACTCGAGTTTGGCGTTTTATATTTTGATACAGCAAAGTATGTCGATCGAGAGGCGAAACTTTAAGCTTCAAAAACAGTTATCTTTTGTATGCCAGACATAATGTTGCATTTCAGCTGATACGCGTAATTTTTGATAATACAAGCTTTTATCTAAATGAATTTGGATAATTTACTAGACAATCATACTTATTTGGTGTAATTTGATTAAATATTTCATTCATAACATACTTCTTAACATTTTAAACAATTTGAACTGCATGATCACTTGGATATCATTTGGTTTTAATGAATTACAGTGTGATTCCTGTGCTGATTTGTGATGACTTTTTATGCAACTCTGTGCATAAAGCACTGCTTCACGCACTAGTGCGCAATTTTGACTGTGCTAAATCAGCACTTTACGCCATCGTTGCATAAAGCAGTGTTCGATACTCGTGTCAGAAGTGATTTTCAGACTCGTGTGACTGATCACCCTCGCTTCGCTCGGGCGCTAAACTCACGCTCGTCCAAAAATCACATCTGACGCACTAGTATCGAAAACTACTATTACAGTCACTGAAAATTAATTTTACTTCGTGTAATAGAGTGAAATGGAAATCGGTGCCATTCGGAGATTTATTGGTCATTCTATACTTTACTTTTATGGTATGGAAGTCTCATCTACAATTTTCTCGATATTTTTAAGTAAAACTTCGCTTCACCAAATTTAGTCTGTCCAATTCAATGAAATTCAGTTATACTTATTAGAATAACTTTATAACTTGACGCGCAAGGGACTTCAAACTATCAGAAACTACATGAAAAATATCGAGCACAGTACGATCGCAAACTTTGGCAATACTCAGATCAGCCGAAGAATAGATGAAAAATCGTTCGTTCCTCCAGAACTTTCAAATTTTTTTTTTTCGATTAGAATTTCCCAATAAATCTGGGCTAGTATAACCCGGGCAGCTGGTAAACGCGTATAGGGAGATTAAACGATTTTCCTCTCGTATAAGCACACCACCGTCTATCTTCGCGTTCGACGGTTCCGAACGATAACCCGAATCGATCGAACTGCGGAGCACCGCGCCGATAGGGTGTCGTGTCCCATATGGAGCGCCCCGCGGAAGGTAACACTGTCTTCGCGAACGAGGCTGCCTTCGACTTTTCACTTTTAGCACTTCGCGGCCTAACTCAATTACGCACCCCATTCCATAAAAGCGACGAGCATCTCAGGAACTTTTTTAACGACGAAGCTGGAACTGATCAGCGACGATCGAAGAGGTTAACCCTAACTTTTTTACAATATTGGAGAAAAATTTGGAAAAAGTTTCCACGTGATTTACGGGCATTGTTTAGCCAATTTTGGAAACTTTTCTTTTCTTTAATACTAATTAAATTTTTCTCAGTTATTCACATTAATCCGATCCATATGTTTATCTTTTTCTTTTAAAGAAAAATTTCATCTGCAAACCGCAGCTAAATTCTATATCTTAATTTACTATTAATACCACATATTAGAGTCTTTTCATATTGTGAATCTTCTCAATATTTGAAAAATAAACTATGTAAAGTTGGTTGAGTTTAAATAAGTGAATAATACAATACACTTATTTAAGTGACATCTCACTTATTCAACTTTAAATAGTTTACTTTTCAAATATTGAGAAGATTTGAATCGTTCAACTTCAGAGGGAAAAAATCTAAAAACAGCCATACCCATTCCATTACGTCTGATTACCTGATATACCTCGTATAGGTATACCTATGCGAGGGATTAGGCATCATTTGTTGGACAATCTTTTATCGCACCCGATGACTCACCGGTGAAAACTTTTATCTTACAGAAGAAAAGGAAGGCAAGAAAAAACGAGGTAATCCCGCTAAATAAACCAAGAGGGAAAAGAATCGCATTCGTGACTTTCACTTAAATAAAGCAGCTCCACCCGGCGGCGCGCGACTTACGAGATAATACATACACGCCCCCGCGGGCGCACGTCGACGAGGTGGCCCTTTGTGCGCACGTGTCGTCCGGCAGCCTCCCGCGAGCTTCTGCACCCCCCTTCGCGAGGCTCCCCCCCCCCCTTCCCGGCGGATGCTTTACCTGCTCGGCGTAGACGCATAAGTCGTGATTTCCGGAGGTGTTCGCTCCCGGCCTGGTCTCGTGTGCTTCGCCGTCCCGGGCCCGTGTCGGCCAGCCGGTCCCCTGAGCCGCCCCGCGAGAGCGACGACGTGTCCACTGCGCCGTCCGAGAGTGGAGCGAGTGCGAGGAGAGGAGCCTGGCCTCAACTGTGTGTGCTCTCCGCGCGCCGGTGGGTAAGCGACTCCCGGACTCCGCTCCGCCAGCTCGCACCCCCTCTCCCCATCGCTGTGCGTCCCTCTCGCTCCCACCCTCGCCACCTGTGCCCGAGCCCGCGCGCAGACTCGGGGGTCGGCTTATTGATCCGCGCGGGGGACGTCGCCGACGAGCCGCGAGTAAGACAGAGAGGGCCGCGCTGCGACGGAGGAGAGGACGGGTTCGAGGGAGGGGGGTTGCTGTACTTTTTTTTTTTTTTTTTTGAGAGAGAGAGGGGGAGGGTGCTTTTTGCGGGCTTGATTATTCCCTGGTGGGATCTGGGAGGGAAGGGTTGCGGATGTTTTTTTTTTTGCTTTTAAAGAGGGTACAGATGTTGGAGCTTTGATTGGGGCTTGGGGTTTTGATTGCGATGATTTTGTAGTTGGAGGTGATAATCTTTCTCTGCTCTCGGAAGGTGGGAGAGGGAAAAAGCACTGGATTTGAGTACAAAGTGAGACGCTCAATTTTTTTTTTTTTTTTTTACTCTTCTACGTTATAAGAGTCTATGTGAATAAATAAGATTCACAGATTATTATTTTACGTAAGAGATGAGAATAAGTAAAATTCACTGATTTCACGTTCGAATAACTGAATATTTACTCTACTTTGTAAGACGGATTATTTTCACTTATTCACGTTTAAATATTTAATTTCTAGTTGTAACTATAATATTGTAGTAACTTTGTTAAAAAAAACCAAAAATTTAATTATTTGATCACCAATTAATACAAAAATCAAGATATAGTGAAAAGAAATATTACTTTTTCCTGTTTTTCATTTAAAGGACAAATATTAAATGAAATAAAAAAATTAATGTAAAATTAATTGCCTCATTAGGCTTTGTTATTCTAGAAAAAAGTTTTAGCACTGATGTCCCTCATTATTTCGATTAAAAGGCCGTGAACGAAGGTGAATATAATAACACTGGTTTACTGTTTCGTTATGTTCTCTAATTTTTAATATCATTTTACAATCTCGATTTTTTAATATTATATAGTATTTTACAGCTTACTCAATAATACTTATCAAATGACTTAATTTCAAAATAAATTCCTTTCACCCTTTCTAGCAAAATGACTAATTTCAAGCAAATATACTCTCAAAATGTGGAGGAGTGAAAAACCACTCGAAGCTCGATTTTTTCTGAAAAAGAGTGATTTTTCACTTCAATAGAGTGACTTTTTGAATTGTTTAGTCTTCTACATTATGAGAGTAAAAGAAAACCAGTATACATTTACGATTCCCCTTCGTAGAGTAAATTAACGATACTTATTCCCCCATCGATAAAATAATTTCTCTTGCTTGAATTCTTTCTTCTTTCTAAACTAAATTAATTTCAATGAGGGAGAAAACTCTCCCAATTTAGAAAAATGGAAAATTCAAGAAGAAAACTGAGTCTGTTTAAGACTTTGAGGAGAATGAGATTGATTTTCCGTTTAATTCTAACTTGACTGTCGTGGGTTGAAGTTCGACTCCGGCTCAGTTTTCACTCGAACCGAGCAGTTTCTCCGTTCTTCACCCTTTCATATTTTAAGAAAAGTAACAAGTGCACCCACCACTTTAACGCGAAACCCAACAAAAAAAAATCCAAGGCCAGCATCCCCCCCTCGAAGTAAAAGATCCCCACCAGCCCCGAGGAAACAAAGAGGAGTCAGCTCCTGAAAAAAGAAAGCAAATTCTCTCGAACGATCCAAAAAGCGAGCGCCAGGAGAAGTGGAGCAAGTGCGCGGTTCAAGTCCGCAGAGCCGCGCGCCCCGGGGGTAAGGGGGTCATCGAAAAGTGCAGACGGCGGCGCTCGCAGACCCCGCGGGGGGGAGCGAGAGGGAGAAGCCCGCAATGCGAGAACTCGCACGCCGACACCCACACCGGAGAGGAGGAGGCGGCGATCGAACGTACACCTGACGAGGGCCGCGCCGCATCGCGCGCCTCCCACTATTCGCTCCGCTCCACCCCCGCCCGGCGGTTGCGTAAGCGATTCGCGAATTCCGGCCAAGCTTTTGGGGTCGCTGAATCACCAGCTTGGTACTTTCCTTTTTTTTTTATTTGGAGGGTGGGAGAGTTTGAGGAGGATGAGGTGGGTTTTTTTGTTTGACTGGGACTGGATTGTCGAGGGTTGAAGGCTTCGATTTTTACTTAGGGAATATGATTTCGGATCGCGGGAATCTTGTTGTGTGTTTGTATTTCATGTAATGGTTTGGAGATTTAGAAACGGATTTTTTTTTTTGGCGTAAAGTGATTAGTTAGTTTAGTTAGCCGATTTATGATAAACTGATTAGTTAGTTTAGTTAACGGAGTTATAATAAACTGATTAGTCCGTTTATTTCTGTTCAATGACCAAGTGTAACAGGATGGCCAGTTTTCGTCTATTAATTTAGATAAAAAAATAGCATGTTTTCTTCTACGTGACTTTAGTAGTATTGTTTTTAAAATCCTGAAGTTTAAAACCTTAAAAAAATTACCCTCTATCAGAAAGAAAGCCGCCTTTAATTTAGAGTGGCTTACTTTTTTTAACTCTTTCAAATTTAGAAAGTAAATGAAAATCATACTCATTTTATGTTAAACATTGTAATACTATGTGTATTAAGATTATTTTGTAATAAATAAAATCAATACAATATTTATTAATTTAATTTTTATTTCTTTAAGTATGTTTAAGTATTTTGCTTATTTAACCATTATAGTACGCATATATTTTTATTCTTTATTTTTCTCCGATTCAATTATTTTTCGTTCCATTAAATTATTTTATAAATACATGTAAACACGCATAGTCAACCTACTACGTGAAGCTGTTTTGATGAAAAACCACTACAATTAATGAAATTTAAAACACCTCCACTATTTACTGCTTAATGCAAAAATTTTCACTCTCATTTGAGTGGTTCTTCAATCATTCTGTTTCAAAAGGTAATTTCGAACTCTTAACACCTCGATAAAAGAAAACACGCAAAATATTTCGTTATCCGATCAACCAATTTCCTTATGTTATGCGGTGAGATTTTACACTATTTACACGCTGAATTATTCACGCGCGTCAAGTAATCATTTCGCAGCAGCTCAGGTGGGGGTTAAGGTCATCGCCGCGCGTGCGTTTTAAGACACGATGATTCGGCAGATTAGGCCGTGGAGCGCGGTTAGCGCCGTATCGATTCTGCCCTCCGAACAGGTGGTTTTTACGGCTTCCACCGTCGGCTACAGTCCACCCCCGCGAATCCGTGTTTCCGGGCTCGCCGTTAGGTATATATCGGCTCGACACCGTTTCAATAATCGATTTTTTACTTTCTTTACTCTTTTTTTATATCGGATTAGATTCACTTGAGATCCTCTTATAAGAGGATGCGATGAGATTAACTAACTTAAACAAAAAATCAACTATAAAGCTCACATGGGCTTCATGTGTGTAAACGTACATATTATCAACAGCTTCGTTAAAAAGGTCAAATCTATACTAAAAGAATACATAAGTACATACATTTCTTAATTTCAGTATTAATTACCACCACGTTTTGCACCTTCAATAAAAAGGCAGAAAATTAAAACACAAGTTTCACACCTTGATACCAAGTAACTAGTTAAAAACACGCACAAATGAATAATTAAAGTACATTTTTTTGCAGAATAATATTGTTACGATGTTAATCAACATCGCCCAATTGATCCATTAGCGACACAAAATTAAGTAATGATATTTGTAAACTCGCGAATGCACTAAACGAGATTCGGACCTGCGCAAACTACGCTCCGTTGCAATGAACTCGGCATTAAGTCACTTTCAGATTCGAGCATTTTTCATCGTCAAGATACTCGCGTTACGCAGCGCGACACGCAGTTACATTTATCCGAGCGCCGCGGAAAATATTTTGAACGCGCAATAAATCAATTAAGCGGGATTTATTTTTAAACGACGCTCTACGCACGGAGCTGCGAAAAATTACTGACGGACGCGCTACCACCGGAGGTAATAAAAAAAAACTCGATCCGACCAGAATTCGCTTACGATCGAAGTTTTTTAAGCGCGACATGGATTTTCCATAACAATGTACAGGAATTCGCCATTAGCCTTGACGCGTAATAATGTGTTTTTGGCAAAACATTTCATACTTCCCTAAAAAAAAGGTCTATGGAAATTTTTATGCTAAAATATAATGCATTGTTTAGAAACTGTTAAATTAACTTTAATTAATCATCTTTCATACATCTATTGACAATTTCCCTTTTTTTACTGCAAAATGATGAATAATTGCGCATCATTCGACGCCAGAAAAAATGTAAAAACAGCTTACGTCATTACTTCTACTATTACCTTTCATGATTACTATACGAATTCCGAAACACATAAGCCTGCTGTCGCCCCCGCTAACAGAGGAAGTCGCGATAAGAAAAGTAGGTATGCAATTGCATAGCTATCAACTCGGGGACTTCCGGTTTTGGAGCTAAAGTATGACGCAGCACTCTGCACACAACCATATACCGTGCAACTTGGCGCATTTTCGAGCAGAGTTCAAGGTCGACGGGGGGACGCGTCCATTTGGCTAACGCGATTCCATTAAGATTCCCCTTTTTTCTCTCTCGAATTTCGAATTTCCGACAATTTCTGTTTATCAAGATAAAAGGGATGAGATTTTCTGCAATGAGTAATGGTCTTATATTTCGAATGGAGAATTAGGTTGTCAATGATTCAAGTCACTGTTGAAAGATTAAGTAGTTAATATACGAAATACCTATCAGGAAAATTTATCAATTCGATTGAAGTGCTATTTAATTACAAAATTGATATTTCGAAAAACATTATTTCATTATTTATTTTGCTTATATCCATTTATAGTATCATACACCTCTGTCGAAGTCTCTCTTTTTAATGTTTCCTGTTATCGAATTCTCTATATGAGGAATTCTACAAAAAAAATCCCATTAGCGGGTTTAAAAATTAAAGGAAAAAAATGTATGAGTTCATTTA
>JAXIUT010000037.1:10297785-10324836 GCA_035586675.1 Eurytoma californica | reverse complement strand
TATAGGAGTTACTACTGGGAGCTATAGAAATATAGTCTTTCCCACAGTTGTAATTTTATGCTGGTTTAATAAATAAATAAATAAAACGAACTGTACTGAACTAGTAAAATTTAAGCGTTTTAAAAGTAAAATTTAAGTATTGCAAAATCAGTAAAATCAACATTTCTCACAGTAATTATTACTAACAATTATAATCCCAATCGTATATTTCCTATAAAAAATTAAATAAATCCTACGAAAATTAAAACTCTGGCCAATTTATGGTTAATTTCTTCACAAGGTTTCTACATTGATAATTCTACATGATTAAAAAGTAAACTATACATTTCTCCAAAGTAGTTTCTATAGATACTTATGAACGTAAATAAACTTAACATTTTACAACTAAATCTACTAAGTAAAATGTTGCATCTATTGTTTATTTTTTCTGTATATCAATTGTTTATAATACCTTAGTAGCTATTTTAACTTTACGCTAATAAGTTCATTGTAGGATCATGTTTAATACTTTTTTTTTAAATAATTACTTGATAAAGACAAGTTCCATTGTAAAAAAATTTATCATAAATTGGCCGAAATTATATTCTTTTCTTAAATCTGGATTATTTAATTTTTTCAAATATTAAAAACATTTATAGGTACAAATTTAATATGAAAAATAGTGTAATATAAAAGAAACAATAAATGATACAGTATATATCTTATCATCACTTCAGAATACAACATTGCAAAATTCTTGTTATGATATAACAAAATTATATTACAGAATATTTTAATTATTACACAAAGATCTACAAAATTATCTTTTTATATTTAATATAATATTACGCATTCTGGATAAATTATGGTTAATTTTTTTCAGGGTATTTATTATTTTATGAAGTTAAATAAAAAAATATCATATTTCTTAAAGCAGTAAATAAATTAAATTTATAAACAAACAAATTAAACTTAATTAAACTTTTATCTTTATCAGTAAAAATAGATTAGCCTTAGGACATCCGTTCCAATAACACTCCTTTTTCACAATGTTCTTTATTTAACACCGTCGATGCACCGGCCTCCCGCGTCATTGTTAAGAATTTAATCAAATACCTAGCTAGCTGGCTCCCAGGTATTTTTACCGAATCCACGCTCCAAAGATAGCAGAGTAAAAATTATCGAATTCCACGGCGCGGCGTGGGTCCGAGGGAGGGGGGGCGAAAAAAACGCGCCTCTCTGGAAGTGAAATAGTTGGACTTTCGTCAGACGCGCCTTGTGCGTGCGTTAACAAAAAAAAGAATGCTCGCCACGTGGAAAAAGTGCGGATGCTATTCGAATTTAAAATGAGCTGCCTCGTCCGTCGAATTGGCGCAACCGTTATTTTTCCCGAGGTTAGAAATTCAACGGCCGGGGAGAGCAGCTTTAATTTTTCATGAAGTCGAGCGTTAAATTTTACGTCATCAAAGCTGCTCGTGTTATATTTGCTTTTTAGCTTTTGTAGTTTAATCTACATTGTTGAAAAAAAAGTTTTGCTTTAAAAATGTCTCTTAAAAATAAAGAAACAAATTTGTTCCTATTCTAGGCGTAATTAGTTAGTGACTTGTGACACAATCGTCGTTTTGAAATTATTTAGTTAATTGTGGAGATAAATTGGAATAATCTTCCTTCTCATTTTAGTTTTCTTCTCATTTTTTGAAATCAAAAGTATTGGTAGATACTATTAGTCACTTTAAATCATCTATTAAGTCTGTTAGCACAACCTTTTAGCTTATTTTTATAAATGTTGTTATTCTTAATGTAATGCCACTGTGGCATGTTTATTTAAATAAACTAAAATTAAAGATAAAATAAAATCTTCTCTTCTAATAAAGCATTGATTTGGCGATCGTATAACTATAATAAAAATTACTTTTGCTTGCAACTTTTCAATGCGGAAATTAGCAAATAAACACAGAAAAATAGGTTCGCCAGATTTATAAATACACATGTAGATACATGTTGCCCAATCTAATTTGCTCAAACATTTTTAATGACTAATAGAAAAAAATTTAAAAAAATGCACTTTAAAGTAAATTTTTTTCTTTATGAACATATTAAGTTGTTACATACTATATTGTCATAATTAAGTTTGTTATATATTACATATTTCGAAATTTTCAAATATTTTTCTATAAGATTATATATAATGCAGAAATATAGCTACAATAAAAATTAAAACTGAACACTGAAAGAAATGTTTAAGTGATTTTTAAAAAAAGTTCAGTCTATTTTATTTCTGCAATTTTTAGCATGCTGTTTAGTAATTTTTATTAGATTATTAAGTAATATTTCATGGCTAATGTATATTTTAATAATTATTTAATAACAATTTAATAATAATTATTATTTTAATAACAATTTAATTACTTACAGTATGTCAAAAAAAGTCTCTAAAAATTACTAACATTTCTCTTAATATACTTTTTAAAAAATTAACACTATCATCTACTATATAATTTTCGACAATATTCACCAAAGTCTTGCATATTTAACACTGAAATCTTTCAATTTACATAAATTATTTAAAATAGACAATAAAACTTAACTCTAACAAATTTAAAAGAAAATTCATCGTATAATGTACATTTAGTATTCAGAGCACCCCGTTCATTAATAAACGTCCCTACCGCTTCTAATTAAAACCTGACATGCTGCGGAAAAAAATGGTCAAGACGCGAAAAATCACGCAGCCTACCCAGCCGCAAGAAGAAGAGAAGCACCGCAATTTACAATGTCTTTAAAGCCCCCCCGGCGCCTCGGCGCGACTGAATATTCAGCGCACGCTCGCCGAAAAATATTTGACACCGTACAGCAACCACCTATATGCATATAGCCACACGGCAGACCGGCGGGCGCGAGAAGCGCGGGGGTGGCGGAATGTCCGCGCCGCGGTACGCGCGGCATCCGGCGAGAATCAATCGGCCTCTGATTTTTTTTCCTCCCTCTCCCTTTGGCGCGCGCCCCATGCAAATCGCCGACGCTGGGGATCTTTTTTTCTTTTTTTTTACGCAGTCCCTTTGCGAGAGTTTGATTGGATTCGCCGCCGTCACGGGATCCCTTCCCCGCGGATTTGCGTCACAAAGATCACCCAGAATCACTGGGTTTGGGAAGGGTAATACGGGGAGATTGTATATTGTACTTGCGCGGTAAAAAATGGGGGGTTCAACTTACATTCGAGTGAGAGTTGATTTTGGAACTGCAGGAAAAAACACGCAACTTTTACATGTATGTGTTTGTAGGTATACTGCTGAGGGTAATTCGAGTGGAAATTGAGTATAAAATTGCCAACTTTCGATTTAAAATTGACACTCAATTTTTTACTCCTTATTAAAAGATCAAGATTTTTACTGTTATAGAAACCGAGTAAAACTTGGAAAAATCAGGAATTTTCCAACGATTTTATAAAATTAAACGAAAACATTAGAGAATTAGGTGTACTGTGCCATTGGTGCAAATTATCTACAGATAATATTTTAATATCGGTATTCGATTAAAAAATCATCGAAAATCTAAATAATATAAATACTTATGAAAAATACAGTTATATTATTTCGTTGCTTACCTGCAAAGACTATCACATCACAAAATTGTCTATTTTAATTTGTCATTTTTTTAGCACTAGAGTAAACTCTTTCAGGTACTCTAAAAACATTATTTATTTATTACGCATCATGATGCGTCAATATAGAGTATCGAAGGGTACGTAATCTATAACGCGTGCTTTTCTTTTTTTTTTATTTTAATATTTATCAGCGAAGATATTACAAGTTGCAATTTAATGCACTGAGAGAAATTTCTCGTAAAATTTACGACGAAGTTAACCGTTAAAATTACGTGAAAAGACGTAACCGCGGGATGGACTCGCGGTACTGGAAGCTTTTACGGGAAACTGTCATTTCAATCTGAATCTTGGCCGGTTGTACACAAAGTAAATTTTTATATCAAAAGCTATAATTTTTACAGGAAAAGCTCCACATAAAAGAACGTCTTTTTCAATATATAAATGATAAAATTTAACATTAAAAAAATAACCGTATATTATTAATTAAAATGTTTCGATTTAAATTACCTTAAGGATAGAGGCTACTTAAAATTATATTTTTTTGTCCTACACTGCAAATCGTTTTATTAAGTGCATTAGAAATATTTTATCATCAGGACTATTTTGAAAACAATTAAATCATGTTTATAGTCCCATGTAGATTTTTCCTGGTTCTAAAGTACCTCGAAAGCTCTATTTACACTACTTTTCATATTTTTATATTTTTCATGAGGTCTACTACAAAAATTAAAAAAAAAAATCTAGACTATTCTCCGTCCTTAATATCATATTACATTATAATTAAATACATAAATATAGGTATATAATTTACTGTAAAACTTACAATTTGTAAATTTCATGCTGCTATACATATGCGTCTCCAAACTATGGTACGTAATCCAAATCCTCAATGCCGTCAAATTTCACTTATTGTTTCAAGCAATGGATAAATGAAATTTCCTTAACAAAACTGTATATAGGGCCAGTAGTGCGATGACCACCAGCTAATCTCGATAAATTAAACACCCGCGAACAATTCACCATAAAAAGCTATGAAAAGATGTCTCTTTCTCTCTCATGAGAACACACAAGACTCAAAGTTTCGAAAGCTCGTGAAAGTACCCAAACTCTCATTCGTTTAATCTCTCTCTTAAAAAAAAATGTGTCTACGCATCTGCCTCTCAAGAAAAAAAGAAAAAAAACTCGCTTCGCGGAGTCCGGAGTCCCACTGAAAGTATCGCGGCACGCGCCGCGCGCTCCCACGCGGGGGCACTTTTAAAATTGGAAAAGCCCAACACGGCGGCCGTGGGTGGCTGCGTGAGTGTTTCTTTTTTCCCTCCTCCTCCGAATTTTTTTCCACCACCGCGGGAGATCGGGCCGAAGGTGACTCTGATTGATTATCGCGTTTTCGCGCGCTGGAAACTTTTGCGCTTCGTTAGAGGGGGCGGCGGGCGCGTGCGCCTACTCTCGACTTTGCGTTTTATTTCGTGTGTGTACTCGCGCGGGGGGATTCCGGGCGGAAAGATAAGTAGGAGGCTCGCCTGCTCGACGGCGCAATCCGGCGAGTTTACGGCCGGCGAGGCTCAGACGGGGAAGCGATATTCTAACGCGTGGGCGCGGAATAATTTCGGATGGAGTTTCCTTTCGGCGATTTAAGTGGGTGTTGAATTTTTCTGCGTCTTTTCTCGTTTTCATTTTAATAAGTATTTCACTTTTTTTTCTTTTAGTGAATTATATTCACTATATTCTATGTTATTGAAATAGAAATAGGAAATTAAAATTATTTGAATGAGGAAAAAACTAATGTATTATAATTTTAGATTCTATACGGTAAAAATGGACGTTTTAATTTTTTTTAGTACGAATTCACAATTGAAAGTTGATTCATTTATGAAAAATTTTATTTTCATAGGAAAGAAAATCAAATGATTTAAACTGTACAAGAATTAAAAAACTAGGATTATTTATTTTTTATACACATTGATTTAAATATGAATATAGTTTTTGAAATATTATAGATTAGTATTTTATTTAAAACTCACAAAAAATATTTGCCTATTTTAAAATTAGATTATTGATGTTCCAAAAATATCAGTGGACATCTACACGAAAAAATTTAATTATACATTGATAAAATTATACTTCTTAAAAAACAAATAAAAGTTAAATCATTTTTGTTACAAAAGAATAGGTAATTGAAAATCTTAAAAATATGTAATAGGTTTAAAAAGGGATAAAGTCAAGGGAAATTACATTATTAATATAATGCTAATGAACGAACAAAATTTATTTTGTATGCGGTGTTTATTAAACATCACACATTTATTGAATTAAAAATCGTAAAAAAGAAAACAGAACCATAGACAAATATTATCTAATAGACTATTGAAGAAAAAAAAATATAGAATTTTTCACCTAAAATTAGTAGGAAAAAGGTCAAACTTCAAGTGGAAAAATTTCCATATTTGCACTAACTCTTGTTTTAGTTACTACTATTAGCCGCAGATTCTAACAAACAATCTCGAATTTGAGACATTCAGGATCTACTTGATAAAAAAAGAATTGGCGCTCTAGGCTCGTGGAGCGTCCACGCATCATCAAAGAAAAAATAAAAGAAATCACGTGTACAATATTTCATTACAAAAAAAGTAGGGTAGTGAAGGCCTACGACGACAAAAGAAAATTGACTAATTGCAAGTGTAGCTGCAAGCCAAACTTAAGAATCACACACCAACGTAAATTTGTTAATAGAAACAAAAATACTTTAGCTGATTTCACACTTATAAGAACCTCACCCATTTTTTGTATATCTTTTTCCATTTTTTTTTTTATAAAATACAGCAGTTTATTCATAATAATGAATCCGTTCGTCCATTCACAGATTCATAATTCTCACCTTAAATTTACATTTATCGATATCCTCACTCCGTGTCTTGCTGTTATTTATAATAAAACGAGGCGCTTCTCATCGAAGTTATTCGCCGTTTTTTATTTCCTTAATCGTAAAGGATATTCGCTTATCATTTTATCTCCGCTCATCTCATAAATTCACTCTCATATATTTATATATTTATATATATATATTTATATCTGTGTGACTTATCATCAATATATATAATATTCAATCTTTTTCACGTGATCGTAGAAGAATGAAATTCTTAGCTATATTACACTTCTATCTATCTGTTAAACTTTTTACAAATGTCGTCATGCCAGTGGTTAATTATTGTTTCATTGATGGTAAAACGTCGCTAAGTATCTATTCGACCGATTCTTAGCCAAGTATCACTATAGGCATCGAGTTACATAACTCACGCACACAGAAAATAACTTTTGCTTAATTTAATTAATGAAGATCCATGTCGGACAAAAACTACATGAAGTGCGAAATGTCGTTACATTAATACAGTTTTACAAATTCACTGTTTATATTCTTTACATTTTCTAAACATTCAAACGTTTCCAAGTCGGTAAAGAGATGCTGTATCGATATCACATTCTGTTATTATGGTTTTTTAAATACATTCATTATTTGTCGTTTCATTTTTTTTTAACTTGAGAAGCTACGAGAACATTTTTCAACGAGACAATTCGAATCCATTAGTTAAATTAAGCGTATTCTGCGAAAGATGCGAGGGAAGGTTTATAAAATCGCCACAAGGCACGAGGTCACTTAAAAAAAAAGGAAAAAAAAATGAAAAAGAAAGAGAAGACTACTTTTTCTCTCACATCGTCGATGCTTCTCGTCAATTGAGAATCAATCATAGCTCATAGGCAGGAATCTTCAGCACGTAGAACTAGATCGACGATTAAATAAATAACAATCACACTACGTACAGTTATATAAATTCTTGTTCGTGTAGTCCTTTTTTCCTTTTAGAACTATATATATACCCGTTTGCAAACTGCCACTGCGAAAAAGTCATTTTGCTCGCACTCACGGACATTTTCACAGACAAGTTTATGTTCGCCTGCAGTTCTTTTTTCTTTTCATTATCTACATTCTATCTTCGTTTTATGTAGTAGTTCGTGTTGATTCTGCCATGCGCTTAAAACACCTTGGTTTTTCCTTTACTGTTGCGGACACGAGAAAACTTAATTTTATGATTTGTACTATACATTCAACAAATATGCATCGACAACGGATATAGCTGCAGCTTTAATGACTGGACACTTCCGCAGTTAAAAAACGTCTTACAAGTTGACGGTGAATCTTAGACCATAAAGAGCAATTTGATTGCGAGCTCTGAATCCGTTCAGTTAATTGAAGCGCTTAAACGCGCGATAAATCCGTATCGACTACGGAAATTCATTTATTCTTTTTGCTCGCTTAGCGCAAGTTTCATCGTTAAAATTTTCCTATAAAGTATTTAATCCCCTCGCGATTTTACAATTAATCGTCTCTCTTTGACCGAAGCTTTAAATACGTTACAGGCCTGGCAGATTTTTTTTTTTGAAAAACTCGTTAATTTACGTTTTGGAGTTGTTTGTTTAAATCTACAATTTCATAAATATTGCTCTGTCGGCAAAGTAACACTTTCGCATCATCTTAAATAGGCTCTTGACGGCTTTATGGTGTACCTACTTTATCGACATATCAATTTTTTGTGGGTCCTCGGAGAAGAAAATACTACTTTACAACAGATTTGAAGTTGCAGGATAACATAAATATACGCGAGGAAAAACCAGCGATTCGAATAGTTCGAATAGTAATTCGAGTGTTAATTAAAAAAAACGTAGACTTAAAAATTACCTAAACTAAAGTTAATTTTGTAGGAATACATCCTGAGCGTACAAAAAATTTACGTTCCACAAATCGCACAATTGTCAGAGTTACTCCTCGAAACAAAAACAACGAACGAGATGCAGTAATAATAAAAAAAGAGAACATTAGAGAGAGAGAGAAAAGATAAAACGTGTCTCAAGTGAGCGTTACGAAAGAAAATTGAGTAATATCGTCGCGAGCTCGTATCGCGACTACATGGACAGAGTCTCTTTGATGAGCTTCTTCATGGTGTTGCCCATGGTGGTGCTGGATGGTCCGGAGGTCGTGAACGACAGCTTGAACAGGTACGGCTGTATGTCCGGATAGGATGTGTCGAATATGAGGTCGAGCTCCGCCTGATTCGGCATCTTCGGCAGGTAGTCGTGGCGGTTCATCATCTCGGTGATGTACAATACCTTGTCGGTGAGCAGGTCGCCGACCTTCTCGCGGCATATCTGACGCTCGTGCTCGCTGGCGAGCTTGATCAGCTCGAGCCTCACGGTCCACACCTCCCAGGGTATGCACTCGGCCGTGAAGGGCCAGTGGGTTTTCCTCTTCTGGAAGAACTCGAGGGAGATCTGGCCGGAGCCGGGCGAGCCCGTCGAGCGCAGCGCCTCCGAGAAGCCGCTGATCTCGCGCTTCAGCGTCTGGTCGAGGTGGACCGACGAGCAGCAGACGTACGTGAAGTCGATGAAGTCGCAGTCGACGTCCTGGTATCCGACGGTGCCCACCGTGTAGTTGCCATCCTGTTTGTACCTGAACTTGCCCAGGCTCCGGTGGAACAGGACGCTGTGGAATATCGATGCCACCGCCTCGTCCACCTGGCGGCCCTCCATGCTCAGCTCGAACAGCTGCGTGCGCGCGTTCATCGTGCTGCCCCCGGCTTTCTGCAATATCAACGTTTACAGTTAGTTTGATTGCTGTTTCGAATGCTTATCAGAAGGCTTATGCCAGTTTTTTCAATTATTGCATGCGACTGCTTGTCCGTTACTACTTTATGTTCTTAATGTGTAAGTTTTTAATCTATAGGTTGTTGGATCGAGCATTTAAAAGTTTTATCAATCAGAGTCTCTTTAATTAATAATTAAGTTGATAAAAAATTGCATTAAATGTACATTTTTTAACCAAGTTTTATACTAACAATTGAAGTGAAAATTTTTAATTATTTATAATTAAACCTGACAGTAATTACGTATTTTGTTTTATAATGACTCCGGTATAAAAAGAACAGAAAGAGATTTAAACTGTTTAATTTTGTTGAAACTTATGCAAATTCAAATTATGTACAGATGATGAAATAAAGTACTAATTTAATAATCTTGTTTGAACAATAATTGTACATTGAAGATATACACCTTTCTATACAATAACATATTAAAGAGAAAAGAAAATAATTGAAAATTATTTTATTATGTAACAAATTATGTTAAAAGATATATTTTAAATGGCGACTTTCAATTTTAAACATTACTAGTCTAATGAAATTCAGACCATTATAATTATATAATGAACTATTAAAATTATTCATAATTTAGAAATAGCTTTCTTACATAAACATTTTTTCTATAAAATATATGTGTATTTTGTAATAAAATGTAAATGTCAAGCTAATTGTGTCACTAATTAGGTCAGTATATTTAGGTAATAATACTCTTGTTTCAAAAATATTAGATCCTTCACACACATAAATATTTTAACTTATCGCAGCTAATTAGCTTTTCTAATCAATTGTACTATTTCTCTTATCCTTTATATTTGCCTCCACTGATCAAAACAAAATCTGAAAGGCTTCAACTGTCAATATTCTTCTACCGAACGATATTTTATCTTAACGACTAGACAAACGAGCCCTGGGTGTGCTTTGAATCTTTGCGACTGCAAGTCTAAACCTGTTGGTGACTTATAACCGAGACACAAGGACAATGACCACCAATGTAAGCCTTGACTCATTGTCTCTTACCTAACCTCAAATCAGTGTCTTGAACAAACAATGCCCCCCAGCTGTCTTGTTGACAGGACGGCAAAGCTCATCCTCTTAGCTCCTGGAATCACTGTCAGCCGAGTCTTGACCATGGGCTACGCTGTCAATGGACCAAGCTCGCTGGCAAGCCCAGGAACCCCCTGCGAATAAAAAAGTCATCATCCCAGGTCAAGCAAAAAGCCAGCACCTCCCCCCCCCCCCTCCACCACTTCCTCCACGAGCCCAGGTCCCTTTACGTAACGAAACCTGCGAGGCGAGCGTCGCTCGAGGATAAAAAAGATCGTCCACCCCCCGTCGAGGGTCGCTCTCCCGCGGTGTCGGGTAAAAAAACGGGGTCGAGAGTGGCTGCTCACCTCGGCGACGACGACGACTGCTCTGTCTCCCGTCTCTCTCGCTCTCGCGACGCTGGGCTGCTGCGGGCTCGCGGGACAACGCTCAGGGGGACTGGTCAACCGGCGGCGTCGTCCCCGCGACACGTCATGGCGCGCACTACTCCTCGAGCTGGGACGCACACGACTGCTCCGCACACCTGGGGGATCACCAAGGGACCTCGCGGTGCGTCTCGAGCACTGCGCGCACTCCACACACACAGCACTGTGGCGCGCGACTACTGACGCGCATTTGTCGGTAAACAGGAGCAGCTGAGAGGCGCACACGCGCCGTCGTCGTCTACTCTCTCTCCTTCCTCGTCCCTCCCGCCCCCTCGCGCGGCGCTGCACACAGTGTTGCGACCGCGCCGCGCATGCGCCGTTCTTTTATTATTGTATGCATGCACTTTGCGCATGTTTGTTGTTGCGAGGGCATACCTGTATATATACATATATATATGTATGACGGGTCTGTTCGGCCGGGGCTGCTCGGGTGTGTTCGCATCTGGACTTTTCGACGGCACCTTCTTTTTCTTCGTTGAGAGTGCAATGCCGTGCGCTCGCTCTCCTAGGCTACGAGGATAAGAAGCGAAACGACAACGGCCTAGATCGATATGAGCTTGAGTTTAACGATTGCACGAGCGTGCATAAGGTCGACGTTTGGCTGTACGGCTATTTTTTTGTTTTCGATTGCGTAATTTCGGTTTATGTGGGTTATCGGTAATACGAGCTTTTTTTAGTCGGCTAGCTAGACGACGTACGGATCAGGAGCTCGAGTTATGATTTTCCTTACTGATAGTCCAATAATAGTCACTAAATTGTCTGTCTTTTTATCGCATGTTTACTTTCGATGTCTATTAAGAAAAGTAGCATCAATTAGTACGATGCTCCAAATTTATTTATTTGATTATTTAATAAGTTTCAACGGATATAATAATTAGTCTTTATTTATTTAAACGTACGTACATTTAATTATTTTAATTAAAGTCTTTTCTATTTTTGAGAAATTCTATAATTATATAAAGAAAGTAGAAATTATTGCATTTAAAGATGATTTGAAGGGCACTAAATAAATTGACGATGCTGCTTATGAGAAAGAAAACAATTTCTAGACAACTTGACCCAATAAATTGATGTGTAAATTCTCCAAAATTTGATATGCGAGCCACTTCATTCAAGGGCCTCTGTTATTGCATAAGATAAATATAAGTATGTCAACTGCTAAATTACAAGTTGATTCTATTGTAAATTAATTTATCATACTTTCCATCAAATTTTCTAATAAAACATGTACGTACAATAATTTTTTATATATCGAAAAAATATATATACATATATTTGTGTGTGTATATTTAACTTAAAATTTTCTTAAGCAAATTATATAAAGTACCTATAAGGTACAGAAGCAACAACTGCATCGCAGCTTCTTAAAAACCTCTCGGCAGTGCCATTTAAATTTACGACTTATGGGCACAGACCCTCGGAGTTTCTCGGACAAATTGACCTGAGCCGCCGAGGAAAGATAAAGGCGACCAGGCCTCGAAATTTGCCTCGGCACGGCGAGAGGAAATTCACTTTTCCCGTACGTCAGCGGGGAACCGTTTCCAGGCCACATGGCGGACTTTTCCCTTCCCTACTCTCGACCGGGGGCCGGCCGGCCGAGTTTTATACCTGCGCCCCGAACGTCGGGTTTCCCCGTGCACTCCCTAATTTATTTCGCCATAGCTAATTCCCCCGAATACCTGGGGTCTTCAAGGCTGAAACGGTCTGCTATGCTAATTTTCGAAATTTCTTAACGATGCAAGTTCGAAAATATTAGTAAATTACATTTTGAATAAAAATAATGCATTTGGAAAAGATTAAGTATAATTACGTCTTTAAAATAAAATTTAAATGGATGTTTTTATTGTAATTACACAAACAAAATTGTTATCTTAATTAATTACGATAACAAATTATTTTTTTTTTTTACTATAAACTATATATAGGTAAATTCTTATATCTATGTTATCTATATATCGGCAATCAGAACTGAATTGGATCACAGGTGCCTTAGCATTCTAATCAGAACTAGAACTAAACGTGAAAGTAAATTACGGTATACCGTAACTTGAAACTTGAGAAAAATAGAAATACAGAATGTTTCGGTAAATGTATAAAGAGAAATAAGAACAGGCCCTAACATTAGGCATGTCCTAATAAGGTTAATTAGCCACGGGTAATTATTGACATTGCGTCATCGATTTCACAGCAGTTAATTATTACCTAAATTAAATGAATACATCTCTATTATTTATTACTTTTTTTTATTTTTCATACGATTGATTCAACAATCCATAATAAAATAAAAGAATTCAAATTTCGCGGTCAAAATTCAAATATCTGACGCCATGAGCTGCAGATGTCGCGCTGGTCGCTGATGGGTGCCGAATGCCGATTGGCCGGCTCCGAAGCGTTCAAATTTCGAACGCCAGTATGTGTCAACAAACTGAAAAAAGGCTGCAGGCGTGATGGCGAGCGTCCGTTGAAGGTGCGAACGGAAACGCTACGTTTCCTGGTAAATTCGCCCGAGTCACCGCTGAAAACCGGCAGAACCCGCGAGAGAACCGTCCACCAGCACCCGGCAGCATGAAGTCCGCGTAAGTTTTCCCCGTTAACCCCTTTATTTACTCGCCGACTGGTTTTGGCGCTCAAACGGACGCCACCGGCTTTTGGTGCATGCGAATTCGCAAGATGCTGTTTGTGAATATTATTTTTTTCTTTTTTTAGCTACCCGTGACATAATATTTTATTGTACTTTTTTAGACCGTGCTTGCTGTTTTCTTACTATTTGTTGCTTGGAATATTTTGAGAAATGTATTATTTTGGTGGTTGATAGAATTGTTGCACTGATATTTTCTGTTCGTTTTTTTTAGACGCAAACAGCCGCCCACGTCGGCTCGCAAGCCTCCAAGGCCAAAGCACAGCAATATGATATCGAAGGACCCAGTGCAGGTTTTTTGCCGCTTGAGGCCTATGCAATTCTCCACCGATGTTTCCTGCATGAAAGTCATATCAGATAGTACTATTGTCATAACACCGCCAGAGTCTGCGATGAACTTTAGAAATGGTGTCCAGAAGGAGATACAGACTACCTTTACACGTGTGTTCGACGAAACCATCTCCCAGCGTGATGTTTTTCAAGTAGTTGCATTGCCTTTAGTAGAAAACTTAGCGCAGGGAAGAAATGGCTTATTATTTACTTACGGTGTGACTGGAAGTGGTAAAACTTACACTATGACTGGCGAGTCAAATGACAGTGGAATCATGCCAAGATGTTTGGACGTAATCTTCAACAGTATATCCGGTAATCAAGCAAAAAAATTTGTTTTTAAACCCGATAAGCTCAACGGGTTTGATGTACAAAGTGATCCTGACGCAATGGTAGACAGACAAAATGAGCTTCATGCTGGATTCATGACGCCACGTAATCCAAAGACTCCTAGGTAAGAATAAAAACCTATTTATTTATTCTAAATCATGTACTTCAATACTAAAATAATATTCTACGTAGCAGACGCAAAGCAGAGAGTGATAGCGACAGTAATCCAATAATCGCAAGAGAAATAAACGATTCCAGAACAGTGTCTGTTGACCAAGACTCCAATTATGCCGTTTTTGTAACATATGTAGAAATATACAATAATAGCGTTTATGACCTTCTTGAAGAAGGTGAAGTTAGAGCAAAGTAAGATTTATATAAGTAAATTACTAAATTCATGGTATCAGTGCTCGACGAACTATTTAATTCACTCATTGTATTTTTTAGAACTCTACAGAGTAAAATCATTCGAGAGGACGGCAATAAGAACATGTATGTTCACGCAGTGACAGAGATCGAAGTGAAAAGCTCCGACGAAGCTTTCGAAGTGTTTCAGCGCGGCCAGCGCCGAAGACGCGTCGCGCACACAGCTCTAAATGCAGAGTCCAGCAGATCACACAGTGTTTTCACTATTCGTCTCGTGCAGGTAAATTCCTCTGAATAACTTCAGGGTAGCTCAATTTTTCTATTTTACTTTTAGAATATGATTGACTAATATTTAATTAAACAATTTACTAATAATCGATTAAAAAAAGAAATTAATTAAGATTTCAAATTAAACAGGCACCACTAGACAGCTGCGGGGAGCAAGTAATTCTGGATAAGCGAGCAGTGATGGTGAGTCAGTTGTCGCTAGTCGATTTAGCGGGTAGTGAACGCACGAACCGGACGAAAAATACAGGTCAGCGGCTCATCGAGGCCGGAAAAATCAACAATTCACTGATGACGTTGAGATCCTGCCTCGAAATTCTAAGAGAAAACCAGACTCAGGGCACCAACAAGATGGTACCGTATCGCGACTCGAAAATTACGCATCTCTTCAAAAACTACTTCGACGGCGAGGGACAAGTTCGCATGATTATCTGCGTTAATCCCAGGACTGATGACTATGACGAAACTATTGTAAATATATTACGTGTTTTAACTGATCGCTAAATTATCAAAGTATCTGCGTTTACTAATACTTTATTTCTTTTTTTATATAGCAAGTGATGAAATTCGCTGAAATGACGCAAGAAGTTCAAATTGCTAGACCTACAGTCACTAAATTGGACCTTGGATTCACTCCTGGCAGAAGACAAGCAAACAAGGTAAATTAACGAGAGAATATGAAAAGTATGTCTGAACTCAATTTAAAACATTAACCATTGCAATTCTAATTTATAGATATTCAAAGAAGCGCGTAGCAGATTGGAAAAGCAAGGTGTTGCAGAGGTTGCTGACATGGAAGTCGACATTGGTTTAGTTTACAGGTAAATTTATAAAATTAATTAAAAAATTAAAAATGTAGATTAAACTTGCTGTTTGATTACTTTATACTAAAATCGTCTTACTTTACAGCCTTGGTGGTCCATTCCCAGAATTAGAAGTTACAAGTCCACACAATGACGAAGTTATCATTAATTTGATGAATTTCTTAGAACAAAGAATCAACAAAAGAAATGTATTGAAAAATGACTTGGAACAAAAACGTAAATATCACTTTATACATCAATTTTGATATATCTTAGTTAAATATTTTTAAAAAATAACTAAATTTCTTATAGAAAACGACTTCAGAAAAATGTTGGTGGTAATGGAGAACGAAAATAATAACTTGAAAATTGAAAATGCAACGTTGAAAGCATCTAGTACACAACAAAAGAAAAAGGCATGTAATTTTTTTATTAACAAAAACGTAACCAAGTAAATTCAATTTTCGAAAATTGTATTCAATAGTTGACTTTTAATGTACATAGGTTTCCGCATTAGAAGGACACTTATGCAAGACAGAAACTCAAATAGACAGTTTATTGCGTAAACTAAACAGTGCAAACGACACTATTAGAGCTCTCCAACAAGAGGTAACATTGCAGTCCAAGTTATTTTTAAATAAACTTTGCTTTTCAGAATTCACTTTTTAAATGCCTACAAATATAAAATATTACAGTTGAAAGATCGAGACTTTGCTCTGAACCAGCGGCACATTGACAAGGAGAGAGTCAAACAAAAGTACAACTTCAAGATCCAGCACGAAACTGAGAAAATGAATCGCGAGCTCGACTTAAAACTTAAAGCTCAACGCGAACACCTTCGGGTAAATCATTATTCTCTTGATACGTTAAACAAACATAAACTTATCAACAAAAAAGAAGAACGAATTACGAAAAAGGAAATTAATTCTCAAATAAAAACTTTCCAGAATCAAATGAAGGATAAGGAAGACAAGCTGCGCCTGGTGAAGCAGATCCTAGACAACGAGGCGGCGGAAAATATCCCAGTTTTGAGGAACTCCGACGAGAATCTGCATCAGCAGCAGCAAGCGATGGTGACTAAGACGCCTGGTCGCCTGGACGGGCGCTCGCGCCGCGACCGCGTCGGCGTGGCGAACCCGCGGTACAGGCGCTCCCAGAGCGCGGACCGCTGGGTCGACCACAGGCCGGAGGAGCTCGTGCCCGTGGGCACCGTGCTGCAGCCGCTCATGCGTCGCCGGCGCAGCGTCACCAAGCTCACCAGCCCCAAGGAGATCACCGACGGCGCCTCCAGGTACTGCCTCACCGCGCAGAACCAGGATTCCGAGGGAGAGCTGGAGACTAAACTCTACAAGGTGAAGCGTGCTCGTCTTTAGAAATCGAGGATTTCTTTCAAGTGTCAATGTTTTTGTTAATTACTTTTAAGTACCGTAATGGTGTATGTTAAATTTTTTTTTTCGATCACATGTTATTAGTTCTGTAACAATAAAGTAGCTAGATAATCTAGTTTTTGTCAAGAGTAACAATCAGTATGGCTAAAAAACTTTTAAAATATGTCATTATCTACATTATATATCATCATCATTAAAATATATTACTTTTAATATTCAATGACGATGATGGTCAATGAAAATGACTTTTTCTTTTTTTTTTTGCTTAAAGGCTGACATACTGCCTACAAGAGGCGGAGGTGCGCAGGTTGTGTTCAACGACGTCGAGTGCTTGAAGCAGCAGTCGCCAACGGGACCACGAAAACGCAGCTGCCCAGGAGCTGACAAGGAGGGCGGCGTCAGCGACGACCGGCCGACTCAAGAGATCACTTCCTCTAAGAGACCCAAAAAATGATTAACTATGATACGATGCTTCTTTTTTCAAAGAGGATAGATTGCATATTTATTATTTAGATATGTACTTAAAAAGTGAATAGTTTTTATATGCCTTTGGGCGACGGGTTAACTTTTAAGATGCAAAAGTTACTCGATTAGGATTTCAGTCGTATGTTAAGTGGCACACGTATGTATAGAACGATGGACGATGAAGGTTTTATATAGCGGGACACAATTTTTAAAGATTTGTAACTAAATATAATTTACAAGTATTTTGACTTAAAAAGTGTTAAAATATAATTTTATTTAATAAGAAAGGGTTTTGGTTTTTATTTATTTATTCAGCTTTAAAGAATGGAGTAAATCAAAGTTTCTATTTGACTTTAGTTTTATTTTATTACAAAATGTACATATTCTTAATTTATAAAATTTATCGCGATATACTGGAATATAGTTCAAAAATATAGCACAAAAAATAAATTCACCATGGTATTTTATATATTATTAACTATCTATTTCAAGACAAAATATTCACACTTGAAATCTCACAACTACAAATTCTTTTCATATAATTTTTGCTGTATACTCTTAGTTTCTTGTAAGATTAGCTGTATGTAATAAATTTACATTATCTGTACAATATCACAAAGCTTCACATTGTTGATGTTCAGGTACATCATTTATTTCTTAAAAATGAATATTTAAATGAATACTTTGCTTTACCTGCAATATTATACAAATTCACTTAGTTTCGTCACCATTCTTAAATGCAAAATTTAATTATTATTTAACGTCGTGAGTTTATGATTCTTTAGCAACTGATCAAATTTATATTGTCAGACTTTAATCAAAATATAAAAGATTAATTTTGAACTTCAATTATCGCAGTAACAACCTTTAGATTTCATAAGAACTTACAAAATAAATCATATATATAGAAACATACATAAAAAACTTAAAAACCGAAATTTGACAGTTTTACTCAGTTCTGGGAAAACAATTTCACAACCTTTAACTAGATTTTAACTTTAATACTTGCATGAAAAATGATTTTGCATTTGAAAATTATGGTAATAGCTGTATTAGTGTAGTTATCTCTACACACATAAAAATTCTAAATATTATGGCGTTAAATTACTCTTTTTGGCTGCAGTATTAATTCATATTACATAAAATTTATCTAAAGAATTTCATTGCTTTAAGACTGAAACTTTTGCAATAGCAAAAATGTCATTATTATATTATTTACTTTGCAATGAAAATTATTTTATTTCTAAATTTGAAATGATATGAATTAAACTTTTAATTTCATGAATTACTTCTACAATCCTATAAAATAAAAATACTTATTTATATGTTTAGGATTTTTAGAATGCCACGTAATGCTTCCTGTGTATCACTGATAATTAAATCAACAGCAGGGATGAGGTTTTTCTTTAATCCCATGAGCAATGCTTGTATTCAACACTTCCTCGCTTAAAGGCTTTACTAAAGAGCTAGTTGCGTCGTAGATTTTTAGACTTGTCACAAGATCACTCTCGCCTGTCGATAATTTCAGAAGTCCTCTTCCAGCTGCAAGAAACAGTTGCTCAACTCCTTCGTCATTTAACGCTGAGATTTCATGATATCTAGCACCTATGCTTTCAGCGTATTGCCTACACTCTTCCGCATCTACTTTTCTTTCGTGAGCAAGATCCAACTTATTTCCAACTAGTATGAGCAACATAGGTTCTTCTACGTTGCGCTTGAGTTCTTGGACCCACGATTTTAGGGCTGTGAAGGTGCTATACTCAGTTATGTCAAAAACAAGAAAGGCTGAGTTTGTATTCCTATAGTACATCGGAGCCATTGATCTAAATCTCTCTTGTCCAGCCGTGTCCCAGATCTGTTTTTAATATTAAAGTAAACAAAAATTTTAATTGTATGTTATAAAAATAAATAACATAAATTGTATAAAATAATTTATATAAATAATTTTCTTACCTGAAATATAATTCTGACATTTTCTATATCCAATTTACATGTAAAAAAGGAAGCACCAACAGTTTGATTGGCTTGATGATTGAAACATCTATGTACGAATCTGTTAATCAAGCTTGTCTTTCCAACTCCTGTAAACATATAATCAACTTATTATACTTTTTATTCACACTGACTCAAGTGTATTGCTATTCCATGCATTGTCATTCCATTTTATTAATAAACCAAAGTTATTAATAAAACAACTATCTACGTAAGTTATGAAGTTTGAGATTCGAAATAATTAACATCTGGTGTTATGTAAACATAGATTATATTCTTTGCAAGAAAAGAATCTTTACAACACATAAGAAAATTATCAACCTGTATAGATATTAGACAAGTTTTCATTATACAAATACTCATTTTTCTTTGAATGACAACGTATAAAAGTTTCAAAAATAGATACATCTCAATTCAATTGACTAAAGCTATGATTACAGTACTAAACAAAATGTACAGATTGAGTACAAACAAAGTAAAACATCAGAAATGTCAAAAAGAAAAGAACAAAATCAACTCGACATTGTTAAATCATCCCAAAAAACAGTTAGCAAAGGTGACCTGTTTAGCAAAAATAAATGATGTCACGCGACTGCAAAAGCACAACCCACGAGCGTGACTAACGCAACCTCTTTTGTTAAAAAAACAAAAAAAAACCGAAAAGAATAAAGGAAAAATCCCGCGTGTTTATCTGCACCAACGGCGATGATGCATCGGTGATTACGCAGAGAAAATCGCGGGGATTTACCTTGAGAACCGAGAAGTACGACCTTTCCCTCGATGGTCCTCATGTTTCGTCATAACCCCCGGGAGGTTCGGGGCGACACCGGCTAGGTGTTAGGTCGGGAGCGCACCGTGTTGTTGTTGTCGTCTCGGCGTTTTTCGGCTTGACTGCTGGGCTCCGCGGCCAGTCATAGTCTCGCGCCGACGATCGACCGCGCATTGTTAGGGGGAGCACGCGAACTTCTTTTTTCCTTTTTTTTTTTTCGCGATGCGAGTGCGAATGTAAGTGTCGCCGGTAAGGCAGGTGCGAATCGGGAGCTTAAGCGCACGCGCGCGAGGTGGCGCTGCGCACTGGTTTGGCGGGCTTTTCTCGTTTTTTTAAACCTTTTTTTCTCGCTTGGTCATTATGATTGTGCGCTATCTTCATTAGATATCAGTATTTTTCTTTTCTTTTTTCTTTAGGATGCGCGAGACTTTGTTTTACCGTATTTTTCTTGTTTGATTATGTTCACATGTAGCTGTTCAGTTGTATGCCAAATTTGTAAATCAGGTCGTGATAGTACACTTGGCCTGGGCGTAAAATTGGACATGGAAAATGTGGCTGCAAAAAATGGAAAATATATGAAAAATGAAATTAATTTAATTTATTTAAAAATTTTAATTTCAAGGTGAATTCAATAATTCTTTCATAAATGAAGTAGTAACAATCAAATGTACTGTTACTAATATTTTATGAACGAATTATTTATATATTAAATTAATGTTAATAAATGTAAATAGAAAATATATTTTTCATTAGCATATTAGATAAAAAATGTCACGTAAATATGAATGAGAATGTCAATGTCCTTTATTATGCTAACATTAATAAATACAACATACTTTATGATCAAATATATATATTGTCTATTGTATAAATTTAACATTTTATTTTATGTAATTTAGCATTTTATTTTCTTTTATACTTATGTATAAAAGAAAATAAAATGTTTTATACTTTCTGTATTGAATAATTTTTAAGTCGCCGTCAATTTGCATCCGTTCAAGCTCGTTGTGTGTACCTTTTAATTTCAGAAAAATAAATGGTTAAAAAATTTAATTTAAAATAATTACTTTTCTCCTGGATATTTCATGAAATTATTTCAAATTGAAAATCGCCCCTACTTTTTAATTATATTTTTAAATAATAAAGAATATATCGATACTGGTATGGGAGATTTTCTGTCAGGAAATTACAATAAGCTTCCTATAATTACATCAATTTTTTCTAAGTAATAGCTAATTTTTGTACAATGAAAACTTCAGATGCAAAATAAAAATCATTTTTTCGCATAGTTTTTTCTTTGTTCACAGCCAACTATATTAAAAATTGAAATTACGCGGGACACCGTAATTATTCTGCATTATAAAACAATCTTATCTCGTCACGGAAAATTTTAACTGATTCGAATTATTAACATTCACTTAAAGAGGAAAAAATACATATTGTTTCTTAACAATGAACCTATTTTAATTAATTATTTATTTTTAACAAGTTTTTTTATTTTTTATAATACCTGACCAATAATAATAAAAATGTGATAATACAAAAACTTTCTTTCACCTTAGCTATAAATCGATTGCAGTACATATTAACACTGTAAGTTAAAGTTTATTAAAAAATAAAATAATGATACTTATTCTCGGCTAAAGGGAGTCTAGCAAATTTTCAAGCAATAAGAATCAAAAAATTGATTTTTTATTTTTTTCATAAAAGTATAGTATTGAATTAAAAAATAATATCAACTTTTATTCGACATAGTGAATTGAGCAGAATGCCCTCTGTTTAATCAATGAAAAAATACAAAATTAATTCTAATTTTACAAACAATAAATAAAATAACTTAAACAATTTAACTGATCATCGGAGTGTCTATTCGCACAAAATTCACGTAAAATACGTGGTTACACGGGGATATAAGATATAAAATCTACAAAACTCAACGTAAATCCATGTGTATCCACGTGTATCCACGTAAATCTTAAATCCACGTATATTCACGTAAATGCAAATACGGCTGCAGGGGTACTTGGGTTATTGAGTTATTGGGTTATTAGATAATTGGGTTATTGGGTTATTAGATTATTGGGTTATTGGTTAAATCCACGTATTTTACGTGTATTTTGTGCGAATAGACCCACCGTTTCTTTTATCGTTACGTAAAAAAAAAACAAATTCATTGACAATATCAATAAATTAATATCATTAAAAATATGTAAAATAAATTTTACGACAACTATATGAGAAAATTCTCAATTTTTGAAATGATGCAATATTATACTCTGCCCTTAAAAGAGGAACTTACGGTGTTTATAGCGTTGGGGTAGTTCTGCGGCTGGATGCTGAACGCGCCGAACTTCTTGTACTCGGCGCAGCACTTGCCCGGCAGAAAGTCGAGGGTCTTCGAGACGGATACGTCGGTGCTCCGGGACTCGCAGGAGCACTCACCGGGGCACTCGTACACGCTCGGCTCCTCCTCCTCGCAGCTGGAGCCGGAGCCGCAGCTCGGGCAGCCGTCCGGCAAGGGGATGGGAGGCAGCCGGCCACCCGTGTACAACTGGACACCCGGTTGGTCGGAGTAGACTTCCAATACTCTGCAAAAAAAATTATCGATGTATTATAATTAAAAAAAAATATATTAAAATATATATTAAAATATTATATTATTATGTATTATATTTAATTAAATAACGTTGAAAAAGAAATTTACAGAAGAAGCAGAAATGCATCGACAGAGATTTTTACCACCGCAAGATCAGTGCTAATTAGATATTGGAGATAGAAGATGGAAGTAAAATTCAAATAAAAAAATACATGCAACCTGTAATTTCCTGATTTGACCAATTAACTTAGTTACCAGGATACAAGTGCAAGCAAAATTATCGATATATTATAATGAAATAACGTTGAAAAATAAATTTACAGAAGAAGCAGAAATGCATCGACAGAGATTTTTACCACCGCAAGATCAATGCTAATTAGGTATTGGAGATAGAAGATAGAAGTAAAATTCAAATAAGAAAGTACATGCAACCTATAATTTCCTGATTTGACCAAGTAACTCAGTTACCAGGATGATACAAGTACAGGAAAGAGTAAGTCGCGTGCCTCTTTATTTTCTTATTTTTTAAGTGTATTAGATTTAAGTATTTCTTTTCTTTTTTTCTTCTTTCTTTTTAGAATTATATAGAGACAGACCAGCGCACAGGAATCACTTCCTCGGCTGGATTACTTATTGTAATGTAATATGTGCAATAATTACTTTGTAAATTTTTGTATATACTCTGGTTTAAATAAATCAAATAAAATAAACTGAACAATCAATCAATCTTTTGACTTGGAGATTTTTTCAAAGTCTTCTTAATAATTTCAGAATTACATTTTTGTTCCTGCAAGGAAAATTTGTTTACTGATTTATATGGCTACTTTTTTTTAATTATTTGAAACTCGTTTTTTTGTGTTAGTGTTATTTTTTTCGGCTTCCGTGATTTACTCGTCTCGCTTTACGAGACGGGAAATTATTCGCTTTAAATTGAGTCATATATTTACTTCAGCTGTCATTCAAAATTAGTTTCGTGAAATTTAAGAACAAATAATAACAACTGTATAATATACATATGTTAAATTCCATCGGACACTTAAAGTCGCATAAAATAATTAAAATTTTATTTTATTTTTAATTGTTTATGTACGATCTTACTTTGCCATTTACGAGGGACATTTTAAAAGAACTAAATTCGATCAAAAAGTATTATAAAGCACATTGAGAATATACATACCTGCCGGTTTTTGGATGAAAGGCACGAGCGACGAATGTGGGATCGGGATTGTTGGCTCGGATCACGCCGAAATTGTGATCGAAGCCTTTACCTTGCGGGACCTTCAATTACATTTATCAGAGTACACACGAGTTAATAATTGATCCCTAAATCACGTTTCTGTTTTTCTCTAATGTGCGGGTGACTCACTAGGTCCATTGCTTCGCCCAGCAGTCGGGGCACGCGGAGGTCCATGATGGTACCGCCTACGCCGCGTACCGCGCCGCTTGGTATTGGATCCTCGAATTCGGCGTAGGTCCATCGATCGCAGTTGAGCGTAATTTTGTGGGCCCTCAACTCCTCCTCGCCAGCGTCCTAAAAATCAATAAGGGAATTTTATCGCATACTCAATTGCGATAATTTAATGTTGCACGAATTTTATCAGATTTGTCTGATCGAATCCGGAATGTATCTACTTAAGTAGGAAGCCGGAGGTAATAGATAGATAGCGATTAATTTTCGTGTATAGTTTTACAAAACTTTTTACACTTTTTTGTCCCCGCAAAGCTGGAGGTAATAATTTAATAGTATAAGTAGCATAAAAATTGTAACTTAAATTGTGCGAACATAAACATCGTAAAAAAGTCTACACAATGTGTCTGACCATATCCAGGATGTATCTACTTAAGTCTGAAGTTGCAGGTAATGAGTTCTATTGAATATTGCTGTCGCAAGAGAAAAATAGATAGATCGTGCACGCAGTGATTGATGACGCGCCAGTTCGTCGAAAATGGCAAGTTACAACACGAACGTGGAAATTAAATTATTAAAATTTTCCTCTTAGTTCGATAAATTACCGGACAAATTCTTAAATAGTCTCTTAAAATATTTCTGAAACGCATAAGCAATTTTGTAATATAAAATATAAAAATAAAATTTTCCTCTTAGTTCGAAAAATTATTAAATAACCTCTTAAAATAATTCTGAAAAATCAAAGAAATTTTTTAATGCAAAATATAAAATAATTCTTTGCCCGTTAATCGCCCGTATTTGAAAAAATAGACTAAAGTATTTTCTATTAAGAAATTTCTCCCTAAGCATAGTAAACATGTGACTACTTAGACCCCACCCTCCCACTAGATTACACATTTCGTGAAAATAACTACCACTAGGAATAAAAAGAAAATCAATTAAATTATTGTACACACGTGGCCGCCAAGGTTAAAGAGCGATCCATGGGACAAATTGACGATCGTCGGCTTGGTAGTCGTAGCTCTCATGTTGATTACGAAGCGATTGTCATCGGTCAGGGTGAATTTTACCGTAGTGAGCACCGTACCAGGGTAGCCCTCCTCGTTATCCTCGCTCAGGTAGGTCATCACCACGTGGCTGTTCTCCTCGACGTGCGCCTCCCATACTCGCCTCCCAAAGCCGTTTACCTATAAACGGAAGAAGATTACCGATCACTCGATATTAAACATTCAAATGATGTCGTAATTATAGTGAATTAATTTAATGCAACGAAATACTACTACTTATTTAATACGTAGTATTTTTTTGTAGAATTATTAAATAATTAAATAGTTAGTTAAATAATTAAATAATTAGTTAAATAATTAAATAAATAATGTAGTAGCTATAAGAATTTTTAATAGTCTACCGAATGATCTCAAGGATCTAAAGCTAAGTAAAGAAAGTATTAAAAAAAAATTTTTTAAATTTATATACGAATGTTAAACCAAAATTATTATTGTTATTTGTTAATATGTATATCTGGGGTTAAATACTTAAATAAAAAAAGATAATTAAGTAATTAGTTTTGTATGTTTTGCATTTCGTTAAGGTGGTTCTTAACGAATATTTAAAATCATCTTTTGTAAATAAAACTACCTTAAATAATCTGAAAGAATTGATAAAGTAAGAAATTGACGTACACCGCCGTGTAAATGATGCTTATCGCATTCGTTCTTCGGTAAAAAGTAATCCTTGTCCTTCAATTTGAATCTCCCGTCTTGAATCCGATTCGCGCAGCGGCCAAGAATACTGCCCATGAACTGGTTCAACAGCGGATCCATGTAATCTAAAAAAGGCGTACGTAATGCAGAAAAAGGTGTACAATTATATAAGATTTATTTGTATACCAAAATTTATTGTAAATTATATAGCTATTGTTAAGTGGAGAATTCTAGTTCCTGAATTTTATGATGATCAGTAATAACGAATTAAATTTAAACGATGAAAAAAAATGATATACTCATGAAAGATTTTTTTTTGAGAATAAAGACATTATCATCACACTGAAATCTATTTTAATAACTATTGCTTCTTAAATTATCATTATAAGTTTGTTTTTATACAAAAAGATCTACATTTCGTCCACAAACGACCTTAAACAAACTTTTTTCAAATTTTCTTGTAGTAAATGTTCACAGTGTCTCTCACTGAATTTTCTTTGTAAAAAAGCAAATCATCAAACAATTACAAATTTACAGTGTAAAAATCCGATGACTTTTCCTTCACAGTGAGGGCTAGGGTTCCGGATTACGGATTTTGTTTAAACTTTGAGCATGATTTTCTTATGCCAAAATATTAGGGTCTAACGCTCAAAATTTTCATCTCAGAAGGTAAATAAAGTTATTTTCCTCTAAAACTTCGTATTTCGTTATTTGACGATAACTCAGTTCTTACTAAACCGAGAAAATCCATCAGAAAAGCAGACAAAAATAATTACAGAGAGGCTGTACGTTAAAAAATCTCTAATGCTTCAAAAGTTACGAATAGATAAGTGCGAGTATCAAAAATTATGTAGAAACGAATGTAACGAAGATAATACGCATTGCAACGCGTTCATATTTAATTATCCATAACTTTTTTAACGTACAGCCTCTCAAATTATAAATCTTTTCCTCTACTTTTGCCTGCTTTTTTGATGGAACTTCTCTGTTTAATAAGAGCCGAGTTATCGTCAAATAACGAAATACGAAGTTTTAGAGGAAAATAACTTTATTTACCTCCTGCGTCTTCAAAGTTTAAGGGCATGTGAAACCCAGGCGTAGGAATTTTCCGTACCGGCATCGGTATTTTCTTCATTTTCTCAAAATCAAAACAAATTTTCGAAAAAAGCGCTCTTTATTGCCCTCCGCGTTGGTGCAAGGAAAGTGTGGTTTCAATTTCAAGTCATTCCGTTCAAAACT
>JAXIUT010000037.1:10278754-10291365 GCA_035586675.1 Eurytoma californica | reverse complement strand
AAGTTTTGGGAGAGAGGTCGGAGTATAACCGCAAAATATTATCCAATTACCAGATTCTGGTATTTCTCGACTGCCGTAGTGAGTGTAAGGCATCCTGATGATTTGGAAGTAAGTAGATTGATACAAAATACTTTCATAATAATTGTACAAAAAAAAGTTATAATCTGCCAAAAAAAATTGACCATAAATCTTCCTCGGCGTTTTAGAAATTTGGATTATGTAGGGTATTTAAGTCTTCTATAAGATCTTTTTGTGCGAAATACTAGTATTAAGTTTCATTTGTAATTTTTTTTGTAAATTTGTATTAAAATGTAAGGGCTTTTTGACCGCATAATATTGAATAAATAAATAAATAAACTGGCCAGAATATGCAACTTCAATAAAAAATTAAAACAGAAACGATTTCTTTTAACGGGTCAGCATTCTGCTAAAAACGAAATAATTAAAAATTATTAATACGTTACTTTATTGTTATAAATAAATAAATTTAACTGTAATTTACAATCTTTGCCTGATTGAATTGGTAATTGACTAATATTTCCACTAATACAACCATCCTGACCATTTGACCGATACGATAAATTGTGTAGCTAATAAACAAATAAATGTTTGAGGTTTCAAAAATTAAATTCTACTTTTAAACGCAGATATTGCTTTCAAGTCAAAAGGTTATTCAAAAAGGTTACATTTACGATTACCTACATCTTTGGTTGAAAAATGGCCTACTAACAAGCACGGGTACGAAAAATTAAATGTAATTTTTTATTTTTAAATGAATAAGTATTTTTTTATTTTTATAAAATATTTTATAATTAGGTGATACATGGCGCCAAAGAAGAAAAATCTTAACGCCTGCGTTTCACTTCAAAATTGTAACGAAATACCTAGAAATTACGAGTGAAGAAGGACGAAAAGCTGTTGAAGAATTAAAAAGGGATGGAAAAGAGTCGATACAAATCCTAGAAGATTTCTGCTCAAAATACACATTAAATATTATTTGTGGTAGTTACTAAAATAATAAAATAATGCACATGTGTTATGCAGCGTAAATGTTCAAGTCAAGTTTATTGATTTTAGCATCTGCGATGGGTATAAGTCTAAGAACTCTAAGAACTGTGGAGGAAAAAAGCATAAACGATTATCACAATTCAATCCATAACATTGGTAGAATTGTCCGTTTCAGGTAGCTTAACTATTTTTATTTTAACGAATATCTCGTATAGACTTATTTTCAGAGCAAAAAACCCATGAAAATCGTGCTTGAGTGATAAAAATATTATTAGAAAAATAATTATTGAATAAAATTGAAATATATATGTTCCCTTTATTCAGAACTCCCAGGCCGTACATTTACAATTGGATGATGCCCTTCATCTATAAATGGGGAAATATGCAAAAAAATGCAATCAAATGTCTCCATTCATTTACTAAAAAGGTGAACATTGATACTCATTGTAAAAAATAAAACGTCATATCATTGATGACTACAACGTTTTATTTTTACAATGAGTACATTTTTATACTGTTACAACTTTTCTTTAAAAACTACTACTACTACTACTACTTTTCTTTAAAAATTGTAGATAATCGACGAAAGAATCGAATATAACAAAAGTAATTGCAATAAATTCTTGTTTGATCAAGCTGACAGTACAGACTGTATATACGAAGAAGATGTTGGTAAGAACTTCTGAATATAAATTTTTTCTGTTATTAATAAAATATAGTTTTTCAGGTAGTAAAAAACGCTCATCTATGCTCGACCTTCTGCTGGTAGCTAAAGAAAAAAATCAAATTGACTTAGATGGGATTCAAGAAGAAGTCGATACGTTTACTTTTGAAGTGAGTCGTAAAATATTTTCGTAGTAACCCGTGTAATAAATAGGGGATTCTCATAAAGTTGGATTTGAAAGGGTAAAGCAATAATACAAATGCATAAATCACTTTGCGCACCTCCTTTGTGCACTTATAGTATATGTAGTATTTTCACATATATATGCGTTTTACCCAAGGAAAAATCAAATTTTCGCACTCGAAGTTAGCAAATGGTATCCCTTTTGATAGTAGTACGAGGGAAGCGATTTTCGTGCGGCTGTATGAGCGTGAATTCGAATCGCACTATTTTTTTTACAACATTTTTTTTTAACACGTGGTTGCATTAATAATATTGTATTTCATACAGGGACATGATACGACAGGAATGGCGTTGATGTTCACTCTGTTCCTACTTGCAGAACATAAAGCAGAACAGGTACTTTTTTACTAATGACATATTAATATTGCCAAGTATTTTTACGTATAAAGCAGATATGCACCTTAATTTCTAAATTCTACTGATTAACAGGAAAAATGTAGGGAAGAAGCGACCGCAATGCTCAACAGAACTGATGGCGATCCGCAACTGACAGACCTGCAAGAACTTCCGTATCTCGAAAGATGCATCAAGGAATCTCTGAGAATGTATCCTCCTGTTGCGACTCTGCTGCGGTATACACCAGAGGATTTACAATTAAGTAAGTCCCTTGCCTCAACCACTATATTATTAAATTTCTCAAGTCGAGTTCTTTAAAAAAAATTATTTTATTTTCAGAGCATGCCCTTGTTCCCGGTGGTACCCATATAATGTTTCATCTGTACGACGTCAACAGGGACCCGAATTTTTGGGAGGAGCCTGATAAATTTCACCCTGACCGATTTCTCCCGGAAAACTCGAAAAATCGTCATCCGTATGCCTACCTGCCGTTCAGTGCTGGACCCCGAAATTGCATAGGTAATTTTCCATATTTTTAAATGCGTAATTCTATTTCACCAAAAACAAAACACTGTTTTAGGTCAGAAATTTGCAATGATGGAAATGAAGTCGATCATCGCTCGATTATTGTACGATTTTCGTCTGGAACCCATCGATCGAATAGCTGACATGAAATTAACAGCTGATATCGTGATAAGGCCTTTGAAACCAGTTCGTATTAAATTTGTCAGCATAAAAAAGTGATGATATTCTTTTGCAAGATTTAAGATTGTCCCAATCTTTTGTTATATTCATTTATTCATTGTGAGATTTTTCGTGTATCAGTCGCATATACACTGAAAAAAAGCTTATTGTTACTAAACAAATTTTACTTTATTTAAGTAAATTTCAGTTGATTCAAGTAAATATTACTTTAATTGAAGTAAATGTTACTTGAATCAAGTAAGATTTCTTTAGTAACAATCAATTTTTTTTCAGTGATCTTAGTTTATCAGTTTCAGTGATCTTTCAGTTTATCTACTTATAAAAATTTATCTATATTTATGTACTGACATTTCATGGACATAGCTGTCTTGAAACTCGAGTAATATTAGAATTTATATCATTAATTTTATGATTAAAGTGTATGATTAAAGAAATAAATATATTAATACAACTTAAATTAAAACATTGAGAAACTAGAAAATTGTGAATAAATATAAGAAATGGATCCTTTTTTCACGTCGTATTATTATGCTATTATAGTAATTTATTAACTACATTATTCAGTTAAATTATTTTATAATTAAATTCCGTTAACCATCACTAATCTGTATTTAAATTGATATTTATTTAACAAACAACGTCCTATAATTGATGCAAAATTAATGATTTTCATTCCCTCATTATCTATAATTTTTTACATTACATGAATTGATGAAAATTAATAAGCATACTTTAATGATGACGTTAATTTAAATTTTCCACTGTTATTAGATACTTGAATGAAAAACTCTTTTTTTAGAATCAATGAACATGAATCGATGATAAATTTGTATCTTTATTTCAATCCCTTTTAAATTTAAGAATAAGTAATCTAGTTCATGATGTAGCCAATATACGTTAAAGATTAAAATTTCATGGATCAATTTAATTAAGCACGTGCCAACGATGATAGTAGCTTTTAAGTGATAAACTTAAAAGAATATTTCGTGATCAGAAAATAATCTTTAATAAAAAATCAACCTTCTATTAACAAGTATTATAATGATTACCGCAATTATTCTTATACACTTTGATATCCATAACTACTAAGTTTTAAATTCAAGATATTTAAATGACAGTAATAACATAATAAAGCAAGGCAATAATTATTCTTATAAATTAAGAGTTTGTGATTCTACGTTTAGTGAGTATACTAAAGCCCGCGCTTGCAGTTGCATCTCCGAATATACACTTATAAAGTTAAATATACTATATAATAAATACTATATATAACTATATAATAAATACTATATATAATAAGACCCCTGGAGTATTAATACATTAGTGAATTCGCTCATTATATATGTTTAAAATAAATTGACATTATTTAAACTAAAATACATAAAAGTGATATTTAGCTATGTTTATAACGTGGCTCCTTCTCACTATCCTCTTAATTTATTACGTACTGTCGCAAATAGCAACACGATACAGTCGCAATGGTAGATTGTACAGCGAGCTTCCTGGACCAACGCGTTACCCAATTATAGGAAATATTTTGATGCTCATAAAATCCGATCGGAGTAAGCTGGAAAAAGCAACGTTTAATTGTCTCTTATCGCGACGAGGAATCTAATTCAAGTAAAGATTATGTCTTTCTCCCGCAGGTGAACTGTGGCGCGAGGTTCGTGAAAACGTGCGCAAGTATTATCCTATCTCCCGATTTTGGATATTTAACAAAGCGATCGTTAACATTAGCCATCCGGATGATTTGGAGGTAAAGATTTTTCACTTTGACCCTTTATTCATCATATTACTTCCTTTGTTTTCTCGATTTTCCTAGATATTTTACTATTAAAATTTACTGCAAATTTATCCCTGCATTTTGCTAAAAAAATGAGATACTTTTTGGAAATTTCAATTGCATGTAGCGCGAGTTATTAAAGGGTTATTTTTAGTAAAAGAGGTGCTATATGATGATTTGTCAGTTACTGAGTTTGCAATAAATAAAAATGTATTCTTCAGATTATACTTTCAAGTCAAAACACTATTGGAAAGGGCTTATTCTACAAGTACCTCGAACCTTGGTTGGAAACTGGATTACTGACAAGTACAGGTATTTACATAATTTGAAATCTATCAGATAAAATTTACTTTGCTATAAGTTTATGTATTTCAACAGGTGAAAAATGGCGACACAGACGAAAGATCTTGACACCTGCATTTCACTTTGGCATTACGAGAAAATACATGGAGATAGTGACGGAACAAGCACAAAAAATGATCGAATCGTTAAAAGGGGAAGGCGCCGGGAGTACGCAAGAACTGGTTTCATTTATTTCTGATTACACTTTGAACATCATTTGCGGTATGCATTCGAACATATCCCAAGATGATCAAACAATTATTTACTAGTCGACTTTGTACACCTTTCTTTAGAAGCCACCATGGGTGTCGCCTTGGATAAGATGGATACTCGTGTAATAAATCAGTATAGAAAATCAGTTCACGATATGGGAGACATCTTTGTGTACAGGTTATTAAAAAATCCACATTGCTATTACGAAATTTTATATTTTTTAAAAACGTGCTATACTCTCATAATGTATCAGAGTGAAAAATTAGAAAAATCACTCTTTCAAAAAAACTCGAAGTTCGTTTGGCTCAGTTCTCACTCGGATCGAGTTGTTTTTCACTCCACATTTTGAGAGAAAAGCGAAATGATTTAATTTATTACAGATTACTCCGGCCCTATTTAGCTGATAGTATATTTCCTTACGTACCAAAAATGGGATCCATGCAAACAGAAGCTCTCAAAATCCTTCATTACTTCACTAACAAGGTAAAATTAACGCTTATAATAATCACTGATTAAAGTATGAATTAATACAAAGTTAATTAAAGTATGAATTAATACAAAATTAATTAAAGTATGAATTAATACAAAATTAATTACAAGGTGATCCAAGATCGCAGAGATTGGCACAAAAAGGAAGGGGATAAGTTTCTCAATGATTACAACAAGAATTCAAATGTTTTGGTTTACGATGACTCAGAAATAGGTAAGCATAAAAGTGTATTTTAATCATCGTTTTTCCAATTTTACGGTAATATGAATTTACCACCAGGTACAAAGAAAAGGTTGGCTATGCTTGATCTCCTTTTGGCGGCAGAGAAAAAAGATTTGATTGACAACGCTGGAATCAAGGAAGAAGTAGATACTTTTGTTTTGGAAGTAAGCGATAAATACTTAAGGAATTGATTAATTAATAAATACTCTAGTAATTATGAATAGAAAGCTGACATAATGAGTCATTTTTTGTTATTTTTTTATTAGGGCCACGATACCGTTTCCAATGCCTTAACATTCGCAATACTCTTACTTGCTGAAAATAAAGAAGCTCAGGTGAAAGAAAGGATATTTACAATACGAAATAAATTATTCATCGTATACGATAAGTTTAATAGATTAAATTTTTTTTCATCCTAATCATCCATAAAGTCCACTTTATTGACCTCCGCAGAGGGAGTAAAAGCAAATTTTATTCTCTATACTTATTTTATTCCCCGTATACTCATTTTATTCCCCGGAGACACATTTCATTCCCCGGAGACACATTTTATTCACTGGAAACAAAGTGGACTTTTTTTAAATGATTAGGGCAAAAAATTTGATATGCACCTCGAGAGTAATAGGCGATTATTCCCTTGGGTGAATTAATGCAAACTTCACCCGCAGGAATAATTGCCTATTTTACTCACTTGGTGCATAAATAACTATTTAAGGATCGAGCCAGAGAAGAAGTGACCTGCATTATGGACAAAGTAAACGGCAAAGCAGGCGTTGCACAACTTGAAGAATTTAAATATTTGGAGAGATGCATAAAGGAATCAATGCGACTATTCCCGTCGGTAGCCATATTTCAGCGGTACATAAAAGAAGACTTACAATTGGGTAATGTTTTTTACATTCAATTTTACAATATTCATTTCACGTATAAAACTTTTCGTTATTTTTATCCTGATTTTCACGGTAATTGTGGGACGAATCGCATTTCAATTTTTTTTTTTTAATAAAAAAAAATCCTAAGAGGAAAAATGTTACTACGCACGAGGATTGCATAAAAATTATCTGAGAAAGTAGAAAGAAATACGGCAGCACAAATTTTTTTTACGAGGAAAAGTAAAACACAGTGGATGAAAAAGCTTTGACACGTTCATTATAATTTTAAACGTGCTTTTTACCGTAATTTGTTCGTAGCAAAATTGCTCTTGTATTTTACCCAAACAAAATTCAAAGTAAACTATCCCTTTGACCCTTTATTCATCATATTACTTCCATTGTTTTCTCGATTATCACAGATATTTTGCTATTAAAATTTAATACAAACTTATCCCTGCAATGAAGGTTGTAACTTTCAAAAATTTATTTTCCATTACTACAGGATTTTTTTGCTAAAAACATGAGATACTTTTTTGAAATGTCCTCTACAATCACATGAAATTGTAGTCAATTTTCCATTGTTATATGTTGTGTACGTGTTCACAGAAATTAAAAATAGCCCTTCATTTCAGTGCACGCGTTAATTCCAGCCCACACCAACATCATGATCCACGTTTGGGATTCCCACAGGAACGCGACCTATTGGCCGGAACCCGACAAGTTTAACCCCGACAGATTTCTTCCGGAGAACTCGGGAGACCGACACCCCTTCTGTTTTCTTCCTTTCAGCGCTGGACCGCGCAACTGCATTGGTAATTACATTATAGTACAATTTAATTATGGCCAAACGAGCATAACGTAATAAAATGTTTTAGGTCAAAAGTTTGCCATGATGGAATTGAAATCGATATTGGGGTACATACTGTACGACTTTTATCTGGAACCGATTGAGAAACAAACAGGTGATCTCCCTTTAGTCATAGATCTGATGATAAGGCCACGCGATCCAGTGCATGTTAAATTTGTGAAAATAAGGAAATGATCAACTGCACTTCGAAATTTCGTTTTCACATAATAATAATTCACTTTTTAACTATTAAAACAATGCAAAAATACGTAAATGAAAGTCTGTAGTATAGAAACATATGTAATGTATATAACATATGTAATTAATATGTAATTTGTCTGTAAAAAAACCAATTTTAATGTTATTTTTTATTATAATTTACCCTCCGTTAATTTTTGTTTTATACTTGAATAGCTACTAAATAATTGAAGCAATTATAAAATTTAAATATATCCATATAAAAAAAATTAACCATAATTTGGCCACAGTATACACATTCTGGCCAATTTATGGTTAATTTATTTTTACGGGAAATAAAATGTACAATTCAGAGAAGCTGAAATGATTAACAGTTTGTTGTATATGATTTTGAAATAGCAGGTATTTTTTACAACGTAACTTTAAACAGTGAACTAAAATTTTTGTTTTACCGTCTAATAAATGCGGTACCACATGGGAGTTTCACCGTATAAAAATGCAAGTACCACTACTCATTTACATTATCAATTTGGCATCTGTTGTAACACTTTGTTGCCCTAACGAAAAAGAATAGACTTATTTCACTATTCCCTAATGAAGAAGTGGAAAATTAAATCGTGTACTCCTTTTCATGGAACGACGAATTCTTTTTTCTATACTGCAGGAACACCCTTAAGAAAAATATCTGCAGAAATTCTGCAAAATTTATGCAGATATTTTTCATAAGGGCATTTTCTTTAATATACATGGGTATAGGTACTTTCTTCATATACATATACTGTACAGCTACACATTTCGCCAATCTTCGTTCTCCAAAAAAAGAAAAAAAAAATCGCAACCGTAAAAAAAAAAATCAAGATTCGCCCTACTGACCTGTAGTGCCTGGCCGGGCCGTGGTATGTGTTGTGCGCGTACCCGCTGGCCGAGCTGAACTCGTAGTCGTGCCCGAGGTAGCCGGAGCTCCTGTTCGCCCCGGCGGCGGGGTCGGCGCTGGGCTGCGCCCACCACCTCGGCTGCTCCTCCTCGTGGCAGTGGGCGGCGGCGAGGCGGGGGCTCGCCGGCAGCCTCGGGGCCGCCTGGGCGCTGGTCAGCCGCACGTCGAAGTCCATGGCGATGCTGGCCAGCATCGCCCCGATGTTGCAGATGACCAGCTCGACGATGCCCAGCCGCGGCCTCTTCGCCGCCGCAGCCGCCGCGTCGCCGTTGTACAAAGCGGGCATCGGCATCGGCATCGGCATCACGTACGGCCCGGTCAGCCCGGGCTTCAGCGGGTACTGCTCCTGCGAGCCTAGCGAGACGCTCGTCGAGGTCGACGTCGTCGTCGTCGCCGGCCAGTCCGCGCCGCCGCTGCTCAGCTGGTCGCTCGCCAGCAGCGTGTAATCTGTCGGGAAGAAGAGGCGCAAGTGCCAGCTTTCGTCAGTCCTGTGCTTCCGCATTTTAACGGCGGAGTTGGCCTTTTTTTCTATCGCGATTCAAATACTACATATGTATATTGTACCTAGGGAGTAAAGCGGGTATTTTTTAGACCGAGTGTGGAGTTTGCGGGTACTGCAAGCACATGAGGTCAAAAAGACCCACTAGCCCTAGGTACATGCGAGATTTTTCGTGACGCATGTATTGATTTTTTGCCTGAAGCTTAATTTATTCGAGTGTACAAAGTTTTAGAATAGCGGACGTAAAAATGCTCTAGCAGGTAGTAAAAACTTAATTTACGCCCTAGGGAGTAAAGTAAGTTTTTACGACCTGCTAAAGCTGCTAGTCCGAAAAGAAGTACTTTAAAGTCGCTTTTTAAAAACGTCAAATTTGTGCATGTGTCACAAAAATAAATTTGTAATGTTATTTTGTTAAAATTAACATATTTCGTATATTACTTTAACAGGATATTTGTTATATAAACCTTTATTATATAAATCAATAATAGAAATATAGTTATTATAAATCGGATGTCATTACGTATGACAACTCGTGCTTTATTTCTTGTGCGTTAAATTAACTAACGGATTGTGCTATTCTGTTATGATAAACGAAATATGTTGATTTTTTGAACCGTGAGATTTTATAGCGCTCAATTGTGAAGATCGGTTACACTTTCAAAGATTTTTCTTGTTGTTCCTTCGAAGCGGTAGGATCGTTCGTATTCTTTTTTAACCCATTCAGTTAACACAAAACAGTTCCAATTTTAATTGAATTTTAGTACGTACTAGGCCAATGATTATTTGTGAAATTTTGAGTTATCGATTTTTAAATAAATTGTGAGTGCAGTTACATATTTTCACTCAAAAATTGTTTATCTAATAAAAACCAAACGCTTTTTTAATAATTGTCTTCGTTACCTTTAGCTTTATATACACCTGTTATAAAAACTGTAATAATTTTAAATGGCATTGTTAAAAAATTTTCATTTTTGCCTTAGAATTTACTCTCATAATGTGAAGGAGTGAAAAACAAACTTTTCACTTATTTTCAATCACACAACAAATAAGATTAATTCGTTTTTTAAGTACGAGTAATTTTTCGGATTTTTCATCCTTCTACTACGTTACGAGAGTAAAAGTTTAACTGAACAAGTTAAAAAATGTCGTTATTAGCTTCCAATTTTTTGAAAATAAAAACTATCGAATTTTTTTAAATTAAGCACTATTGAAAGTGTAATCAAGTAACATGATATCTTAAAATTTAACGAATTAATTCGCATTTTTAAATTTTGAAAAGTTTTTCACATCTATTATTTATGATTATAATTTTACATCCAATTAGACTTTAATTCGCATATTTTTTTAAATAAGTTTAAAAATATTCAAATAGATATTTTAGTGTTTTTCGTTTGATCTCGCAAAAATCAGATCGACATGAGTGTTAAATTTTGTTTAAAGATCCTAAACTATATTATACAATACAAAATTTAAAAAATTTGTATTAGAACAAATTAAAAAAACTATGAAGCGATGCACTAAGAAAAAAAACCAAAGTTAAACGTATGAAGAACATAACTATTTTGAGTTCATTTCGATTTTGTCTAAACGTGAATTACCTTACCTTATATCGATCGCTATTACAGGATCCCTTGAAATTGTAATCATTCCATCGCTATTGTCACATTATTTAACACTATATATATATCTATACATAATAACATGTAATATATGTATGTATGCACAGACGCATGCGACGATCATCGAAAAAAATGCACGCGGATAAGTATACAAGGAGAAGAGATGTTAGGTAAACATTTTCGGTCGGTATAAAGCTTTTGACATGAGACAAGAGAAGAGAACGGACTCGCGGCTATCGGTGGAGACGTTTTTTTTCTGTTATGCATTGTACGCCGATTCCTTTATTTTCAGATTGAATCTTTAATTTTTGTTAATTAGACGAGACAAAACGCCACTTTTATATAGAAGTCGTTAGCGAAAATGACGTTAGGACAGAAAATTGACAGTTAGATTGGAAATTTCGCTGTAGAAGAATCGTGCACTGCTAATAAATTTCGTACAATTCAAATTGAAACAACTGTTAAAAAAATCATGCAATAAAAACAATAGAAATTTACAAAAGCGATGACAAAAGCACACATCTAAGAACATCTACTTGTTTTTGTACATACATATATTATAACAATAACATCTTAAAACACAAATTGAGGATATGCTAGGAGAACAAGTGGATCGACGAAGGAGGTGAGACACTTGAGGAGTTCTACGAGTAAAAACCATGCTGGGTTGTTTTTCTTCTTTTTTTTTACGCTCGCTGCTTATCAAATTCGATTTCATTTGGCGGACAGTTATTAATGTCTCATTAAAGTTTTAGTATAAGTACGGTTAAATACCAACGTTAATTGGTGTTCGATTTTTTTTTTGTTTATTTAATAAAGTTAATCGAGTGTTAGAAAATTAATGAAAACTTGTCGATAAGCCGAGCGTAAAAAAGTGAAAGTAATAAAGTAAACCAAAAAACAAACAATAATTCAACGTGTCCAACTCAAAAAATGATTTTTATTGAAAAAAAGTTTCTTGTCTATTACTAAATACAATTGTGTGTATGTGCATATAGCAGTGGTATAAAATTAAAAATTACGATCTTTTCTTTTTATATGCATCTAAGAAAACGAGGGAAAAAGAAGAAAGAGCGTCAAATTTTTTCTACGATACGAGAATTCATCTGCACTTGTACAACGTATACATGAACATTTAGTGTCATTACTATTTGTTTAATCCATGATTTTTTATTATTATTTACGTTCTACGAAAGGTAGGCTCTGTATTAAACTCTGTCAGAATGATTTACTTATGAAACAAGAATTGCAGCTATGACACAGCAATTTTCAGTTTTTCTTTTTCTCTTGGAAGGAATTTTTTTTTTGTTTGAAAATTTTTGTTTGCGCCCGACAGCTCGAAAGTTAGCTCTGCTTTTTGTTAGAATGTTATGCAATTGGATTTTTTTTTAAATGGAAAATTATAAAAGAACCAACACCAGGTAGACCGCAACTGAATTTGTCGTTATCATCATTATTAATATTAATAATATTAAGATTATCGTTACTTTTGTTATAAAATTACTGTAATTTTTGTTATTTTACAGCCTAGCGGACCGAAAATACAACTTTTCGACCTGTGCCGTTTTCGAAAGATTGTATTTTTGGCCTCCCTAGGCTGTAAAATAGTATACATACCTAGCCCTGTATAATAAAA
>JAXIUT010000037.1:10262279-10278654 GCA_035586675.1 Eurytoma californica | reverse complement strand
TCGCCTCGATCGACAATTACATGTGATCTGAGACATTTCTTATTATACAGGGCCAGGTACGTAATATACTATTTTTCGTAGTATTATTTGAGATTTCCCTTTTGTTTTCCGTTCAAAAGTATCGGTCGAAACAATAACTAATTGACATGATTGAAAGATTTTTACAGACTTTTTCATAAATCTAGGTGCTCGCAAGTTTAACGCAAATACTGAGAACAATGACAGAGAAACTAATGAAAAAGGCAAGCTTACGTAGTTCTAAATGATCATTTTTTTTTAAATTCCTACAATAATAAAAAGACTATAAAAGTGGTGTAGAAAAGTGCGTTAAATAATTGAAACCAAAGTGTAAACAATAATAATTTACCTGTGATATCCAACTTACGGTTTTTTTACAAAGGATTTTTACATTAAATACATTGAAAAGAAAAGTAAACTACATAAGAAGAAAAAAAATGATCACTGAGAATCAATGGGCTCACCTGAAAAACAGACGAAGGCAGAAAACGTGAAAGACAGAAGCCGAGAATTCCGGCGGCAGAGATAAAGACGGCTGCTGCGCTACTTTATAAGTTCCATAATCGTATCGTTTCACGGTGAAAAAACTTACAATAATTGAAAAGTAGTGGTCCCTTACCGATTTTTTTTCAATTTGTACAGTGCGCAAAATAATCTACATACACACGGGGTAAAGAGAGAGAAGAGGATGAAAGAGAAAAAAGGCACATCATTTTCGCATTTTTTCTCTACGACATTTTTTTTTTAATCTCTCAATTATGATTTTTTTTTTAAATAAAGTTCAATTTTTGTAATTGATTGTTGTATGGCGACATTTAAACTAAGCGCTTACGTTTAAAAACTAAATGAAAGGAGAGATGAATAGACGTATAAATAAAAATAAATGTGAAATTGATAATTATTCAATCGCTAAACGCTAAAAACGTGTCCACCTGTTGCGCGTTCCTCAATGTACAGTACAACTAATTAAAATCCATTAATCGCAATTAATTATCATTTGCTATTTTTTTTTAGTTTGTTATAGAACTGTGACCAATATTTTGATGCCCCCTTAAATTTAATCTTAATTCATTGTATCGTTTATTCTGGCAATAAAATCACTTGAATGTCTTGTAAAATACATATTTTAACGGTTTCCTGCATGCAACTACTTAACAATGTAAATTCAAAAATCGATGCAAAAATTACGGAGGGCATCAACGTTATAAACAGTTCACTGACATTTGGAAGACTTACGGATAACACAGATACTGAGGAATCAGGTGAAAAAATAATTTTTTCACTTTGAGCATGCACTAATATTGATTACACGAGCAGCATACGTTTTCAAATTACTTGTTTTCTTTAAAAATTAAAAATCATGCACCATAATTTAATCATATTTATTACAATAGGAAATTTCATTAACATTCGTTTATTTTAAAATTAATATGAAGAAAAAAATTAATTAATTTAAGTACACTCGAAACTTTCGTTTTATGGTGCACTTGTTTTTAATTCTTTAAAAGTATTTACTGCCATCGAGTATGCACACAAGATCCAGATGTTCTAATGACAGACTAACATCAATGAGGAAATAAAAAGTATTTAATGATACAAACATAAAATGTAATCAAGAAAAGAAAGTTGTGCGATCACTTAATGCATTAATTACGACTTACGGGGAACGTAGGAGTTCTCCTCGGAAAGGCCTACGGCGAATAAAAAAAAAGCATATGCTCACTATACAAAGTAACTTAAACACGGTACAGTCGACGATTCTTATCTTTTTACATTGCACAGAAGCCTGGAGTAATTTATTGCAAAAATATTCTTCAATTGAAAAATTGCGAGACAATCTGTATTTTACAATTAGTATGAACCGTGAACGCGCACGATTTATTGGAATTCCTACGAAGAAACTTAGGACGTAATGCTAGCCTATTAATGAATAGTGATTAAAAAATAATTAAGTTTAAATATTTTTTTTAATTATAAATATTATTTAATAAACGTGTTTAATTTAAAATGTTAATTTTTAATAAAAAGTTTTGTCAGATAAGACGAATCGTTAGGCATGAGAATCTTTCAAAACAAATTAATCCAGCTTCCTTGGATTTTATTTATATCTTGCGCGGTAATCTTAGTAAGTCTAGATATACCCAAAATTTCGCTAATGGAAAGTCTACAGCTTCTCTTCCAATCTTTATGAAAATTTGCACTTTAATCAATTAAATATACTATGCATTATTCTTAATAATTTTTTTATAACATTTAGTATATTTTTTAATGTTTTTTTCGGCTACTTATGCAATAAAAAAATTACGCTATCCTTGAATCACTTAATTTTTTTCTTAATAGGTAAATTAAAATGTTGAGTTTTTAATTTGCTCAAAGAAAAAAAGAAAGTAAGCGTTATTAAAACAAAATGTATCCGAATATGAAAATAATTCACATTCCACGCGCAAAGTGTATGTACAATAGCACCAATATCGTAAAAATTTTTAACAACAAAATTATCACGATTCAGCATTCTTTTACCAGTCTATAAAGTACTAAAACTTCATAAAAATGGTCAAAAAAAACTCGATTACCTTAACCTATGCTAAACGATAAAAATGCAGACTTTCGGATAAAAACGCGTGTCTACTTGTACTCGCTAAACAGTAAAAAATGTTTGCAGACTGTTCATTTAAATTTTAATAATGTTCTCAACTTAAAAAACGATAAGTTATCCTTTGGACTAAGACAATCTAGTTTTCTAATTATATTTTTATAATTGAACGAAAACGTTATGCAACGTTTACTCTACTCACTAGTTTTGCTTTTTCTTGTTCGTACGCAGCTTAGAGTAAAAAATTTGGAATGTTAAAAAAAGCAACAAAAATCTAAGTGAACAGTCCATCATAATCTAGGCTATATCTTCGACTTTTTTTATACTTCTAACATAACTTCGTTTCACCCATAATCCAATAATACTTTATTAGTAAATAGTGTTTACTTGATTCTTGAAAAGTTGAATTTAACTTTATTCTTTACACGTAGCTTTTTTTGCACTACGCGGATTATTCAATACATGTTTAAATTCTGGTCCAGTGTACTAAAATTACAATAATTTTTTAAAAAATTCTTGATTCATTTACTAAATAAAAAATAACAATACTTATAAGTGTTCATGAATGTATTTAAACAAATTCCATAATTATTGGACGATCGGTGAAACAAAATCCCTATACACGTAGTCGCGTGACAGTAAAAGCCTCAATTCTTTTTAATCCCGCCCGCGTAGTTCTTGCGAAAGAACTTCGAAGCCCCGTGCATCTTAGGCTTGGCGAACGCGCCTATGACGGTCTGATGATTGTTGTGTCCGTCGGAGCTTCGCCTCGTGGCGATGATCCTGGAGTCCACTGCGGCCCGCCTGATCTCCTTCATGTCGTCCCGTGCGGGCGATCGCTCGTCGTCCTCGATGAGGTCCTCGGTGTCGTCGTCGCTACCGTAACCCGCCTCGTGGTCGCTAAAGCCGACGCCGCCCCGGCTCTCGACCGACAGCTCGCGCAGTATCTTCAGATCGGTGTCCTCGGATTCGAGGCTGCCCAGCTCCGACTCGAGGTTCTCGAAGTCGATGCCCTCGCGCGAGTTCGCCGCCAGGTAGCTCGGCGTCGCCGAGAGCTGCTGCTGCTGCCTCTCGAATCTCGGTAGGCTCACGCTGTCCTGCAGCACGCTGTACTCGACCTTCGCGGGGCTGCTGCGCTCGTCGAGCGCGTCCCTGCTGCCCCAGGCCTTGACGCGACTGAACACGCGCAGCGGACTCTTGGAGTGGCGCGACTTGTGGGCGACGGAGTTCTCCGGGCTGGACTCGAGTCCGTCGGAGTCGTTGATCTTGATGGTGACGTTCGACGAGTTCTTGCGCTCGCTGTTGAGGGAACTCTTGCGCGAGCCCGACGGCGAGCGGAAGAAGTCCGCCAGCGAGGTGAGTCGGCTCTCGGAGCTGTCGCGGCGCTTCCCGTTTCCGCCGGAGTCCTTGGACTTGCTGCGCTCGCGCCTCTTGGTCTTGCGCACGCAGCTGACGACGAAGCCCGACGACGAGGAGTCCTCGCCGTCGTCCTCCGCGTCGCCGGGGCAGCGGCGCTCCGCCACCTCCGGCTCTAACGCTACGCTTACAATCGCAGGGCTGGCCGAGTCCAGCAGATCGTTCGCCGACGAGTAGAGCTTTTTCGCGTCGCTCTTGCGGACGTTACCTATTTCCTGGAGGTGCGGCCCGCGATGATGGTGAGGGTGATGATGCTGGAGCTGCTGCTGCTGCTGCTGCTGGAGGTGGCCGGCGGCGGCGGTGTTGGCCGCGGCGGCGACGAGGAGGGCCGCGCGCAGCGGCGTCTTCTCGAGGTCCGGCGCCGAGCGGGACCAGCGCTTGCCGCCCACGACGGTGGCCGTGCCGCCGACCACGCCGCCGATACCTCCGACCCCCGGGCAGCCGGCCGGCGAGCTGGGCGAGCACGACGATGAGATGATGGCGCCGCGCTCGCGCTGGTGCAGCGTCGACGGGCCCCACGTCTTACCCTTAACGCCGTCCGCCGGCACTGTTTTTTTGTTTTGTTTGTTCGTTTGTTTTGTTTTAGCGGCGACCAACGACGGCGGGGATTGGACCCGGGTATCGAGAAACAGATCGGTGCGGCGAGAGAAAGACAGTGTGCGTGCGGCATACCGGAACGAAAGAGAACAGAAAACAAAAAAACAAAACGATAGTGGGGACGCTACCCATTTTTCTCTGGCTATGATGACGGTGCTGGCATTTGTTATGATATTAAATTAGTGATTTGATGATAGATATATAACGTAGCGGACTTGCTTAGTGATGCGATCTGGCGTTTATCGTGAGTGGAGATTCGTTCTGGAAGTAGTCTTTGCTTACAGTCGTTATTTTTTTTTTTTTTATCTTAGATGCTCCTTGATGCTTTTTTTCAGTTTACTAACGTTCTCGGAGAAAAAAATTCTACTAACAAATGTAATAGTCTAGTTTAATTAATATTCTCACAGTCATGGTTACGCATTGTTACAAAATTTGTGATTGGTTCTTGCAAAATTTTTTAGATTTCTATAGTAAATTTCAAAAGAAAAGATATCAAGTTTTACAAAGAACTATTACAAATTATCCAATGTCAGGCTATCAATACATTTAAAGATTTTTAGTAGAACATTTTTCTCCGTGTGATTGTCGATGAATGTTAAAATTAAGTTACAGTTCTTTTTCCGAAGTAGAATTAAAAGATAAAAAAAAATTTTCTTATACTTTTCCAACATTGTTTGATATAAATTATCAATTATTGGATATAAATTATAATTATCAAATCATGCAGCTGCATATTGATTATAAAATAATACTAAAATACAATAAAAACATGATGAAAATAATAAAATTACTTTTTTTATACTGAATAACAAAAGCATAAACATTTCGATAAAAACGTATTTTTTATCTTCTTAATGTTTACAAATATTTCACTAACCACATAATCAAAGACTACTTACAAAACATGGAAATAAAAATAAAATAAATTAAGGGATGTAAAAGATATGAGAAAGATACATTTTTTGAAAAAAGAAAAAAAAAAGTTCAATCATAAAAGACAACAAATATAAAATTGTTCACACCATGCCACTCAATATAAACTAATGAACTAAAAAGTATATCTGTATAACTGATACGTGTAACTGTCAGATCCAATTCAATCACATCTACTAAGCACGAACAACTGCCGTTCAAAATAGAAATATAGATATATAACCATGTAAAAATATTTAACAATCTAAAATGTAAAAAGAAGTACTTTACTGTGCTTTTTGTGTGATGCAGTCACTAACTGTGGTAGCATATTTTTTTTTCAAACTCTTTTCTACTCATCACAGCTTCTACAGATCGTGACTCACTTCTCACGGCAGCACTGAATGTCTTGATTTTTTTTTAAGAGAGATAGATGAAAAAGAAAAGGCTAATAAAATTTGATCGTTTGCTTACAGGCTATCGCTCGTAGCCGTGGAATGCTTGGCGATCCCGGCGGACTGTTCGACCGTGAAGGATTTCGACTTTTCACGCGGTCAGGGGCAGTGTGCTGTACCGTTATTGTGTGCCTGAAATCTGTAAAAATTTAAATCGCTTTAGATTATTAAGCTTTACGTCACTAACAAAAATAATAAAAAATGTAAATACACTCGTGAAAGAATACGATTTGCTTAAGTAGATACAGGATAGTTTTATAGTAAGCCAGCAATCAAAAACGTACATTGCAGTGTGAAAAATTTCGTAAATCTTGACATTGAGATAAATCGTGTATCTTAACTAATGCGATTATTAGAAAAAAATTGCAAAATCAGATTATAAGGAAACAAGTATATACCAGAAGGTGCGCTGATTTTGCTACCGGGTTCCTTCTTGTTCAGTTTCAGCTTTGACTTCTTGAATTTGCCAAGTCTTTTATTCGGCGTAGGAGTATTTTGCTGCTGGATGATCATTACGGCGAGCTCGCGTTCCAGGAGGTCGATCTCCCGGGCGGCAAGCTCCTGCTCGCGTTGCCTCAAATTTTCCTCGTGCTGCCTCTGTTGTACTTGAGCCTTCGTCAGTTCTTCTTCTCTACAGCGCAATTCCTACGTAGAAAACAAAATATTTTACAGTCATAAAGAAGAGAATCAACTTACTATTGACAAGTAAAAAATAAAAATTGGAAAATAACTATATTAGGAATTTTAAATAAACACCTCTGTGCACTTAAGGTGATCAGTACTACCAAAACCTATAAATATATTTTAAATAAACATTTGAGTTAACAATAAAAAAAAAAAAATCGTTATACTAAATGATTATGCACATGCAAACTTGAAGTGAAAATAAACGCAAGTTTTAACAGGTGAATAAATGTAGAATAATGCAAGTGTTAGGGTAAAAAAAAAAAAAAATCCACATCATAAACTATCTACATTCATGTGTCACTCAAGACCAGTAAATATGCCCATCTCTTACCTCCTCAAGCGATCGGCATGCCTTTGTATTTGCATTTGGAAAAAATGATGAAATTTTAAGTTTTAATATTCGCTTACGTTAATCGATCTTACGAGTAAGACGATACCGGATGCTCAGAATTCTAACGACGTAAAGTTCAGCGAAACCGGTATCGCCTTAAAAAGTAATGCAAATTAATCGTCCATAATCTTCTTACCTTCTCTTTCATGCGCAGCCCATGGAGAACCTGTTCGATCTCCAGCCTCCAGTCCTCCTGCATCGTGTGAAAGGACTCGTGGGGAGTCGCCGCGAATGCGCTCCTCACCTCGTCCAAGGCAATGAGTATCTCCGCGAAGCCTGGCCTCGCGTGACTATCGGAAGCCCAGCAAGCTGCGATTTAATATGTTTCAATTGATTAAAAGATCTTTATTTTATTGGTAAATTTGACCACTCGATAATTTTTCTTTTACCTTCCATGAGACACCTCCACGGCTGAGGGCAAGTCGATGGTATCGGTAAGGTTAATTTATTTACAGCTACGCCGTACGCTACGGCCAACGCGTCAATTCCCTTGTAGGGCGTTTCTCCAGTTAAGAGTTCCCACAGAAGTACTCCATAACTGTTGGATGTAATTTTTTGTGATAAATAAAAATAATTAATTTAATTCTTAGTTTACGTAATTTATATTTTTGTCATTACCTCCAAACGTCACTGGCTTTGCTGAATGTGCTCTTTTTAATGACTTCGGGAGCCATCCAGGCGTAAGTTCCGGCCGCTGACATCCGAGTTGTCTTGTACACTTCCCGCGCTAAACCGAAGTCCGTGATTTTCAGCGTCTTATATTGAAAGTCATCGTTCTCTATCGGTTCGCTTAACAAAACTGGCGACAACGACAAGGCAAAGAAGATTAATACCAAATCTCAGGACTCCACGAACGACAGTAAAATAAAAGTGCCTCCTACCATTCGAACTTTTGAGATCTCTGTGAATGAGGCTAATGGGCGCCTTGTTGTGCAGATAGTCCATGCCGCGCGCTATCTGAATGGCCCAGTCGACGAGGACGTCCGGCCTGATCTTGCGGCCACTGAGTACTCGGTTGAGGCTGCCGCCTCGCGCGTACTCCATCACCAGGCACATGTTCGGCATCTTGAGGCACACACCCTCCAGCTGCACAATGTTTTCGTGCTTCAACATCCAGAACAGCTTCGCCTCCTGACGCACGTTCTTCAGCGTCTCGCTCGGCTCCTCGTCCGGATCTTGCCGCGCCGCTTTCACTGCCACCTCTTTCGCCTTCCAAAAGCCTCTGCGAATGTACAACGACGAATGTTCATTATTTTATTCTTATCTTAATTTGAAATTAAAGTTTAACAATCGCTTTGACTTCACTAAACTTTGAAAGTAACAGTGATCATTTTCATACCTAAACATTAATAAATAAATTAAAGTAACAGTAACAGTAATAATAGAAACAAATAACATTAACTTTACGCTTTTCAACTTGCTATATGAAAGTATTCATTTTATTAAGTGACTATTATCAGGATATACAGTGTAATAAATGAATGTACATAACTTACCGATAAACTTTACCGAATCCGCCTACACCAATAACTTCTTCTAACGTTAATTCCTCAAAATCTATTTCTACTGGCTGTACTTGTTCTATCACCGAGGATACCCTGTCGATGGTTTCCCTCTCCGCCACAAAGTTTGCTGGGAAAATGCCGACTTTACCCCTAATTTTGCCCGTCCACCAACCTTCATCCCCCGATATCTTTGAGTCTTTTGACAAAACCTACATAAATGGAAAAGGGTTAATTATATTCATCGGCAGAAAATTATTTCTGATCTAGTTTACTTACCTCAACGGTTTCTCCTCTCTGCAGCGACAGCTCATCTTCGCCTTGAGCGACGTAGTCATAAAGTGCAGTGAAGAGAACCACACTGTCCTGCCTTGACTGTGAGGATAGTGTGCCGTGCGAAGGACTAGTTTGCTGTGACAGTGTCCGGGCCGTTCCGCCGCTGTGCGTGTCGGACACACTACTATCCGACATATTGCTTGATGTCCTCGTGTAGCTATAACTTTGGCTACTGTAAGAACCAAAGGTTTGTGTCAATTTAGATCAGTTCAATTCAAATATTACTGCCAGCAAGAATGAGATTTTTCTTTATGCAACTGCGATGATGTTGCATAAAATGCAATGAGTAGTTTGCTTGCAATATTTTTTGTAGTCTGTTACAAAAATCTTGTTACAATATTTTTTAAGTACAATCACGTTGGACTAAGAAATTTTTGTTTTATTTTAATAGCATTTTAAACAATAGTTAAGCAAAATTTTTTAACAAGATTTTTTAGTAATGTAAATAACTATTCTATTCACCCGATTGACTGATTGATTCTGCTTGGATGGTGGTACCTTGGTGAGAAACTCCCCACATTAGAAGAATTTGACTGGGTGGAGCCATTCTCTGTGTAAGGTAAATAGCGCTCGCTCCGAAGACGAGCATCTGGTTGTCCAGGGTCCATCAAGGTAGACAAGCCTCTCGCTGATAGCCCAGCTGGAGGCATATGGCTAAACAAACCTGGTATACCTGAAAATATTAAAACTTTTATTTCAACAGTTTACATTTACATAATGCAAACAATTGACACATGCATTCTAACCTTGAAAATATTGTTTTATGAAAATTCATCTGTTTCTTACCTGAAATAACAATTACTGCTCAAAACAGCAAAAACAATTGATTTTTTGCCCAAGACAGACTGGGAGCAAAGGAAAGATTCATCCTTTGCATGGCCCCTTGAACTATTCCTACGACGAAAACTCTCCTTTGGCAGTACTTTCAAAGTATAATACCTCTCGATAAAGCCACATTAATTGCCCATCTAAAATATTAAATAGGATTTATTTTTTAAACAATTAGCTGCAAAGTATAAAACAATTGCAATATTGTTTGTTAATCTTAAATTCAATGCAATTTTCAATTACAATAATTGCGTAATTTTCATTTAAACTGATTGGAAAAATTGTAGAAAGTTTAATTTTGCAAAAAAAAAGTATGTGCTAAATAATATTATAAACATACTCTTTTTAATAATCAACGCTTGTGTCACCATTACAAATTGTTGAGATTCTGTGTCCTCAAATATTCAAATACCAGAGTGCAAAGTATCTGTCAAACGTGAATTGACAATATTGTTTCAACAAAAACTTTCACTCCCTTTTGGTAAAAATACACGAGACCCAAAATCTCCTATTTAACTTGGTCCCTCCAATTGGTTCGCTCCGAATCCACCCTACTGTCAAAGACGTGATCTCCCGTGCACCTGGACCTCGGTACAACCACCCCGGAGCACCAGACCAGCGCAGAGTTCATCGGAGCAACAAAAGTGCGACGGGGCATTTCGCAACGTCGGAGAGACTTACCCAGGCGGGGCGAGTGGTGGGCGGTTGCCGAGGGCCGGCGACATCCTCGCGGCCCAGGCCCTGCCCCCGGGCTACATGCACGCTGGTACCTCCAGGCCGGGGCCGCGTCTCCGCCGCGGGCGGCTCTCGGTGCAGTGTCGGTGCTGGCCGCGCCTCCCCTTCGTCCTCCTCGTCGTCGTCGCGGGTCCGTCTCCCCCCCCTCGGCGCTCCTCGAGTCTCCTCCACCGGGGCTCCTCGGCTCGTCGCACCTGCGACCACCCGGACGTCGACGCTGCGGGGCCGCCCCTAGGCCACCACCTCGCAGCTCATTTATTTATTTATATTCGCGCGGACACACAACGACTACTCCGCCAGTCGGCTGCTCCCCTCGTTCCCTCTCTCCTCGCGCCGCGCACACTCGAGCTGCTCTACGGGAGAGGGAGAGAGACGGCGCGCGATCACCTCAGGCTGATACGATGCACACACACATGCGCGCGCGCGCGCCCGCGAGTCGACGTCGACTCGTCGCGGGGATGCGGACGAGGAGGTCGCGGTCGAGGCGGACGAGGACTAGACGGGGCCGCGCGCTGCACGGCTGGGACGCGGACTCCTCTCGTCCGGGACTCGCACTGCCGACGACGGTGGCCGCACCGACCAGTACGGGACGATGCACGCACACCTACGCGCGCGCACGCACGCTAACGTAGTCGGCTACGAGGAGCGAACGAGCGCTGGAGATGAGCGGGGAACGACCGAGTTGCCGACCCGCGGAGGTTATGGCCGGTTCGTGGACCGTCATTTTGGAGCGCGATTTAGCGATAGTGTTAGTGCCAATTGATAGATGCTTTTATGCACTTATTTAATATTTATCACTGTGTAGAAATGCCGATTGTTATTTATAATAAAAATAATATCCTTATTGAAAATTCAAATAATAAAATGTGTAATTTTAATATAATAAAGCTTTTAATATATATAAATATATTATCAAAATTTATTTTAATTATTAAATATTTAAACTATACAGATAGGTAATATATAAGAGATGCTGATTATATTGTAATAAAAATAATATCTTTATTGCAAATTCAAATAATAAAATGTGTAAATGTGTAAATTTTATATAATATAACTTTTAATATGTATTTATAAATATTTATCATAAAATTAATTTATTATTTCATGATTTAATATTAAAAAAATGATATTAAAAGACTATAATATCCTAAAATAATCAATCGAAAATATTTTAAACATATAGCACTCAAACGCAAATAATCACCAATACCATTATATATATTTTTTAATTTTTTAATTTTTTAATTTTTTAATTTTATTATTACAAGGAATTAAATGAAATCATTTTAAGAATTATTGATATAATTTACGTAAAAATATTCCAAACTAGTTAATTAAGAGCTTTTGTTATTAAAAGCTTTTATTTATATTAAATTTTGTATTTAAATGGATATTCTCCCATGAATATAGATATTCACTATTGCAATTATATTGTACATATATTTCGAAGAAAATGTAATAAATAGCTGAATTAATTATATGAAAATTTTTTTTTAATAATCCAGAATTGTTATTGGATTATTTGTTTCGATTTTTGTATTCTATTAGTAGCCCGATAAGCACACTTTGAAAAGAAAAGAATTCATAAAGAATTTTCGAATGTCCGCAATAAATAAACACTTATAAGTATATATAGTATTCAAAAAGTATTCTTTATGAACAAAAAACAAAACAAAAAATTAAAAAAATGTTATGGATTAAATGAAATATTATGAATGTTTTAGAGGCGGACATTCGACAAACATAATAAGCTATCATTAAGAAATCTATTAAAATACCGAAAAAAAGATTCACTAAGAATTCATTAAAATCTTTTTATGCTTTCACAATGCTAATCGGGAGATTATTGGGTAGAAAAAGTACCGAAAATTTTAATACACTGATTATAAATAAAAGCTTTTTTTTTAACAGATTGAGTTCTATACAGTCTACTTGCCTGTGTGCAGATATTTTAGCTGAATCTATGAAACACAAACTATAAATTCAAAATTACAGTCACCGACTCTATTCTGACAGTACAGATTACTCCATAAAAATGGCATGAATGGTAAGTAGTTTTAAGAGGAACTTTCCTAGTTTTCCACAATTTATGTTTGGAACTATGGGAACTTTGGAAGTTGGTGCAAGACTTTCACACATGTTACTAATATATAGATATAGGGATAGACATTTCAGTTGATGACGTTGATGTAGCAGTTGCGCGGGTGGTTTTCGTAGGGACAAACGAGCAGAGTCGACATTTCTTCTTTCCTACTCCGCAAAGTTGGATTGTAAAGAAAGTTAAGTTATAAATAAAGTATAAAAGAGACAAACTGAACGATCCATCTTTTTACAAGTAAACTTTCAGAATCAGATCCATCTGAAGTCTCAGTAATACGATATTACCGAGGGTAAGGTTAAGATTGAATAATTTAAGGCATCTAGGTTAACATCAATAAGAATTTTTCGTAAATATACTTTATATTTTTTTAAGGTAAAAAATGTAGATGATTAAAAATGATGAGGATATAAAAATTTCTTAAACACTTGACTACAATGACAAGAGGTGTGTCGAAAAATCTTTCCTAAATAAGGTGGAAATTTTGCTTAAGATAAATAAATTCGCATAAAATAATATAGACAATGAAAATTATAGATACCCTAACAGCAAAAAGAGTTCGTGAAGAGCTCTTTCGTGTGACATCTGTGACAAAATTCACATAACAGAATTCTTGAAGAATTCCTTTTGCTGTTAGGGTAAATTTTTTATTTCAGTAATCTTCATCTAAACAATCATGGAGGATGAAGGACAAACTAATCTTTTGGATGTCATTAAATTTTATTCTGGAGAAACGTCAGGATGGGTTGAACTTTATGAAGACGACGGAGAAAAATTACTCACTTGGGCAGAAACATACACAGATTTTGCACAATTTGAAGTAGCTTACAGTTCGCATTACAATAGCACACCTCTTCATCATGCTATCGGAAAAAATAATATTACAATTTTAAGAAAAATTTTATTGAAAGGGGCAAACATTCATAGACCAGACGTTTTTTTAATTACACCTTTTTTCTTTGCAATTGTAATGGACATTGATGAAATTATCAAAGTATTTTTGGATCACGGAGCCAAAGCTACTGATAACTTTACAATCAATGAATGTGAATTTAGTTATTTTCAAAAAGTAATCCAGTATTCAAGCAAAAGCCTCATAAAATTATTTATAAAAAATGGCTGCGATGTTAATCAAATGTTTACAACTGACCATTGGGAAAGTCCTAAATTCTCTCGACCTCTTCATATAGCAACAATGAACAAAAGATTAGAAGTAATGGAATTATTATTGAATTATAAAGCTAATGTAAATGATGTAAATGATCAAGGAGATACTGCACTTCATATAGCTTGTGAAGGAAATTTTTTAGAAGCAGTTGATTTACTTTTAAAAAATAATACACTAGTGAACATTTTTTCAAAGAATAATTTAACACCACTTTGTCAAGCCATTAAGAAAAATAACAATAAAATGGTTGAACTTCTTTTATCATATGGTGCATTCATTGACTATGATATTCCAGCTGTTGATTTTAGAACCTACACAGCAATACATAGTGTTATATCTGGAGGATCAATAAATATGTTAACAGATCTTTTAAGTCATGGGCTGGATGTCAATGGTTCCTCAAAATTTAATAAAATTTCATTTTTGCATATCGCTGTTGAAAATAATCAAATGGAAATGGTTCATTTACTTCTAAAGTATAATGCTGAAGTTAATACTCAAGATAGTTTTGGAAGAACACCATTGCATATTGCTGCTGCAAACACAAATCAAGAAATAATTCAATTGCTTTTGCAGAGTGATACAAATTTACAAGGTAAAGAATATAATACTATAATTATATTAATTTATATTAAAGTTTCATATAGAATCAATAAAATGTAAAAAATGTTATTTTTAGTTTCACCAGAAATTTCTACTCTCAATTGTATGGAAAAGTATGGTTACACTCCATTACATTCAGCTTGCACTAGATCAGATCTTGATTGCGTACAATATTTACTTGAATGTGGAGCTAATGTCAATGCAGAAAGTCATAAAGGTGTAAGACCGCTTCATCTAGCTTGTGAAATTGGAAATTTTAATATTGTCGAGTTGCTTGTGCATCATGATGCCTCTGTTAACGTTGCCACAGATGACAAATTAACACCCCTTCATATAGCAGTGAAGTATTATCATGAAAGAATTGTAGAATTACTTTTAATCAATGGTGCAGATACTGTGTCTGTGGGTGAAAATAGTATAATTCCTCTAGAAATAGCTGTTCAACCATATATGTCATACTTACCAATTGTTGAACTTTTATTACGATATTGTCCAGACATAAATAATCATCTGTATAGAAGAGTATTTTTCAAATGCTTATATCAACAAAAAGCAGGTGGCTATCAAATAATCGATAGTTTTTTCAAATATGGATTTGAATTCAATTCAGAAGAATATCACAGTCAGGAAATATTATTAATTGCAGTAAGAAATGGTTATTCAAATGCTGTTCAGCGTTTCCTCTTGGAGGGTGTGAATGCTGGAACAATAATAAAAGGTGAATCCTTGCTGCATTATGCAGCTAAGAAAAAGCACGCTGAAATTATTTATTTACTTTTAATGAAAGGAGCAGATATTTATGTTAAAAATGGTAGAGAACAAACGCCAATAATTTATTCAATTTTAACTCAAGATGAAAGATCTGTTGAACTGTTTTTACATAGTGGATTTGATGTTAAAATGCATCCAAACTTGCTGCACTATGCAGTAGAAGCGTACAATAAGAAATGCCGTAAAATTGTAGAGCTTCTTTTAAAGCATGGTGCTGACATTAATTATTTTGATGATCAAGGCAATGTTCTACATGTCCTAATTAGATACATAGGATCTTTAAATGATGATTATGTTGCTGATGAATATATTGAAGCTTTTACCATTCTTCTTGAAAATGGTGTAAATGTAAATGCCAAAAGGTTAGATGGACAAACTCCACTGCAGATTGCTATTTATGCAAATTTGCAAAAACTACTGATTGAATTGTTACTTCATTATGGTGCCGATCCGAATTTGAAAAGCAGTGATACAGAAGCACCCTTGCATCTAGCTTTACGCAGGAAGAGTTGTTATGTTAAAATACTTTTAAATTATGGTGCTGATATCAATGTGGTAAATGCAGAGGGCAATACTCCCATAGATGTGATATATCATAATGTAAAAACAGTTCTTGATTATAGGCATCAGCTCAGTGGAAGTGGTTCATATTCAGTGGTGCTTTTTTTTGACATAAGTCAAATAATGAATGAATTTTGTCTTGACAGTTTTGAAACTTTAAGGAGACACGTCCAAAAATTAAAAGCGGCAAATCTTTATCTAAATAACAACAATATGAAATATGTTGAAAGAAAATGTTACGTTTCTGAGGCGTGGATATATGAAAAAGAGGTTGAGAAATTACAAAGCTTCATGATCAACAATATTTCTGCATTTGATCTTTTAAGAAAACGAATAAATGTGATTACTAGATATATTAATCATGTAAACATGCAAAAATTAAGAGAGTTATTGGAAGCAAACGCATATCCTAATTATGGAAACATGATTTTGGCGCGAATAGAAGCGGCATACACAAGACAAAGCTGTATTAATAAAACTGGGCAGTTCCTGTACAATGTAATAAGTGAGTGTGGTTTACCAGATGCTTGTACTGAAAACATCATTGACTATTTAAGTAATGAAGATTTAAGATATTTATCCAAATTTTTTGTTTCATCTGAAACTTAAGTAATATAAAAAATTACGGTGGGTCTATTCGCACATAAATCCACGTATTTTACGTGGATTTAACCAATAACCCAATAACCCAATAATCCAAT
>JAXIUT010000037.1:10242148-10262179 GCA_035586675.1 Eurytoma californica | reverse complement strand
TGGATTTAAGATTTACGTGTATATACATTGATTTATGTTAATTTTTGTAGATTTTGTCTTATATCCACGTAAAATACGTGGATTTATGTGCGAATAGACAAACCGAAAAAATTATTGCACTGGTTAGTTTGTGAATTGTGTAAAAAAATATTGTCTTTTTACAAAAGACGATTTTGAATGAGATAACCAAAAATATACCTGAAGTATATACATTATATATTTTAGTATATACGTTAATAAATTACACATTATTTATTTTTTTTTATATAGCTGTATTTTTTATTTTTATGAAATTATATTATATTTTTAATTAAGATATATGCTAATTTGGTGTATATAATTTATATTAAAAGAAAACATATTTTTAAAATAATAAAGTGTAATAATTATAAAATGTGAACTTTATATAAATTATATTTATGTATTTTATACAAAGTGAAGAAATAATAAAAATGTGTGTATGTGTATATTGCATTCTTTATTTTTTTGTTGTAACAAATTAGAATGCAAGTTAATATATTTATTCCAAGAAACATTTAATTTTCTGTTTTTCGTACTCATTATATTTTATCGGTATTTACTGTTCCAGTAATTAATAATTATAATAATCTCTTAAATAACCATCTTTTCATGCTCTTGCTTTTCCATTTGTCCTTATATTTTGATTAATAATATTGAGTTATTGCCAAATAATGTGATACACCTATATAATTTTAGTAAAACATAAGTGTTTAGAAAAATTAAAAAATTTGATTATCTTTGTAGATTATTATTTAAACATTATTGTTTTAATATAAAAATATTTAAACTTCTTACTAAAAAAACAAATTACATATGTACATTATTGATCAAACATGTTTATTTCTGTTCAAAGATGTTTCAAAATTAAAGCGTTTAAAAGATCGAATCTTTTTAAAACCTTTCAAACGCTTTTTTAAACATTTTAAAAGAAAAACTACCCAAAAGTAAATTAAAATAATCTTGGGGATTTATATAGTTATACACTTTTACGAAAAATTTGTATGTGTAAACATTTGTATAAATAATAAATTAAAAAACATTTTTTATTTACCTACTTCGAGGTGCCGGGGTCATGTCCTCAAGTATACGTACATATACATATGCACAAAACACTTGTATATACGCACGAACCAAATCCCGCGGTCTCAGGTAGGGAACGACTGAAAGCCTCCATCTCCAGGCTGCAGCGGGAGTTCGCGAGCGATCACACCGCTGGCCTGCACGAGGCGCAGCTCAACGTCAACAGTCGCGCCGCGAGATTGGCACGGCGAGCGCGAGTCGAAAGCAACGGATAGACGGCTCCCCCCCGCGTGTATACATACACACACACACACCTACACCGAGGTATACACACCGCACGTATACACACGCGAGAAACGAAGCACAACTCACAAGAGAGGCACTTAGGATGCACGCACACATGGGGGCACAGTCGAGCCAGCGATATCGCCAGTATATATAGCGTACCTCGCGCGGAGGTGCAACGAAAACACACGCATCTCGGGTGCAGCGGAGTGTGCAGCCGTCGTCGTCGCCGTCGCGCGTACCGATACGTATACACGCAGTGCGCGACAGTCCCCATAGCGGCGGCGGAGGAGGAGGAGGAGGTGGTTCGCCGCTGGTGGTGCGTACCCGTCGATCCATCGATTTAATGTCGCGCCAGGCCGTCCTCGGGTCAGCAGGAGGCGGCGCCCGATCCTGAGCACCCCCCTCCGAGCGCAATCCGGAGCGAGCATCGCGAGCGATCGATCCGTCGATTTTTCTCCCCCCGAAGGTCGAGCTCCTTCTTCGTGGCCCCCCGGGGTAGACGCGCGATATGATCACCTAGTGCTGGCCCGCCAGTGGTGCAGCGAACGCCGAGGTCGAATTTCGCTTTGGAGCGGGCTTCCCGGGTGGGCGCTCCAACGGTGCAACCAGGAGTATGCCCAGGTGCGCCGAGAGACGCCCGCTGTCTATGATAACAGTAGACAATCTGTTATCTTGGATGGATCAGTGAGTGGTCCTTGCAGCAATAATTGAAGTGGCGAAGTGGGCATCGTAATCGTAGTTCGAACAATGTGAACCGATGGGATTCCCGTTGATCGCAGTGACTGTCGAGGATAAGTGCTCGGTGCTGTGTTTAATTCCGCAGGTAGAACGTGTGCCAGTGCACACGAAACAGGACGATGGGAACATGGTGAGGAGGAGATACAGGAGCTGGCATGGGTTCGCAAACACTGGAGATATTGCGCCAGGGCGTCTGGGCAAGCTTCACCGGAGGCTGGTTCTATGATCCCCATCTGGACGTATTCTCCAATACATTTCACCTCTACATCTGGCTCTTCTTGCTCTGCCTTCCTTTCACTATCTACTTGGTGAGTCCAGTTTCAATCTTTGTAATATTAAAATAGCATTCAATTAGTGTTTAATGGAATGCAGATTCTTGAAAATTGCAAACATTGAACAATTTATGATTCACCTAATATGACTCATGTAGCAATGAATCCATTGAAAAATCCACTTGTAGGTGTAGATAACGGTATTATGATTAACGCAATTTACAAATTGATTGCTTTTATTTTTAGTACTTTCCACCAACACTGTATGTGTGGTTGGCTTACTGCTCTACAATCATCGTTCTGTTTGGAACAATCAAATGCATTAACCATGCACTCCACTCAGTTTACGATACTACCGAGTGCTTGGAAGAGCCCAATCAGAACATCAGTCAGCAGAAGCTGGAGAGTGAGAAAAAAAGAGACTCACGTACAAAGCGGAGAGAGCAACCAATAGACCAAGATTTTTTAGGTATTGAACTGCAGGTGTTGAATGGTCAGTAATAACTTTCATTGTTTGCAAAATACTTATAATTTAGGTAATTCATTTTTTTATTTTATTCATTATAGGAAAAACGGATACACCACCTGTAGAATGTTCATCCCGCAACTCCTACATTGAGCCAAATACTCAGAATGCCGATGCTGATAGTATAACTTCTGATTATACGAGAGATAAGCCAAATTCAACAATAGATTTAAAGGTTGAAATACATCGAAAAAACAGTTCCGAGAGTTCTGAAGAAGCAGCTCAACTTAATAAACCAATTGTCACTAGTATTAATGTACATGAGGCTGAGTTGGTGTCGGAGCAGGATCATGAACAACACTACAAAAATTACATTTACGGTATTTATCGTGTTTTAAGAGAATTTTTTTATTAAATAATTATTGTTCAATTGAATAGAAAATAAAAAATTAAAATCTTGCCTTGCGAGCGGCATGTAATTCACTTTAGTTTCGCTTAATCACGCGACCTTGAATTTTTTTATACAAACAACATAATTTCGAACGTAGAGCGAAAGCAGGTATCACCAAAATATTTGGCATCAGGGAAGGGCCGTTCCATGTCGAGGAAATTCTGCAGACATGCATCGGAGGACTCGAGGACGCGCTATTCGAAGTCGAACAATCTGGGCAAAACCGGATCGGAGAGTCAGATCAAGCAAACTAGCTCGTTGGAATTGGAACAGCCGGACGATTTTCAATACTGGAAGTACAATCAGAGCGTTAGGAGGCTCAACTCCAATTCTATACCTATGGAGGCTCAGCTGCTGAATGATCATCCGCAGAGCCTCGAAATTATATCGATCATACCGAAGAAAGAAGATGCAGACAAGAACAAAATTCCGTCGCATCCACAGTCCTTAGAAGTGAGTAATAAATTTTTAACTTGATGCAAACGTGAATGACACGCAAAGAGCTGACTGACGTTTTTTAATTTCTTTTATTAAGGTCATATCTAAAATGCCGCATCAGCAGCTAGTTCATCCACAGAGTCTTGAAACCATTAGAGCCTCCAGTAAAATCGCCAATCCAACGGACGACAATAATTTACCTCTTCATCCTCAAAGCTTGGAAACGATAAATTCAAAGAAGGTTCGAATTTAGAATCACAAACAAGAGCATCTTAGTCTTTTAAATTTTCTCTTATGAAATGATTTCATTGTTTTTCAAGGTCCTACCGCAAAATACTTTAAAACGCAATCAACTGCAACTGCTGCCATACCTCAGTTCGGAAATTGTTCATCCGATAGCTGAGCAGAGTGACGAACAAATTCCTACTGAAAACACGGGACGTTATAATCTTCAGGATTCCTATAGTCCGTTACTCACGCGTAAAGAAAATGACGATAGATTGTTAAGGTTTGCACATATTTTATTGTCTTATGATTAATCAATCGTAGATTTAAACGCTGACGTCAATTGCGAAAACCATTTGCATAGTGAAAATGTCTATAAAAGAAGAGAAAACTCGAAATGTCGTTAACGCGACTCTTGTTATTAAGACTAATTTATTCAAATGTATGCCACATAGCTATGTATCAATTAAACGCTTATTTTTTTTATATTGCAGGTATATTATAGATACTACGGTCGACAACGACTCGGCAAATTCGCGCGATGCTTTACTGGAGGAGCCGAAACCCATGGCAAAGAGAAGATATAGCAATACTAGTCAGAGCAGCTGGGACCTGTCGGACGGCGAGAGACGCAAGGAGAAGAGGAAAAAGTCGCGGAAAAAAGAGAAATCGAAGCAGACCGATGACCCGATCAACTCTGGCAGCATCGTCGGTATTGATTGGCTTTTCGAAAACGGCGAGGGCGAACCGTGGACCAATAAAAGTAAGTTAAAACGCGACATGCGACCGAACGAATGCACCGATCAATGAACAAATTTTTCATTCTAAACGACGAACTGTCTCAAGGTTTCGTTTATCGATGCATAAAAAAAAAAAGATTAACTTGTAAGAAAACAAAATTACTTAATCTATGAGATACGAGGATGTAAACGTTTTAAAATTAATGCCTCCAGTACTATGGACATCGCAGAAATCTGACGATACAGATGCGTCTGATAGTATACAGACTGCTAGTACTGATTGTAAGTTGGTAGTATCAACCGTTTAGTTAAAGTGAATGAGATAAAAAGCATCACCTGCGAATGTCATTTAATTATCACCATTTTAAACTGGCCTCACACTTGTGTTTCTGTGTAGTAGATGATTTTTATTTCTGTGATGTACATTGCGATAATAGCTCACTGATACGTAATCCTCATTAGAAAAAAGTTTCTTAGTAACCCTGTAGAGGAACATAAAGGCACAATATTGCTAATTTTGTATTTTTTTTTACTTTTGTATATATTTACTTCTGAGTTCCTTTAGATTGCCATCAAGATTACTCAGAAAATCCCCTAGATATAGAAACAATCTCAAAACTGAAAATTTAAGACATCATGTAATATTAGTTCATTGAATACCATCATTTGATGTATTCCAATTTCCTCAATGTTGAATATTTGTTATCCTGAGATAAAGATAATTGCCTCCTTCGTAGAAAAATTAAGGTAGAATTCCACTAAAAAATCTAATTTTTTTTTATACCTAAACTTTTGAAAACCTTTTACTTATATATTAAAACAACCATTTCATCAATTTTTCAAATTCTTTTAATCTGTTTTACAAGCATATAAAGCTTTTATTATCAAGAGTTCAAAAAGCACCATGCTCATACTAATTTGACCAAAATAGTTGTTCAAAGATTCTTTTTTTTCTATAAGAAGACCTAAAGAATAAAAATTGTTAAGCAGAAAATTTGTGAACTTATCCTGTTCTGAACTACACCATAAAACATTAAAAAAATTGATGTTTTGGATCAAATTTCAGTAGAATCCTACCTTAAACGCGCGACCGAGACGATTATATTTTCAAGCGACTACTAATGTTCGAACCCGCTAATTCTATAAATTTCCCAAAGCAGACATGCCGAGCAAGGAACCGGACTCGGGCTCCTCCAGCACGACGACGCTGAGCCTGGAGAACGAGGTGAAGCGCAAACTGCTGCCGGCGCAGTCGGAGGTGGACTGCAAGCGCCAGCAGGGTGCGATACCGAAGCAGAGTCGCTCGCGGCACAACGCGAGTCTCGGCAGCGGCGGCGCGGGCATGGAGGCTACCGCCACGGGGATTGCCGACGAACAGGGGGCCAGCGAAATCGTCGCGGTCTCCAGGTCCAAGCCCAGGAAACTCGCGACGGCGACTAGGGAGAGGCGACAACGTGCCATGGCGAACGCCGCTGCGAACAACACCGGCAATCAGTAATTTTGCTTTTTTTCTGATCGTTATTGGTAGTGCCATTTGACGATTATAAATTGTACTCCGTAATTTATGTCAAAAAATGATCAGTTGATTTAACGTTTAAAAATCGAATTTTTAACGTGACTAATCCAGAATTTATTTTGTAGGAGGGTAGGAGCGCGGTTCGTTCAACCACCACCGGTGAGTAGCGCGAGCGGCTCGAACAACGAGCTGAGCACGCTGCTGCCGAGTCCAGCTGTTCTGGTGGCGGGACAGCCGGTCCCGACAGATCTCAAGCTCGCTCGCGCTACCAACGCGATGCGCAACTCCAGGCTCAGGAACAAGAGACTGCACAGGTCAAATCGGACGAAGCGCAAAACGCGCGACAATAATCCACCAAACACGGTGAGACATGCACTGGCTTGCGTGCACTCTTCTCTTTCGTTTTTGTTTTCTTTTTTCATGTCTCGTAGGATTGAACGTTTTAATTGTTCGCTAACACGAAAAGATTTTAGTATGTCTGTTTTGTGTTTGATAATCCCCTTTTTTGTTCGGGAAAATTTATTTTTCTTTTTACTTTGGCTTTTTATTTACGATATTTGGTGTATTCTTTGGTTTTATTTAGTATTAGGATTTTCATTTGAAGTTACTATGTACTCACTCTACTATTTATCACTTCATTGTAAGAATCGAAATTTTTATTTTATTTCTTTAGGAAAATTATGCTCACTTATTTATTTCTTTATTAATTGTAACAATTACTTTTTTTGCTTATTTTTTCTTATCAATTTTTATTTATCAACTCTACATTGTTAAAAAATTCATTTTAATATTTTAGGATTGGTGTATCAAATATTAAAAAAAAAAAAAATTCATACCTTACACAGCAAAAGGAGCATACTGGTTCAATATTTGACTGGCACAAATGTCCTTTAAATGGAAAGGATAGAAAAAACTTTCACCTAGCTCTCATAAATGTTTCTTGCAATGTTAAAAAGAAGGGGAAGACGGCGTCACCGTGAGAAGCGAAAGAAAAACTTAAATCTACGCTGGTTCCAGGACCAGGACCTGTTAATGCTGACGCGCTTCCTCTACCAGATAACGACGAATCCGGGGACACCGGACGACTCGGTGCATTACTTCCGCGACGACACCGGCCGCTGGATGGCGTACACCTTCGACGAGAAGGCGGCCGCCGCGGCGGCGGCAGTGGCCGGGGCCACGGGCTCGGGCAATCCTGTGGCCATGAACACTGCCCCCACCCGCGTACTGCCGCCCGAGCAAAACGAAAAGCTGCTCAACACAATGCTCCGGCATTTCAACCAGTTTTGCGACGGAGCTTACGACGTGTCCGGCCTACCCGAGCTTTCCAGCAACAGCTATAGCAGTCTGTCACTCAATTCTGCGGGTATGACCGCCTGCGTCGAAGCTGCCTTTTTTTATTACGCTTTACATTTCTTACACTGCTTTTCTATCGAAGACACTTGCATTGCTGTCGACGAAGCTATTAATTTATAGGCTACAAAAGAGAAGTCTTTCTTTGTTTCTCGTAGTACTCGTAATTTAAGAAAAGCAAAAACTAAAATTTCGTTGTAACAAATTCGAGATGTAATGCCCACAGGGCTGGCGGTGATAATCGACACGCCTCCCACGCTCTCGCCGCCCGTCCTATCGCTGCCCATGAGCAACGGCAGCAGCAACAACAATAACAGCAGCAACGGCAACAGCGGTGTGCCGTCGTGTCCGGGCGGCAGCGGCGCCGGCCACTCCAAGGTGCAGCTGCCTATGGCGCCTCCGGCCGCCAGCCAGGCCGTCGTCGCTGCCGTCCAGTCCGGCGACAATCCCCATCAGCGCATGGCACCCTTCCGGCAGCTGCTCACGGACTCGCTGGCCGAACGTAACCGCCGGCTGCAGAGTCTGCTGGGCAACCTTGATGTCATCAACCCGCCCAACGGCCCGTCCGTAGACCCAGCTGGAAACCAGGTGAGCTTCCCGCACGGTTTTCGATCAAGTTGATGTTTTTTTTTTGTATCTGTGTGAAAGACCCACGGTGTTATGTGATGTTTAAAATAATGTTAATAAATGAAAAAAATGAAGTTTGTAACGAGTGTTTATTAAAAATATTGTGGGATTTTGATTCTTACAATGGAGTGATTTTATTTCGTACATACGAGGGATAATGAATTTTAGGCCTGATTAATAAAGTAAAACGAAATTTGTATATTAGGCATTTGTAAAGCCAAAGTTACATAAAAAAATGTCACTTAGAAGAAAGAAAAAGAAATTATGAATTATTAATGTACATATGTACTCCTCAATATTTATTCTAAAATGTTATTAAAATATTTTGTTAATAAATAATTTAATTTTAATTTAATGATTGTGTTTTGCAGCTACCTGTCACAGCATTGCCGATGCAACAGGAGAACCTTTCGTGGAACCGCTTCATCAACGAGTTCATCGGTTTCGAGGAGCCGGGCCATGCCAAGACGAAGCCAACGCGCCACTACTACAAATGGAAGATCGGCAAGTTGCCGCACGTGAAGATTCGCTTCGACCGGCTCTCCCTGTTGGCCCTCCTCGACCGCAATCTCACCGTGGTGGAGACGATCGTAGCGACGATCCTCGCGGTCGCCGTCGCCGGCCTCGGACTCCTCATACTTCAGCAGGGCTTCTATCGCGACATTTTCGCCTTCATTTTCTGCTTCGTCACCGCTGGCTGTCAATACTCGCTCCTCAAGTCCGTGCAGCCAGACGCCGCCTCGCCCACGCATGGCTTCAATCGGATCGTAGTATTCTCGAGGTGGTTATAACAAAGTTTTTTCTTTAAGTTATTGGCTTAGTAGAGAAACCGAATACATCTGTTTTCAGTAAATTTTTCAGTAAATAGTTGTCCGTTTTTTCAACGAAAAATAGTGTCCGGTTTTTCCACTATAAACTGCGGTGAAGCGATTGAGAGTGTAAAAAATGTTTGTATCTTCATTTTCAGACCGATATACTTCATCATCTGCACGAGTATAATATTGATTCTGGAGTCATCTCTGAAGAATTTCAAGAGTTCCGAGTTCAGGGTGTACGGCATGCAGATTCTTGATTACAATGTGATCGTCCAAACGCGAAATGTCCTCCTCATCTTCGTCCTATGTTTTCCGATTGTTTTCTCGCTTGGTCTTTTCCCTCAGATCAACACTTTTCTTATGTATCTGTGCGAACATGTGGATATTCATTTGTTCGGCGGGAACGCCACTACTAGTCTAGTCTCGTCCATTTATTGCCTGTGTCGGAGCATTATTACAGTGTTGACTTTGTACGGATTTGCTTACGGAGCTTTGACGGAACCAAAATCATCGCAACACATCCTTTTCTCGATATTCGCTGGACTGCTTGTCTCTATTTCTTACCATCTCAGCAGGTATATTAATGCATTTTTATTATAATTGTTGAAGATTCTCATATGTTAGTTCATTATGAAAGTAAGACTAAATGAAAGTATGATACTTAATCATTAATTTTTTCAGATCGTCATCAGATCCGAGTGTAATTTGGGATATAGTAAAAACAAACTTATGGCCACCAGAAGTTTACATTGAAGAGAAGCAGGTTCAAGTGATTGAAAACACTTCAAGACGAGAAGCGTCAGTACCTACTAACCCCGGATCGAACCAAAATCCACCGACAAAACCGCCAAAAACAAAGTCATCATCGAAAAAGAAGGACATGAAAATTGTAGTAGGCGAGCAGGTATCTGACTCGGAACTATTTGACCCTCTACCGCAGAAGCTCAGATCAACCGTCAAAGCCAGGCTGAAAAATGACATAATCGCATGTTCGGTCATTGGTATTCTATCATTCGCTATACACTCGTCCACCGTTTTCACGGCTCTTCAGCCCGAGATCAATCCCGTGTTGTGGACCTTCACCGGCATCCTCGGTCTTCTACTCCACTACATCCTGCCACAGTTACGGAAACAACTGCCATGGCTCTGTCTTGCCAGACCTGTACTACGAAGTTTCGAACATTCCCAATTTGAGGGTAAGCATAAAAACTTGACCTATTTAACAATTGTACTATTTACTAACGAAAACATTTTTTACATTTAGTTCTAGAACCAGTGAAGATAATGTGGTTCGAGAAGATTTACGTCTACCTATGCTTTTTTGAGCGCAACGTACTGTATCCGGTAGTTTTCCTAGGCGCCCTAACCGAGTCCTCGACGAAGATCTCAGCGAAATTTGGCCCGAGCATAGGCGCCTTGATAATCGTCGTTTGCGGTTTGAAATCATTGCGCTCGGCCTACTCGGACCCGTCGACGCGCTATCTCGTCCTGATATTCGCCGTGCTGCTGTTTCGCATGGACTTCCGCGAATACAGCGAGACCTTCCTCGTGGACTACTTCGTCACCGCGATCGCCTTCGCCAAAATGTACGAGCTGCTGCTCAAGATTCGCTTCATCGTCACCTACATCGCGCCCTGGCAGATCACCTGGGGCAGCGCCTTTCACGCCTTCGCCCAGCCCTTCTCCGTGCCTCATTCCGCTATGCTCTTCCTCCAGGCCGGAATATCTGCGATACTCAGCACGCCGCTCAATCCCCTTCTCGGCAGTGCCATTTTCATTAGCTCCTACGTTAGGCCCGTTAAGTTTTGGGAGAGAGATTATAAAACACGAAGGTAGTTATCTTTATTTGCTTTACAGACAATTTTTGCAATTTGTTTTCTGAATTTAAAAATTTCCAGAGTGGACCATTCGAATACACGTATGTCGCTGCATTTAGAGCGAAATCTCGGAGCAGACGATAACAACTTAAACTCCATATTTTATGAACAGTTGACGCGATCACTACAACACAGTTTGTATGGAGATTTAGCTCTGGGTCGCTGGGGAAATGTGGAGCAAGGCGACTGTTTTCTTTTAGCTTCCGACTATCTAAACTGCCTTGTTCATGTAGTGCAACTAGGAAATGGCCTTGTAACTTTTCAACTAAGAGGATTGGAGTTTAGAGGAACTTACTGTCAGCAAAGAGAAGTGGAAGCAATTTCCGAAAGAATTGAGGATAACGACAATTGCTGCTGCTGTGAAATGGGTCATTTTTCACACGTGCTTAGCGTTAATTCTGCATTTAGGTATGTAGCGCGTTTTATATTAAAAAAAATCCTGTTAGAAATAGTCCAGTGGTTTTTCATTGGACATTATTTTTTGCATATTCAAAATATCGAAAAAATCGTTTCATCGATGGAAAAAACTGGACGATTCCCTACAAGAAAATAATGTTATTTTCATGGAATAATAAGATAATTATTAATAAATTTTTAGTCAACGGTGGTTAGCTTGGGAAGTAGCAAGTGCTAAGTACGTCCTGGAAGGTTATTCGATATCAGACAATTCGGCGGGTTCAATGCTTCAAGTATTTGACTTCAGGAAGGTCCTCGTAACGTATTATGTAAAAAGTATAATTTTTTATGCCGTTAAGTCGCCAAAATTGAAGCAGTGGCTGGAGAATCAGGAAATAGTAGAAGCCTTGAAGCAAACACTGGAAAAGAATTTCGTTGATCTGGATCCTGTGTTTAACATGAATATAGACGAAGACTTCGACTTCCGAGCGAGCGGCATTACTAGAAGTAGTTTTTGTAACGTTTACTTAGACTGGATACAGTTCTGCGCTACTAAGCAGGATAAGGTATTACAATTTTTTAAATAATCCTTCTACTTTGTAATGCGTCTAAAAATTGTATATCTTATATTGAATATCGTTTACACAGATGTTGGAGAGATCTCGTGACTCGTGCCTTGTATCACTTTGTTTAGCCCTTAGTTTGTTGGGAAGACGCGTACTCGGAGCAGCTTCTCACAACACGGTTTCTAGCGTTGAATTTTTTCTATATGGTTTACATGCTCTTTTCAAAGGTACGTATTAAGCAAATATTTTTAAAATAAAGAAGTTTAATTTTTTAAAATTATTTTATTTTTAAGGTGACTTTCGTATAACCTCGGTAAGGGACGAATGGGTGCTGCACGACGTCGATTTGCTGCGCAGCGTCGTAGCGAAGGGCGTACGCATGGCTCTAAAGCTGCACCAAGATCACTTCATGAGTCCAGATACGTACGACGAAGCAGCTGCTCTCTACGAGGCTATTGACAATCACGATCGCAATCTTGTCATCAGCCACGAAGCCGATCCACTTTGGAGGAACGCAATTTTGAGCGGAGCTCCGAGTCTATTGGCGCTCAGGTATGTGCAAGTGTTTATATTTGAAAACTCTTTTGCACTAAGAGATTAAATTTTAAATATTGACATTGTTACTTAGGCACGTCTTGGATGATGGTATAGATGAATATAAGGTTATTATGTTAAACAAACGTTTCTTGAGCTTTCGAGTAATAAAGATGAACCGTGAGTGTGTTCGTGGTCTTTGGGCAGGCCAACAGCAAGAATTGGTTAGTCTCATCACATTTGTCAGTGTATTAAAATAGGCTTCGAAATTAAAAGTCAATTTTCACGTTTATAGGTTTATCTCCGCAATAGAAATCCGGAAAGAGGTTCGATACAAAATGCAAAACAAGCGTTGCGAAACATCATCAATAGTTCGTGCGATCAACCGATTGGTTATCCGATTTACGTGTCTCCACTAACCACCAGTTATGCCGAGACTAACGAACAGCTTTGTTCTGTCATTGGTGGGCCGCTCAGCCTCAGTGCCATTAAAAACAACGTGCTCAAAATTTGGCGAAGGTGTGTTTTGTACAATCCACCAACAAACATTAAGCAGAATCTAACTTCATATTTTCCAAATATTATCTGCTTATACAAAAAAAATTAAAGATGTGTAAAACGTGCTTTTCTTTAGGGTAAGAAGAAGATGCGGTCAAGGATGTTCCTCGGGCGGCACAGGTTCGCACGACGATGGAGGTTTCGGTAACGATGGAGTCTACGCCATGACAACGTATAATATTCATTCAGGTAAAATTAAAATGTTGCCTTTTTAATTAAAAGTAGATAAAAAAAATGACGGTGAATTAATGCATAAATTTTTTAACTCTGCAGGGTACAGTCAATCCGGTCACAACACTTCAGGATCACAGTCAATGGAGTCCGGTTGTCAGATTGGTGGCTCGACGGGTCGAGGTTCGTTGGGCCGTGCAAACACAAGCTCAGTCGGTGGTAACTGCCGAGGCTCGCTCGCCTCCATGGGAAAACCGACCAGCTCGACCCTCGCCAGTCTCGCCGGCCTTCTGAGTAGCACCGACATCAAGAATGAATCCAAGACCGAAACGAGTTTCTGCGCTAAACTCGAGAAGGAGGAGGTTCTCCAAAGAGTTCGAGTACGTATTCATTTCAATGGTTGGGTAGAAGAATGCTTTGCTTTACTGTTGGTTGAAGAGAGATACACCATCGTTTTTGGTTGAAGAAAGATGCCATTTTGCAAATCTATTAAAGGAAACATTACTTTCTTAGGCTTCCGTCAATCCAAAGCAAAGTAGTATTTTTCTGTCTAACCGACGGTATACACATTTTTTTTTTTAAACTTTACAAAACGTTGTGCAAAAAAAAATACAAAAATAAATAAAACAAAGATGACCAGTTCAGATGTTAAAAACTAAAAGAACGTCGTTTGTTTTTAGATAATGGATCCGAATTACGTGTACGACGCAATAAACCTGGGACGGCGGATCGACGTGGTCTGGCCGGACGAGAAAATGCGGCAGATGGGCGGTCGCTCGGGCTGGCAGCACTGGATACCGGAGCGTGGCATGGAAGGCTGCGTGGTGCACCGCTGGTTGCCGAATCATCGCGACTCGAACCGACGTTCCCACGTCGACAAGGTGATCCTGCTGGTGCGCATCGACGACAAGTACGTGCCCATCGCCGAGCAGGGTGTGCGCGACCTCGGTGCCGAAGTCTAAAGAAAAAAGAATGCCCTCCTCGCACTGTACAGTAGTTCTTAAGGTATAACTTTTACTCGCGTCTGCCGCCGAGTAGCGGATTCGTTCGTTTTCTTTTCGTTTGTTTGTATAATTCATCGTCACTTTTTCTCTCGATAGAAAATGCAAGTTTCGATGACTTCAAGTTTTTCCGTTACTTAATGTAACGATTTTTTTGTATCTTGTTTTTAGAAGAGGCGAATGGTAAACGAATGAGTAATGTGATATGTGATGTGATTCTAGAGCTTTCATAGTCATTCGATTGATACGATGAAGGATTTTGAGTTCCGCTTTGCGTTTACGTTTTGTGGTAAAAGTTAGAATGTACCTAATCGATGGTTTTTTGTTATGTTTACTTTGTATAGCGCGAACTCTCTTTTTTTAATGTTGCTGAATCAATTTTCTGTAAATATTATATAGAAATTTTTATACATGAATTGTTAAATGGCTGCAAACAAACTTTAGATTTAATTAATTAAATTATCTTGTAGTTGCATCTAATAAGTTTATCTAAAAATATTCACAGCAACATTCTTTCAAGAAAGTATCCTTTCTTACTTGTAGATCATATAATTATTTATGGTACGGTAGGCAAAATAAAATAAGTATAATCACCATTATTACAATTAAAAACGCGTCAAAATAAAACGAATTCGCTTCTTGGTTGTATTTTTAATCTTAATTAATAGTTTTAATGTTAATTTTATTGGTAATTCAAGTTTTTTTTTTGATCGTCTAGTGAAAAGGTTTTCTGTGTTATTTTAACAAAAAAAATTAATTTATATAACAGTTGAATCGAATAATTTTAAATCAATGTCGTCAATCAAATGTCTGATAAATTAATATTTAAATCAAATGTAAGTGTACTTTTTCACTAGATGATTTCACATAACGAAGAAAGTGAGTTCAAGGTTATTTCCAGATAATCAATCAAAATAAATGAAAATGTCGAATTATACGCGTATAAATATAATCGATTAGTATTAACTTGAGGTAAATCTCGATGCCACGATCGAGCCATTGTAAGCACCAAAATCCTGTACCATAAACACAGTGTAAAGTAACAATATTTCTTACCATCAGTGGTGAAATCGTGGCGGTAATAACAATAAAACAGGCGAAAAAAATAGAAACATCTTTTCCCAGGGGCATTCGTCGCAAATTTTCACGCTCTTTAAGCGTATCTGCCGGCAACGAACGACGTTGGCGTGAAACACTGTACATACATAATATAATCGCGATTTTTCTATACTTTTGTTACTTTTTTTAAAAACGACTTGAAGAATAACGCTATTCAATCTGTAGATAGTGATAACATTGTAACAATCTTAAGGGAACGCTGTATAACGAGTGAAAAAGTCGCTTGCGAGGATAATAAACTGTAAAATAAGTAGAGGAAAGAATGCAGCAAGACATATCGGTGCTTTAAATAAATAAATAAACTTTTCGTTCGGGCGTCCATAGTGAAATTGAATTTGTACAGTCGTAGATAATCTCTAAGCGCGTTTTGGTCAATACTTTAGAATAGGCATCTTCCTTTCGATCACTCAGACGCACACGCTTTTTTTATTTTTATCAATCACCGTCGCATATTTCTGCATTACAGGACGTGAACAACCTTTCGACATTTATTCGACTGCATTTTTTTTTAAACCATTCGAATTTAACAAGAAGTAACGAAAGGCCACACGCTTACCTGATTCAAAAATATTCATTTTAGCACGCTTTTTTTATAATTCGCGGATAGAATCTTTTGCTTCGTTTCGATTATTTGTAAATAGAGCGCGTAATTGTAAGTTTAAGGTGAGAATTGCTGAAGCAGTATGTGAAAAATTCGAATGTCGATATAAACAGATAAAAAAAATGCTTTCTAAGACCGAGAAAACTCATCATATTTGTGTACAGTATAAAACGTAAAAAAATGATTTATTGATGATAAAATAAAAAGATATCGTTCGATCGATGAACAGGAAACATTGTGAGCGCGTTATATAAAAAGATAAACTGCAACACAGCCAGCGGTGAAGTCACAACATGGCCTTATATGACGGTGTTCAAAGTGGGACACCTGACTGATAAAAAACAGAATTATATATATTATTATTATACATATATTAGCTAGTCTTTTAACTGCTGACACACATGTACTTGTACTGCTCGCTGCCAAGAGAACAGTAAAGTCTGACTCACTGGGAGGTTATATTAAATAAATTAATTGATAAAAAAAAATATATTAATGAATTTATCTTGTCTCATAAGAAAGCCTAATGTTCGCATCGTATCTAGTGGTTTGCTTGGCTCTTTGTCATCCACAAAAGCTGGTTTGCACCAACTTCTGTGTATTTACATACTATCGCACTTTGCGTTCAAACTTAATGAAAAAGAAGATGATATATTTTTCAAAAAACAAATAAGTAAAAAGGTGATTCTGTAATCGATTAAACTGGAAGAAAATTATGTATAATTTTTGTAATGAAATTTGTCGTTGTGAGTATATATAAGTATATATGTATTTGTTCATATATAATTGTATACCGTTTTTTGAGAATTTATTGAAAAGTTGATTGCGTAAAATCATGCGAATTTTTGCGTTCATTGTAAAATAATATTGCATTATTTTTATTTATTATTGCAGATGTGACAATATATGATCTATGTACAGTTACTAAATCTATTACTCTCATAATGATTATACATAATTTTTTTTTTCGTGGCAATTCAAATTTTGTACTTAAAGTTCAGAATTTCAAAGGTTAAAAGGAAAACTCATTCGACTAGTAAACTCTTTCAAATGAAATTTTTCTCTTTAAATTATGCATATGTAAAAGTGGCTTCATGAAAAAGCGACAGATTTGTTTGTGAAACTTTTACGATAATAGCACAATTTATTGAAAATTTCAAATCCACACGTTTTTACGAATTTTCCGTGAAAAATGTAATTTTTCACTTTTTAAATGTAAACTTTTTGAGAATCCGAGGTTTTATATAGATCAACGAATAAAACGTTAATGTAGAATTTAATCTCAAAGTAAAAACATGAAAAAAGTCGAAAACAATCTCAATCAATATAATCCTGTGTAATCGGTAGTCTCTCGTCTACGAATTTGAACTGCGCACGTATAAGTATAAAAAGAAAAATTACCTGCTGACGTTTTTGTGCCAATGATCGAAACGGTACTATGTACGTTCCATCGCTACAAAAGAAAAGAAATGAAATTCTGTTACAAAGCTCTGTTAACGAGTCGAGCTTTAGTTTTAAGTACTCCCAATTTTCCGATTGAAAATGTAATTAAAATGAGGACCAGAGAGGATTTTCAGTGAATGGCTGCAAGACTTGATTGTTGCGTTGGACTGAAAAATAGTTTCCTTGGGTCCAGCAGTTGTTTTCTGCTAGCTTTTAATGCTGGAAAAGAATGATTAAAGCTGAGTTTTTTTGTAATATTGTACGAAAACAAATTTTAACCATTTCTTTTAAAATGTTTAAATGGAATCGATAATTTTATTGGATGAATTTCACAGATTTTTACCGCAATATATTGACGTTAAATTATAATCATTATTTTGTATTCAATTAGTTGTGCTAAAATTATGATGCTTATGGGAATAAAGCAAAAACAGCAGAAAGAAAAGTATTGCAAGGAACATAAAGTTGGAGTACCTTGTTTCTTTTAGCCATTTATTGGCATGTATCATTGATACTTGTATAAAATAATGCGTAAAGTAATAATTAATTTTGTAATTACCTATGTTATGTATGATTGCAAATAGTGCGATAGTATATTATCCAGAGAAATTTATCAAAGGGTTAATTATAAAAGTTACTATTATGAAGAATATTGATAAATAAAGACACGTTACTTTTTTACAAAAAAAAAATCATATTTTATTTCTCCATTATAAAGTTACATTGCACTATATAATTGTTTCATTACATGATAATTTTTTATAGTCTTTTTACATGCACAATGAAGGCATATTTGAGCATTATTTAAAATAACACTATTATGTAGCTTCTGAAAAACATTTAGTGTTAAAACAAACAAAAGTGAGTATGTATAGATTTCAGTAAAAATAAAATAACACAGTAATAGGTGGTCTAAGTTCAAAAACTTACAAACCTTAAGTTACATTATTACAAAACGGCAAAGAAAAACTATTTTAAAATAGTGCTATTTCTATTTATTTCTAAATACATGCATACTCAACACTGATTCAGTGAGCATTGTTGCAATATAAAATGTCCTTAAAGTCAAAAGACTTAAATTAAATTCCAATCCTATAGGATCTAATTGATGTTAAAAAACAATTATATAAAATCATGATTTTCCGACATTTTGCTATTTATGTACATTTTATTTTTTTAGTATACTTATTATTATGTTTCGCTGTTCTTTTCTTCTGGTGGTTGATGCCCTGATACAGTTAACTTTTTAATTAAGTTGTCAATCATTTCGCTTTCTACTAAGCCAATAAATTTGTCAACTACTAATCCCTTAGATACAGCAATAACAGCAGGCACTGCTTTCACCTCAAATGTGTGCACAAGTTCTGGATTTAATTCCACATTGACTATGGCAAGGTTGACTGCTTCCATTGGTCCAATCAATTCTTCTAGTTTAGGAGTGAGAATCTTACATGGATCACACCATTCGGCATGGAAGTTTACTATAACTGGTACTGAGCTATTCATAACTTTATCTACAAATTCTGTGTTGTCAGTTATTTCAAATATTTTGTGTTTGCGACTGAGAAGTGAAATTCCTCTTGAGGATATTTGAAACAAATTCCTTACGCTGGATAGCATTTTGGTGGTTTAGGCTTTGAACTTTGTCGTTGCTTAATTATTATAAGGCTTATAACTTTGAATAACTATAAATTCTACGAAGGCTTCAAGCTTATTTATATAATTGTCTACAAGACCCAATTTCTGATTCGTTGAGGTCTAGCAATGTCCATAAGTCCAAATTTAATGTAACCTATTACTCCGATCACAGATGAAGCTGCCAGTAGAATAAGAAGTATCATGCGCCAAATGAAGAAGTGGTCGTAAGGCTAGAAAAAAAAAGCTTCTGTTATATCATTCTTTTAAAAGCATTCCTAATTATTTTATTTGATGTTTATTACTACTTTTTTTACACAAGTTTTATCAAGACTACAATTGTATATCTATTATCATATCTGTGAATGTACCTTGTTCTCTTGTACTACTGGATGCTGAGGCGAACGAGGAACACTAACCAAAATCACAGAGATAATAGCTGCCACAGTAAGGGCGACAGCACCGATCCTCTTTTCTATCCTCAGAGACACTAGGAAAATCAAACCAGCTGATATCCACAGCGATAGTATGACGAAGAGACCCAGACCCAATCCAAATATGTGGCTGGTCATCACCCTGCAATCGAACAGTAATCATGAGCCACCCATAATCGCCCACCACTATTCGCAAGCACAAGCAAAGCAGTAATAAAACTGAATAAATGCGGATTCGAACGTCCTATATGTCACAGGTTAATTTTAGGTTTCTGAGCAAGACAGCGATTTCGACCTTGGGTGACTGCGGAGGAAAAGTGATAAACCCGTTCAGACGTCGAGTTGTAGTTTCGTCCCGATCGCGGAAGGATGCTGAATGTTACGCAATGAAGAAAAAGCTCAAAAGCAGTTACCTGAAAATAAAATGCTAATCCCCGGATCGACTTAACCTATAGCCGACTCCGACTCCGTCCGATAACAACTACACACATACTAAATTAGCGTCGTTCGCCGCGGCATCGGCAGATGGCCCCGCTTTGTTGTGGAAACAGGTGGCGCCTGACTGGACTACCTGGATTTATGGGATTTTCTCTTTCGTGGTTTTCCATCAATGAATTTTAACTAAATATAGTCACTAGCGTAGTAGTAGTCCCTGTTAAAAAAAATGAGCTGCGGATTGAGCTGCAAATCGAGCTGCGAAATGAGCTACGAATTGAGCTACGATCG
>JAXIUT010000037.1:10206256-10235404 GCA_035586675.1 Eurytoma californica | reverse complement strand
AATGCATTAATAAAACTCTTTGAAATCGTGAATAGTAAGAAATACTTAATAATTCCTAGCGATAATAAAATTTACAGGCAAAAAGGTCATGAATTATACAAACTTTTTCCAAGTCGTTAAATTCTATATGTATTAATGAAAAATCATTTATCATTAATTCGGCTGATGCGATAAGTATAACGCCAAAAGCAAATAGAAAAACGAATCATTATTTTGTTAAAATCATCCGTAATGTTTATATAATTTGACAAAACGTCAAATTCCAGCCACGTCTCGTGGGAATGCCACATCAGGCTCATGTCAACTCGAAAATTGCATTTGATTGCTGCAAAAGCTGATTGCATCTATTAATTGCCCGAATTCGGTTAGAGTACATGCACACTACACTTCGCTTTTATATATCTTTCGTCGATTCCAAAGGTGTCCCCTCAGATTGACGTCATGCTCTTTCGAATTTTTATTTACACTCTTTCGCGAGCTCTTTCGCTTTTATATTTATTCGAGAATTAGACATTTTTTATTCTGTATTAAATTTTTTTGCAACTTAATTTTTAAATTCTAAGCATTTGTAAATAATAATTTTTATAGATTTTGAAAAAAAACTAATTGTGTTTACCTAATTAAAAAAGCAAACAGGTTATAATGAATTTTTTCATTATTTTAAAAGTGTAAATGAACGTATTTAAAATAAGGATTTTTATAAATAGCAAATATATTATAAAATATTTTATCAAGTAAATATTATTCGAAATCGACAAAGTTTTTAGACATATTATGCCAGTTCATTGCATTGAAATCAATAATGAAGATAACGAGTTACTAACATTTCATTTCTAATCAACTGTTTTATAGAGAAATGAAAAATATATAATTTATTTAGAAATTTATAAAGGTTATCGATAATTTTTATAAATAAATAGAAATATTATAAATACTTAATTAGTTACATGAGCATGTAAATTACATTTTTACTTTTTCTGATAACCGCCACTTTGCATAAAATTAGACTAATAAAACAATCAGCTTTTGCAACTACTTAGTAAAAAAGATTTATTAAACAATGGAATCCTTAATTTATAAACTAATTAACATGATCTGTATGAAACACATTATCTGTCGCTGATAAATACAATTGCTAACTTTCTTATCGCTTATCAGATATTGTAAATAATCAGGTTTCACATTTCCACGAGCGAAAGCAACAATTACATGAAAACGTGAGTTTAGACAATATTGAATACTAGTAGATGAGCGAAATAATTAGCGTATCACATAATATTATCGTGAAAATTTTACGTAAAATATACAGCATTCTTTTTTATTCTCTTTTAAAGAACATTATTCAGAGGTATTTATCCAACAAGCTTATTCAAATATTAATAAAAATTGGTAAATTAATTCATAAAAGTTTTGCTTTCAACTCTAATATTGAATAACGACCTAATTTAAGTTAATTTAATAGGTCAAGCGAACTGAATTACAATGGGTATTGAAATAAATCTAACCTCAAACTGCCCCTTCACTCTACACTCTTTAGCACTAGCTTTATCGAAACTGACTAAACCTCAAAAGGTATGAATAATTTAAGAACACAAATATTTAAACCGATCGTATCGACGATTCGTTTTGGTTGCAGAAATCTAAGGACTGAAGTTAACTTCGAAAAAATTGCAGGTGATCAGAAAATTGTTAGGAGTCAAGAGGAGCGTGCGCGAGACGATAAAGGCATGTGACCATTGCGTCGAGATTCGACGAGAAGAGGAGCGTAAAAAAAAGGAGCGATTGAAAGTTAAGTGAAATTCCGAGGAGAGCAAGGCGCGCGAACGACAAGGAGACGGAAGAGAGGAGCGCGTGCCCATTTATTGGTTGAGGTGAACGACACATCGTTCGTATACGCGCGTAAGCAACACAAAGTGGACGCCTCTCCTCGCACACTGTGTCTCTCGAGTTATGACCACACAGCGCTCCGAACACTATCTTAGTACCACTCAGGACCGAGTAAAGCCTCCTCTCCGGTAAATGGAAGTTTCTTCCAATATGGTGTAAAATAGGTTTTGAATGAAACGAAATTATTGTTCGATTTTTATTTTTAAAAATAGATCAATCTTGCGCACGGACTGGTATGCACGTGCAAGGTTTCTCAAGAGGGTGAGGGGGAATTTTTATTCGGAGTGACGGTATTTGCCGCGAGGAAGAATCGTTTAGTAAGTAATACTTAAAAGGGTCGTTTTGCTGAGCGGAGCGCGACGGAGACGGTATACGCAGAGACAGCTTTGTCGCTGCTAACGGCTTTTATAGGTCACTGGGCGTGATTTTAGGCAGTACGTGAGCGCATTGTAGATCGCCTTCTTATTCTTCGTCTCGCTGCTGCCATGAGGCTGAAATGGTCCCAGATAGAGAAGAGATTTGGAGCCGCAACAGAAGAGGGTAAAATGGCTCGCGTAAGTCCTGATGCAATCGGGAGCGTAAAACACTCCTAGCGTTTTCTTTCTTTCTTTACGAATTATTTAGCGTATCGGCAAAAGAATCTTAAGCATTTCCTTTATAAAGAAAAAGAGCATATGCTATTCTTGTATTTGTTATTTAATTCTTCAGCAAATACAGGATAGTCGATCAGTTGTCAATACTGAATTAATTTCAAGAATTTAGCAGCACTTAATCTTTTTATCTTATCTTACATATGTATTCTAACTATAAGATAGCAACATTTTTTTAAGTAATCGATTGTTTTGAACCATTATATGTTTGATTGATATTTTTAAAGAAGGCAAACAATTATGGTATTTAAACGACTGTAATTGTAGCAAAAATATAACAATTTCTTAAAAAAAAGACAAATTATTATCAGTTACGCGTTTCTTTTGATAAAATTATATTGTTTATTTCGAAGATAAAATTAAATAATAAAGTTAAATAATAAGCTATTTAACTTATGTATTAATTAAAAAATTAAATGTATGACTTCAACGAAATTATGCGGAACTAGTGTTCAACCATAATATAATCTGTATGCAAATAAACTAGAATTGGAAAAAGTCAGTATTTATACGAGAAAAACCTGCGCTTTCATTCAAAACGACAAATTCAAAATTCAAAAGTAGAGTTCTCAATGATTCTCAACTCAATCGATTAAGTGTAAATTTGTATAAAAATTAACGTAATAAAGGAAAATGTTGCGAAATGTATCGGGGAGACAATGTTAAAAAAATTACTTAAAAATATCCAAATAAATCAATCAGCGGTTTGTATGAAAAATATTAACATTCTTCTCCCTCAATCAAAGAATCGTACGAGCTTAGTTTACGTCAAAACGATGATGTCACAGTCTACTATAGTACACAAGATAAGACACTAGGCACGCAGTCATTCTTAAATTGGAACAAGTACAAAAATTCAACGAAAAAGCTAAAATAATATCTAGCAGTAAAAAAAAACTGCGAAAGAAAAAAATTCGGAAAACCTTATGAAAGATCCGAGTTATAAATCTTATAAAACTCTGCACTCGCGGAGATCCCAGAGTGCCGGGGGTCGATCGTCCCCGGGCGATCGCGCGAGCATCTCCGCCGAGAAAAACGTCATCATCGGAAGCTCTCTCTCATTCTCGCTCTTCACGACGAACTTTTCATCGAATTTAGATCGCATCGTCGCCGACGGCGGCGGTATGTTACGTAAAGAGCTGCGCGCGCTCTGCAGGTGTATTCCTGCGGCGGCGGCATCGGCCCCCGCGCCGCGTACCTCGCGTTCCATTCGACGTCATTCTGTAAAACGGTCAATTTGCCGACTTGGCAGTGCCGCTGACCTTTTTCAACGCGCGCTGGCCCGAGCTTCTTCTCTCTTCGATTGGATTCGTTTCTTTTTTCGGCGAAAAAAAAAAAATTAATTAAATTTCGAAGTGGACGCAGGTTTTCCTGGTCGCTCGGTACGAATTGCTTGTGCGTACTTTTTTTTAAAGCTAGGTTTGTGCGAGTAGAGTATAACTCATCTGAGAAGGTCGAGGATAAGTATTATTTTTAATTTTTCAAACGGAGGATTTTGGGAGTTCTTTTCCTTGTCGATTTAGCAACGAAGGCATTTAATAACGAGCGAGATTTCGTAAATTTTATCTTCTCTGATTACAAAATCAGCCGATATAGGGTGGGATTAAGGTATTCCTTATTACGTAATGTCATCAATTCACATTCAAGATTACGTAACACTGTGACTACTATTGAAGTAATTAAACCTATTGAAACTAATGGGTATTATTAATATTATTAATTAACAAGTCATTGAAATGATTTAATCACTTGATTATCTGTTTTACATATTTAATTAAAAATTAAGTTAAGAAGAGAATGACTGTCTCGATATTAATCTATGAACACACAATTTTCTTTCGTAAAGTCATTTGAAAGGTAACATTCGTATAAAAAGCCTACTCATAACTTTACACTGGTATAAATCAAACAATGTACCGGCGGGGCAGCAATAAGGCGAAACTACAAGTAAATAACGAAGTGCTTTCGCAACGAGTGAAGCGGCGTCTAGCAATAATTAAGCCCGCAATTCTGTGGAACCGTCGGCGGAAGCACGTAATAAGCGTGAGTCAATCAATGGGTCGGGAACGGAATCGCCTGTAGATGGAGGTTAGGGACATTTTTTGGCACGCGCTTGCGCTCTGGCAGCGAAATACTTTTCCGTGTATACGCGCTCGCGTGCTTTACACTTCCGGCGAGGAAACCCTGCCAGTTTCGTCGTCGCTCGTTTCAAACGTCGGGCGTAAAACACCACCTCCCTTCACCTCCTCCTCCTCCTTCCTTCACCCACCGAGCATCTCTAAACAAGCTCGCATCTGCCTACGTTTTTTCTTCTTCTCCCGAGCCGATGACGATTAGCGCGCACTGTATAAGCAGACTCCTTTAATGGCCCGGGAGAAGGAGAGCAGAGACAACCGCGAGGGTAGCCGCGAGTCCGCGAAGCTTTATTTATATACGCGCGCGACTTTGAGGTTTTCGTGAGCTTTTATGATTTCACCGGCATTCGAAAAAGCCGGAATTTTCTAGTCTTGTACGTGGAAGTTACGTTTCAGATACTTGACCTCTTTTTTTTTTTTCAAAGCTTAGCCTGACTTTTTACATTTCCTTTTCACGGTATTAAAATTATTTTACAATTAAGGTATATAGTTTCGTATAAAGAAGTTAGAAAAACGAGCTTGATTTTTTTTCTTCGTTAAGAATTTGTAATGTACTGTGTGAAAAATGGCGATTATTCTATGAATGATCTCGTGAATAATGAGATCGTTATCGCAAATAAAAGAAAAACAACATTGGCGTTGGGTGCAACAAACACAACCGGTTCTGCAAACACTGCGCCTTGCCAATTATAAACGCGCTGCCTCAAAAAAGGCTTCTCAATGACTCGCGAGCGCTATACACCGACGCAGGCGTCACCAATTCATAGCAAAGTCGCGTTATGAACGTGTGAGTAGTCAGGTCTCGATCAAAAGCTAACTCTTATTTTAGACGCTGGGAATTTAAATTTATCTCGCACAATAAAATGATAAACTCGCGGCTCGACGAAATTCATTTTTTCTCTCGCTGGAACTCAAACGCTTCTCCCCGCATTATTTGCACTGATTCCCAATAGAGGAGGGCGGGCGGAGGTGGGAGGAGGAGAAAAACGGTTTCGCAACTTTGTATATCGAGCAGGCTTCCACTTATTCAATGCGGCGAGCGAAAATCTAAAAACAGCCTGGAAATGTCGCTGACCTGTACCGGCGCCGAGTTTCGCGCTGATCGATCGCGTTATGCACGTACTGTGTAAGCGGATAAAATCGCAGGAGCGCACACAGAGCGCGCCGGCGGAATTGCACGGAGGTGCAACGCGCGCTTCGCGTTGCGTTTGCGGGCGCAAAGCGTACCCCGACGACCACGTGGCGCAAGAATGCGCGTAAGCACTATGTTCTCGCGCTGTGCAATTGCCCCTAAATTCTAAGCTCTTTCATTAAACACTTTGGACGATTTCACGTTCCTACGGGTGATCAGGCAATCCCTGATGAACTGAACTTCGCACAGATTTGAGGAACAAAAAAACAGCCTTTTACCATTGCATCATTCATAAAGATCTTTTTCGACAATCGAAATTAAATCAACGGTTGAAAAGAAGATGATCGCGATTGCGGATAAAGAAGTGTGCTATCTTGTTCAGAACCACAAAAAGATAATTTTACTGAAAGCATAAGGTTAATGAATTCAAAATTTTTTATTGACATATATTACTTTAACTGATTCTATTTTAAAACAGAAAGTAAAAAAATTAAGTATTTTTAGTTGCAGCAGCATACTTCTTGACCTGCAAAAGAACGAGAGTGCATCTTCCTCCCAATCGTCGAAACAATAAAGAGAAAGATTTTGGATTATTCGACAGACAGACGGTACATTTTTTTGAGTACGTAATTAAAAGAAGCAGTTTGATTGATGAATAAAAAAGGCATTAAAAAATAATCAACCCGATCCAAGTTAATCGAATAGTCCAAGTGCAAACGTCTACTAGGTTGTTAATGAGACGCAACCAGTGTGTCCCGGCTCCGACTCGAATTGCATTTTAAAAGCACAACTGCAAACGACACCCATCAAAGATATTGAAATTTTCCAATGAGGCGAGCTTTTTAATGCGCCCTTGTCTCTCTCTCTCTCTCTCTCTCTCTCTCTCTCTCTCTCTCTCTCTCTCTCTCTCGCTCTCTCTCTCTCTCTCGCGGCGCGGAATTAGCGGAATGATACGTGTCACCGAGGGGGAGGCTAGCGAGAAGAGACCCAGATGCTGTTTTAATACGGCATAATCGGCGATAATGCGCGTGATCACGCCCGTGGCAGACAGCGCCGTGGAGGCACCTTTAATTGCGTTTAATTTTCCAGAATCGTACTCCATCGCCGCTCCACGGCGCTGCTGTAAAAATTAATTACTGATTTTCTCGCTCCACCTTGAGCTTGTAGTGCACTTGCAATAGAAAGGATGACGGGCAATTTTCTTTCTGTGTTGGATGCAAGTGACAGACAATGTAAGAAAAATTGCTATTTTTTAGGCCTAATTACAATCGGAATTAATGGTAAAAAACAAAACTGAAGAAGCTTCTGTAAATTGAATATTGTGTACATTGACCTTTGCATTATTAAATTATAAGAACTATCAGTTTGTGAAATCAAGTTAGAAAAACTAGTTTTGTCAGTGTAAAGTTTTGTAAGAAGCAAATGTCAGGTAAAATCTTTTATTTGGTTCAGTGAAGTCACTTAAATAAGCCAAAGTCACAAAATCTAATCTACATTCACTAGTTGTACCACTCAACCCAGGTAGTATTATGTGAAACACAGTTCATGTAAAAGTCTTCTTAATCGAGATGGCTCTTTCTGCTCTCGTTATATAATGCTAACTTTTTTTAGAACAAGCTATTCAGTTTTGTTAAGTTTCGGTATCAATTATTTATTGGTAAATCTCAATATCAAAAGAAGAAATAATTACAAAGGTAAAACTAAATGGAAAAATAACCTTTGTATTTATATAATGAAAAATGTAAAATGAGTTGTACAAATATTGAAATACAAATTCAATTGTCCTATTAAAATTAAAGTTAATGTGATTTGAAAATTTCTGAATTTAAATATTTATGACTAATTAAAAAATAATTTGTCACTTTTTGGTTGTTTAAAAAACATGAAGCTTTTTTCAGTTGTGTAAATATGTAGTCACATGCATTTTTGGTCTTCAAGTAAATATAGACTGACTCAAATTTAAAAACCTTTTTGATAGAATAAATTGTAGTAATAGAAGAAAACATGGTAAAACTATAAATATTGCACTGCACACTTAAGCAGAAGTCAACAAATTCATTTGTGAAGCCTTAGAACTGCGAATTATATAAGAATTGTAACCTGAAAGTATTGTCAATATGCAAGAAGAAAAAAAAAAACATGTCACTAAATTAAATAACTGAATAATCAAATAAAAGCAACTTAAATTTTTTCAATAATTGTGTAAAATAATTTAAATATTATAGCATATAGAATAAAAGTGATCTTTCATGCGTTTAATACAGGTGCTTAGATCTCTTTCAAAGACTAGAACCATATATTCTGTGACGAAAGAGTTTTAAGCAAATTATAAAGTTCAATTATAAGTGTCAATTACAAGTGTAAGAATAATTCGACTTGATTTGCCAGAGCTCAGAATTCTATTGTTCTTGCTTTGTCGAAACAATGGTTTCAGCGTCATCTGTCAAATCATTCAAGGATGCATTCTAAATGAAAACTACTTGTTGCATAATTGAAACACTGCAGAGCACTTTATTCAGTAATATCAAGTCATTTCTATATATTTAATTTTAATTATTTAAGGTAAAAAAATTAATTATTATGATAATATAAAAATTAGTAGGAAATGTTTATTCTAGATTAAAATATAAATTTCAAATTAGGTGAATTCAAATTTAATAAATGTTCCATTTAACATTTGTTCTTTCAGTTAAATTTATAAAATCATTTTTGAATTATAGGTAAACTAGTAAAATTTAATTTCTATATCTCTTAATTATTAGATTTTTATTAAGTTTTTGAAAATTAACCAAAAGTATTTATAAAATGTTATGTTTATTAATACAAATGAATTACAAAATTTGTTTTTTATAAAAAAAAAAAAAAAAAAAAGTTATTAGAAGTAAACATATTTTTATCTTTTTATAGTTATTAAAATTTTATTATTATCAAATTTTGATATTTTTATTTAATTCCAACCGCTGTTAAGTATAGTCAGTATAATTTTTTATTTCATGATATCATGTATTGTGAAGTATTTAATAATTAGGTTATGTACAAAATTGGAATATTATTTTAAAATTAATGACGGTTTTAGATGGAAATATAATTATGATTGAACAATTTACATATTTAATAATATTTAATGAATTTACAACATTTTAATTTTTTATATAATTTTTACTTTATAACAAGTAATTTCCTTTTAAATATTTCTTAAATAAGAGTGTTTTTGTATTCATAATTTACCTTTCCTTTGTTAATGCAAAATTTAGTTTATAACATTGTTAATTGTTGGACCTGATTTCTTTTTTTTAAAAAGTAAAATTATTCGTATGGCTTTTGTTATTATTTTCTCGCACTATACCTTTTGGATATAATTTTATTAAATGAACATTTGTTTGTCAACTATAATCCTAGCTGCAATACTGTTTTCTAATTTTGATAACTAGCTTTCTATAGAGGGCCCTGCTGCCCGTATAAAATGGATAATCAGAAATATACAAATAATTATACACATAAATGTTATTATGAAGTGTACCAACCTTTAAGCTGAGGAAGCTGCTGCAGCTCGACATCCTGCGAGTTGCGATAACGGGATGATCCCTGTGACTTTTTAGATTTCATCTTGAGGGAGCGCTTGGCAAAGGGATCTATCCGATACACAAACGTCGTGGATGACATGGTGGACTTTTAATCAGAGGCACTGTGGACCCTGGGTTGGGTAGCCTTCTTGCTCGACACTTAGCTCGTGCCTCTTTAGTTTACGGCTGTGTTAGCTAAAGACAACGGGGTTCATCCCTGGAGTAAGCGGTGCTAATGACTAATGGCTTTGAGAGCCTAAACACTGTACACTCACAGGTATGAAAAGAAAACCAAAGCACTTGTACAACATACAACGAACACTTGTTTACCTCTATGGATACACTACTACAGATTCTTCGCAACACTGAGTTTTAACCTCTTCTCTACGCTACTAACACTCTTCTACAGGTATGCTTAGAGAAGGTCTGGCGCTGACTGCACTTGTGCTCCTCTTGCTTAGAAATGGTGTCTGTCTCCAAAAAGATCTTTTCCGAAAATGTATTCTGCGCAAAAAAAAGCTCTTGATCCCAGTGTATAAACGTGTAGTAGACGAGATATTTGCAAGCGGGGGGAAAAAAAGAGGCGTTGTCACGGTAGCCGCGACGGTGAGGAAGCTGTGGAGGTAGAGTCGTTCCGCGCGCTCACGTCTCCGTCACTCCCTCGGCGAAGTCGTGGCTTCTCTCTCGCTCGCTCCTTCGCTGAGTCGGCCTGTTCTCGGTGAAACGCACGCGCGAAGTCGGCGGCAGCGTAAGCCGCGCTCCGGCGACCGACGACGACGGAGACCGAGAAAGCGGCGTTTCCCGAGTCCCCAGGAGTACACGCGTACGCTGAGCGTACCCCGGTCGCCTCTATCCTCTGGCGGCTTCTCGTTCTCTCTCTCTCTCTCTTCGAAGCAGCGACGTTTGGAGTGCGCGCGCGTACACGCAACACACGGGCGGTCCCCGGCGTGATTCCTCGGAAGCTCTCCGCACGTTCTTCGACCTCCTCCTCTCACGATACCTCTCCCACGAGGTGTGTACGCGCACCGGGTGGCCCGCCTCCTCCTCCGGCGACGTGGACTCGGCTACGGGGCGAGAAGGAAGAGACGAAAAAGACGACGAGGGCCGAGAGAGAGGGAGAGCGGCGGCTCGGCACTACTGGCTGGTGCTGCTACTGCTGCTGCTGCTGCTACTCGACGGCCGAGAGAGGCGTGCGCGTCCTTCTACGATTTTCCAGTTCCGCGCGCACGTGTCCTTTTTCTCCGCTCTCGTCTTCTCTCTCCTTCTTCCCTCTTCCTCGTGGATTAGCTTCGCCTCGCCGACAAGAAGGTGCGCTCCGCTGCAGCGGCGAGCCCGTGCACGCGCGTGTGGGTTATACACTCCGCTCGCTGCTCTCCTCCTCCGCCTCTTCCTTTTTCTCGTGCTCTCGCTCTCTTCCCTCTTGGTGTCGTGCGCGCGCGCGCCCAGACCACAAGCTGCACGTAGACACGCGCACGCAGGAATGGAAAAGCTTGGCTGTGGCTGCGTGTGCGTGCGCTACTCCGCTCCCACGTAGAGACCGTTCCTCTCGCCGTTCGTTCGTCCGTCCGTAGTCCGTCCGTCCGTCCGTCGGCTCGGCGGTGTGTGTACGCGCGGCTCTCTCCCTTCGTGTGCTGCCGGAGAGTGTACGCGCGTGTGTGACGGTGTGTGTGCGCGCGCGAGCTAGCGAGCGAGAGAGAGAGAGGAGCTACGCGAGCGCTGCTTTCATTTAACGACGACCGAGGGCTCACGACACCGCCATCAGCTGCGAGCAATGGCGAGGAGCAGCAGCTCGTTTCATGTTTTTTTTCTCCCTCTCCCGCCTCCTGTCCGCCCCCGGCACTCGCGGCTCCGCGCGTATCCGTCCGCCTCCTCCTTGGGCGCCTAGAGCCACCACTGCACACCCGAGGCGTACTGGCCCCGCGTACGACGTAGCCCGCCCGCGGTACGACGAGAAAATAAACGTCGCGGCACCGCAGCACTAGGCGCAGTCCGTGCTCTCGGCGCGGCGGCGCATGTGGGCGAGACGACCAGAAGAGACGACGACGTCGGCTGCGGCGGCGGCGGCGAAGAAGCTCGGCTGTCTCGCGCGCGCTCTATCTCTATCTCCGTCTCGCTCTCTTTTTAGCTTTCTGGCAGCGACCCTCGGCGATCGCGTCGCGAGATCCCCTGGTCGACGTGCTGGTGCGGCGGCTCGTCGGCGCCGCCGGGTGGGGAGCTAGCGACTGGCGGCGGTGCTCGGCGGCGAGGCGCGTCGTTGCGACATAATCGTCGGGGCGGCCGCCAGGGCCGCTGTGGGCACTCTCCCGCACACGCACCACTTGGTCGCCCGCAGACGGTGTCTCCCGCACACGCGGGCCCGCGAGGAGTGGGTGCACGGCCTGGCACTTGGCTGCGCTCGCCCGGGGGGCCGCGTAAGAGTGAGGGCTGTGTGCACCGCGGGTGAGATGCTTGCGCCACCCTCCGGAGAGCGTTTCCTGCGGGAGGAGCGGGTCTCCTATATAACCTCCTCTCCTGAGCTGCTACACACTGGCGCGGCTACTGCTACTGCGCTCGCAGCGACGTTCTATCGCCGTCTCGCTCGCTCGCTACAGGCGGCGCATACGCGGAAAACGCGCTCGGCGCTGTATGGGTGCCCCCCGAGGGCCGTGAGTGCGCGAGCACCGATTCCCTCTCTCTCTTCATCTGTCTTTCACTGTCTTTCTCTCTCGGTGCCCGTGTGCCGCGTCGATGTGTGCGTTATATACGTCGGAGCGGCTTCTCTCCCTTCCTCTCTTCCCTCGGCTACCTCGCGCTTCCGCTCCCTTCCTTCAGCGCTCGGTGTTTAACCCCCGCTTTTTTTTCTTTCGACCGCCCGTCCGCACGCGCGCGCGCCTCTCCGTCTTTGTTCCACCCCTGCCGCAGCGGCGCTGCCCGCGAGGGAGTATGCGAGAGCGGAATTTTCGGGTCTCCCCGAGCCGGTGGAGTAGCGGCTTTTCGCCGCGACGAAGGCCCGGCTATGCCCTTTTCCTGCGCAGCGGTTTGCTCCTGCCTTCGCCACGAGCTCCCACTGTGCGTCTCTTTCTCGCTCTCGCGCTATAAGTATACGCACGGACACACGTGCGCTACACTTGAATGCGTACACACGGAGAGGGCGGCGAGTTTTGCTGTGTGGGCTCGGCTAATGCCGCTCCCTTCGCTTTATTGAAAATCTCTCCGCGGTGTTTGCCCGAGAAACAGAGGAAACGGCCAATCGCGCGACGCCTACGAACGTAACACTCAGCAGAGACACTTAACTTTTCAAAAGGACTTGGTTTTACGTTTAATTTGTAGTAACAAAAGTAACAAAGTGCCGGTGCAAAATGCAGCTTGGTAATAAATATGTATATATTACGAGAGAGAAATTTTAAATAGGATATTGAATCATTTACTCATTATTATTACCGATTACTTGTACTAACATCAGTAGTTAATGATTATAGTATATATTAATGTATAGCTTTTATATACATAAATGACTGAATTAAGTAATATGTTGACATAATGCTTTGAATAATCATGAATTTATTTCTAATTTTTGTTAAATTATACACGATAAACTTTAGGATCATTTATGAATTAGTTACGAAGAAAAAATTACGGATACGTAGAGGGCAGTACTGCTCACGGTACAACCAGCGAATCAATTTTCGGAGCAAGACTTAAAATTTGCTCCAAAATGTTGAAAACGTCATTTTTGAAGGAATTCTTAAAAAATTAGCATTATTATGAATTTATTAGCAATGTAAATACTACATTTTATTATATTTTAATAATTTATAGTGCTCTATCAAAAATGATAATTATTTAAAAATTATAGTTTGTAAGTAAAATGCACACTATTTAAAAAAAAAATTATCACAAAGCATTTGAAATAAGGTTGAATGATAAATATCGCCAGTGAACGCAGGGCACCTCAAAATATGGAGAAATCGAAAAAGGTTGGGAACGAAGTTGTGGAATGTGAGCTCTCCATATGAACGGATCATTTTCATGCTGGCAATCCTGAATGTTCATACTTGCGCATGAGTAAAGCGAACCAAAAATTCGGACCCACAGTAACCCGTAAATTGGCGTCATCTGCTGCGTGGTCGTCAATACACGAAGCTTCGTATTGGGGATAGGGCCACATTTTCATAGTTCCATATTGGTAGTTCTTATGTACTGTCCGCACGTATATTTACAGATGTCGCTTCTTGTCGATTATCACTTAACACTTAGCAGAGACTAGTGAGTAAAATGCACTTTGCATCTCATAGTGCCGATTGAAATATAAAGTGCAAATCAGTTTATTTTGCTGCATCCATAAATAAGAAAAACATTCATTAATATTATTAGGACAAAAAATACACCATTATGCAATCTGAAAAATGAAAGTAGTTACTTTTAACATTTGCATCTTTTTTACTTGAGGAGCTTTATTTTTAATAACAAGTATAATTTGTTATGATGAATATAACCTAAAACTAAGTAAAAAACAATGAGAAATTGTAAGCAGGTGAGTTATTTTAACTACATTATTAAATGAAAATATGAGTGAATATTACTAATAAAATAAATAGTTCAAGTAAGATTTTGTATGCAATGTTTACTACTTTTTTTAGTGAAAACTGAACAAAAAAGCATGTATTGGAGGTGACCAAGAATAAATAATAACAAAATGAGTGCATTGGTTCGGTGTCCTGGTCTGTATTGTGGGCGAGATCAGCTACCAGATGGAAACTGGACAGACTGTGGGGCTTGTCCCCGAGGCTTTAGGACTAACATGTCCTCTGCCTGTGTAGTTTGTGATGATGTGCCTACATTTTACGACTGGTTGTATCTTGGTTTCATGGCACTCCTTGCACTTGTTCTTCATTGGTTTTGCATAGATATGGTAGCAATGAGACGTAGCATTCCAAAAGAGGTTATAGCATTGCATTTATCTGCATTATTTGAGATACTTGCAGCATCTCTTATTACATTACAATTGACAGAACCAGTAGGATCATTTACTGTAAAATCATGCAAAGCTCGAAGATTGTCTGACTGGTACACATTACTTCATAATCCTAGTCCTAATTATGAGACTACTTTGCACTGTACACAGGAAGCTGTTTATCCTTTGTAAGTAATTTAAATATTTGATAAATTCTATAGTGTATTTCTAAATACTTGAAAAACTAGCAATTGAAATTTTAACTTTTTCATTACAGGTATACTATGGTGTTTGTATTTTATGCCTTTTCAGTGGTGATAATGTTACTAGTACGACCAATAATAGCTAAAAAATTTTTGCCAAAGAAGGGAAAATTTTCTATTTATGCTGCACTTTACTTTTTCCCAATTCTAGCTTTGTTACATGCAATTGGCAGTGGACTGATTTGTAAGTTTACTTTTTAAAAATTTGTTATATCTAAATAATAATTTTAATGAAATTTTATTATTTTGTAGACTATTCTTTTCCTTACATTACAATTATTTTGTCAGTTCTATCAAATGCTGCTCATTTTGCTTTTAAATTAAATCAGGTAATAAAGCAAAAATTAAATATACTTAAGATCTTATGATGAGTCAGTACATCTTAAATATATTTTTATTTTTTTTTTCAGACAATGAAGTCATTACTTCTAAGTTCAGTATCAGATGTAAAAAATGTGGTTGTAATTATGGGACATTGGCTTTTACATGGATATGGTATTGTAGCTATTGCTACCTTACGAGGTTCAACTATTCATCCCGCAATGTTAGCCTTGGTTCCACTGCCAGCGCTATTTTACGTCCTTACTGCTAGATTTACAGATCCTCATAAACTTCATATTGAATAGCATTAGCAGTAAACAAAGAAAATATCTTTCTGTAAAATTTGTACATAGGTTTTTGATGATTGCCTGAAGGAAAGTAATATTTTGGCAGTAACTAGAGAAAGGTTTTATGTATTTATTTTTTTTTTTCTTCAAAGGAAGGGTATATTTTGAAAGGAGTTCCTTATTTTATTACTCAAAGAAAGGTGCTATTTTAGAAAGATGTTAAGTTTAGTTATAATTTATACTTCAAAATAAAACCTTTCTCAAACAAGACGAAGTAACTCCTTTCTTTAAGTAAAATGAAATGATTCTTTCTTCTAGGTAATTGTCAGTTTAGGATAAGTTAATAAACAACTCTTTTTATACAAATAAAATTTTTTTTATTTAATGCAGCAAAAAGTAAAAAAAATACACAATATATTGTGTTTCAAGTTTAATAGATATATAACTCCATGTTATAAGTTTTAAGGAGTATTGACAACACACATAAATGCAATTTGAGCACAATATTGTTGCTTAGTAATTTACGTTTTTGGTACAAAGGTTACAACCAATGTACTCTTTGGAGAAATCGGAATATTATTCGACTTCAGTGTCCTATAAAAAAATTTTTTTAAATAATTATAACTACTTCAAAAGAATACAATGAATTATTGTGCATTTGTAAAATAATTACTTACTTAACATCAGCTAAATTTTCTGAATAGTTAGGACTGTGCGTAACTACATTAACTTCTTCAGAGACATATGGCACAGAAGTAAGATCAATTGTGGTATTTTGTGCATCACTGTTGTAAGCAACTAAACATCCAGGATTACCACTCTTGAACCTGTTTAATTATTAATAGTTAAATTAAAAATTTGATTTTATGTAAAATAATTATTCAAATACAATCTTTATAATTGTGTTAGACAATCAACTTACCAATTGCTAAACCCAAAAAAGAAGCAGCATGAAACACCATAAATTAAGCAGTTAGTATGTTAACATTGATTAATGCCACCAAATAAGTAGTTTAATTTTATGTTTAAGAGATTAATTAGATTTTTACTTACAATCTACATATATATACATAAATATTTTAAAATGTTTAATAAAGTAAATTAAATTAAATAAATTGTTAGTTAAACACCGTAATAATCCCATAACATTACCGAAAAAAGCAATAAAAAGTGTTAAAAGTTATTATTTTCTGACTTGTTCACCATAATATTAATTTAATTATGTGCATAAAAAAATGAAATTAAATTAAATGTTTACCATTCTATATACATAAATATTTTAAAATTTCTTTCATAAGTATTTACAAGAAAATTAAATTAAATTAAATATTGTTAGTTAAACTACTGTAATAATCTCAAAATGTTACAGAAAAAAGTACAAAATATTAAAAATTATTATTTTGCTACTTGTTCACCACAATATTAATTTACTTGAGTAAATAAAAATAAAACAAAATTAAATATTTACTTACCGCGTGTAAACAAATACAGTTCCATTATTAAGAACATCTGTTTTGGTTTCGCCATAAAGGAAAGATTGGTTCTTGCGGAATTTCGACAGTTCAGCAAAAGAATCTTTGGCAGAAATAGTGTCGTTTAATTTCAATATCGGCGTGGCAGGAAGTAACATAGTCATTAAAATTAAACTATCAGCTATATCGGCGTGCATTCGTTTCCTCAAACTGACGTCCTTGCCGTTTAGCTAAAACGTAAATCGTGTCTTAGTTCGTTTTCTTAATCTTTATATAAATGTCATTTTAAGTAAATTAGATACTTACATCTATGGCTGGCCAAGGAGCAAATGCCAACGCATGCGAAATACTTCGGTTTAATTCCGAGGCAGAAACTGTAGGATCGATTTTAGATAGGAAATGAATGCTTTGGGGAAGGTCAATTAATTTACTTTGTTTATTGTACATTTGCAGTATATCGTGACCTATTTCATCGCTTAAAGCAAATAAGCTGTAAATAAAAGATTAAATTAAAAAATTAATAAACTGCCACAAGTACTTTCCTATAAAATAATTATTTTATTTCTTACCCTTCTCCTTTAGTATGATTTAAGACAACCTCGCGCCAGTGTTTCAACACAATAGCATTCTGTGGATGGTCCCTTGTATGAACGTGAATAAGTGATTGATATGACCCTGATTCAGCCGGATAAGTTGTGCTTAAAGAATCATTTGCCAAGCTGGGGTCTTCTACTAAATAACGTGTATTAGCGAGTCTAAAGCCTTTGACATCTAATTTCAACCAGTGCTTCAGAATTTCCTATTGTTAAAATATAAAAGAATTATTTTTAAGGCTGTGTAAGATTTTTTAATGCTATTTAAATGTTTCTTGGAAATGCTTGAATAATTTTATACCGAAAATTCTTCAACTACAGCAGGATTAGTGTAGTTAAGATCAGGCTGACTTTCATTGAATTGATGAAGGTAGAATTGCTTTCTTTCTTCATTGAATTTCCAAGCTGAACCTCCATTTCTGCTGACCTAAAAACATTAAGGGGAAAATTGAAATTATACAATAAATTAGATATTCTGCATTGTTATGTAAAAAGAATAATTACCCAATTATTTGGTGGAAGTAGAGTTCTACTATCAGAGCTAACTTTTCCATCAGCCCACATATAATATGATGTATAAGGTTCTTCTCTTTTAATAGATTTCAAGAACCAAGGATGCTTATCTGATGAATGATTGGGATCTAATTCCAAAATTATGTTTTGTCCGTTCTTTGTAGCAGAATCAACAAACTTGGTAAAGTCACTTGTAAGGCCCACTTTTTGACTTAAATCTTTAAAATCTTCAGTATGATCTAGATATTAAAATAAAAAAATTATTAAAAATAATTTTTAAGTTGGGAAAATATTTTTCACAATTTTTATCTTACAATTCATTTAATTTAATTTTTCAATATTTGATTGCAAATTTTAAATGATTGTTAAAATAAATATTTTCCCTGATATATAAAAATTGAAATAAACCAACCAGGCGAAGTTTCCTTTAATACTGAATGCAAAGAGATAGCTTTAATATTTTGATCTTTTAAGATACCAAGCAAAGATTCTAGGCCATTCAGATCTTTTGTAGGAGTATCAGATGGACTCAATCTAACTATAGGACTTTCCTCCCACCATTTCTTGGGATCAGGAGGGGAGCATTTTGGCGCCATTACAATGATGCCAATAGCTCCTAGCAACATGGCTAACCATAGGAGCCAGAATGCCACGAAAAGGAACCATCTTAGCCTGATCCAAAATGGATCATTCGCATACTTCATCAATTCAGCCTTTCCCATTCCAGATAAAGATTGCTTGACTGCTCCAATATCCACCTTGGCATCCCCATTTTCAGAAATAAATTTGACCTGAAATTTGATATTGTTCTAAATTTATCTAAGAAATCATTATTCTAGTAATTTATGCAATAGCTACAGCTTGTAATTGAAGAAAAAAATTAGCTATGTTAATAAAAAGTCATTGTATGATGCAAGCGGTAGCATCCATTGCTGTTTTAATTTCGCTTTAACTGATCTTAAAAACTAAGCTACTTTAACGATACGGCAGCTGCTTACTTAATTACTTAAAGAGTTACAAGGCAAAGTAATTAAGCTATTAAGAACATTCAACAATTACACAGGCTTATCAAATAAAAGCCTCAATTCCAACAGGTTATAAAACACCCGGCGAAATGAAGTTGTGGCAAATTGCAATTTCACAGTTGAATCAAGCAAACAATGGCACATGTGCTTAGTCGCTAAGAGGAAAATTGTCAGTCCAGCAATAAATTACACGTCCCTCGTTCTCCTTTCGCCCGGAGCGACCAGCTCACAATCTCACGTAAAAATATAAACAATAAATGGCGGGAAAAATATGAAGGTCATAGGAACTCGCTCACCTCGGTGGCTTCTTTGCTGGGCACGACGGACAGCTTGACGTCGTCCTTGAGCATGCGCTCCTGGGCGCCGTCGTCGTGCTCGTGGTCGGTGCCGTTGGGCTTGCCCATGTTGGCGGCCGGCTGTTCCTTCCTGTCGGCTGCGGCGGCGGCGTCTACGTTGTTCCTGGCCTGCCAGTTGACGTCCTCGTCCGGCAGCTGCTTGTACGTGGGCTGTACTGAGGTGACGAGCGGCTCGGCCGATGGCTGCTCGCGCGCCGCGGTGCCGTTGGCCGTCGCCAACTCGGCGCTATCTGACTCGGGCCTCCCACTCTTCTCCATGCCTCTTCCTTGCCTCTCGCCTCGCCGCGGCTCAGGGTCACGCCACTCGCTTGCGCAACGCCCAGGGAAACCTGTTCGAGGGCGGCCCGATATTAAGTATAGGAGCGAGCGTTTCGCAACGGTTTGGGTGCCGCGTGCAAAGGGGGTTGGCTACGCCCCGAATTTACACGGCCTTATATCCCGATGTTACCGTTTTGGATTTTATTTTCTCGCCAGTTCGATGAAACGGATGCTTACCTTGGTTTCTGGGCGAGGAAACTCGTCGGGGCGATGAGTTTCCGGAGGGGTTGCTAAGGTCTTGGGGGATCGCTCACGTTTGGGAAGGAGCACTCCCCGTCGCGGAATTCGCTGATGCAATGGCAACGGATTTCGGAGCAGGGGTGCTGCCACGGTGGCGTTGTTCTCGTTTTCCTCTCGATCGCGATTATAATGGTGACCCTATAATCGAGCGGAAAAACGAGCATGCGCACACTCGAACGGTATCGATTTCGTGCCAAAAATATGTTAATTTGATTTGAAATTTACGATTTTCATTGGGAGGCGAGAAAAATTCCACGGTTTTCGCGACGGTGTCGATTATGAACTCGTTGCCTCTGTGGGTTGATTTCACTTACGCAAGCTGCATTGTCCGCATAATGGCTATTTGGATTTTCACGGATAATAATTATTTTTTAATATTTAATTGACGATAACAAAGAGAAGAGATGAGGGGCACTTAAAAACGAAAATTTTTATTTACAGGGAAAACGCAGTGAACTGCACCCGCAGAATGGAATGAGTGTACTAATCATATTTAGCTACTGTAGTTGAAATGATCACGCTGAAGCTGATTATATATTCATAAATAATTAAATTGCAAAAACTATTAATAGTGAGGGGACCAGCAAGTGGGTCAAAAAGTATTTTCACCTCTTCATGCGCTTGTACACAGCTGCTTATCACTAGAAAAACATGATATCAACTAAATTAATATTATGCTTTCTTCTTGATTATATATGTTATTGAAAATAATATTTATTTATTAATGTTGATTAATTTTATAATAATGTTTATTAAAAAAATAAAATATAAAATGTTAATAATTTAGCACATTTTAAAAACTGTTAATTTGGATATTTCCAATTACCAAATGCGTGATTTTTTTTACAAAGTGGTGTAATGGCGTTAAAAAGCAGTACTTAAATTGAATAATACATTATTTTTCCACTGCGATACAAAAATTACCATCCATAACTTTATCAGGTACACGATATCACCACAGTCTGATAACAATGAGAATTTGTTTTCTTTTATTTGCTCAATTTCACACACTTCAAAATTTATAAGTATATCTCAAGTGAGCGCGCTACAGTGTAATGTTAACAATAAATTGCAATAAATTGTGGCTCATAAACATTATTCGATTTTTTAATAGTAAAATTCGACATTTTTAATGAAAAAAATTTGGAATTTTCTGTCTCCAATCATTAGCACAAATTGAATATGTAAATGAATAAAACGATGTCCCATAAAACGACTAAAGAAAACAAAATTATACGATTATGTTTGCGATAATTTGTATAAGCTTTAACCGAATTAAGACCGCTTATCAATTTGAGGTAAAGTTCAGCTATTTGATCAATAATTGATTACGACTCAAATGCTTTAAATATCCATAATTTGCGTATTGTGAGTAAAATTACAAAATATTTTACTCTTTTAAGTACAAAATTCGATAAGTTTTTTTAGCAGTATCAATGAAAATTAATAAATGTTACAATTAAAATTTCTTTATGCCCTGATTTAATAGGCCGCTTCAGTTTATTTCTCCTTTCAATCATAAAAACAGCTAATAAAAATTGAGATATTAACTCAATGACTGTAACAGCGGCGACTACTTCAGTACCAATTAGGATGAGAGTGAAGCAAAATGACGAGTTGAATAGAGTGTACCGTTAGGAAGAACACGATACAATCAGACTAGCGTATAGCGAGTATTACGAAAGGCCAAGGCATGACCCAAGAGTGAGCTAAGAGGAAGAGAAAAAAATTTCTGAAATTATATCGCTATGATCGCAAAAAATTCTTAACTTCCTTCCTTTTTTCATTTTTTAAATGAGATTTAACTGTATCAAATTTTTTGTGCCGGGAAAAGTATATTTTTTTAGTTTCAATACTGGTAATATAATAATTACAATTCGTTATGCAAATTTATTATGACTATAGTTTTTCCAACGCATAAATTACAGCAATCACGATATTCATAAACTTTGAGTCATTATGTTAAGTAGTAAACCAACCTGCTAGGAATATCGAGTAAAAAAACGTTAAAAATATTAAGCTTTTTTCTTTTAAGTAGGAGATTACTCCGTATCAATTATTGCAATTAATGAACAGATTAAAAAAATTACTATAGTAATTGATGCTATCTCTATTGTTTATATCGAGCCTGGGAAAATTATACATGACACAGTTATTGTTTCTCAAATTAATTTTTTTAATAGATTGATAAAAGCATAATCGTAGGGTATCTATATATTTGTACAATGAAACATCTTAAGCGAAATACTTCCAACTGAGATTTTATTAACAAGTAAAACTTTAATCTTGCTCGTGAATCACTGAATTTGTTTTTTACCAGATCACATAGATAAAAAATATTTTTTTTCAACGCTTACACTTACGTCGCTATTTAACAGCTAATACATTAGGTATTTACACGAATATTTAGAATATTTTTTTCTTTCAAAAGTTAAAGCTAAACATTTTTCTTCGCAACGTAAAAGAGCAATCGACCTTACATAAGTAAAAAACAGCTACATAACGATACAAACTAAACTACATTAAAATTATTCTCGTTTATTTTTAACAGCGCCTAACTACTACGAGCTTCTGCAGCGACAGTCTTTTAGATTGACATCATCCTCGGTAGATACCCAGTCACGCTACTGCGCTTTATTATCTATTTTATCAGCCTTGTCACTTGCGCGGCTTACTCCCTTTTTTCAAATCTTGATTAAAATCGACAACAAAGAACTAAGTGACGTTCATTTATTCGCAATGATCCAGCCACGTTCTTAATGATAATCGACGGCTAGGATAACGAACGAGGCGTTCATATATCCGTCGGGATCGTCACTCCTTAATGCATTCTTCATCAAAACCAAAGACAAGGTTTAATTATTCGGAATAAACAAATCTCCACGGCACATCGATGGAAACATGCAAAAGTAAGTGAGTAACGATAACACTAGGACCATGAAGAAAACTATCCAGAAGAACCAAAACAAACATAGCCGGACTGTTCTCCACAGGGGACTTGCATGATAGTACGCCAAATCTTCACTGGTCAATGCTAAATAAAATTAAAAACAACAATAAGTAGCGTATAGGATTACAGTAACATTTCTTAAATTTCTATTAAATTTTATAATAATCCTATTAAAATTGCCAGGTAATTTATATTAATTTCTTAACTTCAATTTAAGAGACGATTTTTCGAAATACAAACAAGTAAATTAGCTTTCAATTATTAATAGTTGAAGAATACATAATAAGTTTCGATTATAATTTTTCACAAGGAAACAGTTCGTAAAATACACTACCGATCAGACCTACGTCATCGAAGCCCCGCGCGTTATCGTATACAAAAGCGTACGAATTTATATTTTCGCAATTATCGCGTTGTAATAAACGGCCTTATCGCGTCGTTATTTGCGGTACACACGCGTCGCGCAAAGTCTTGCTCGAAAATCCCCGGTGCTGGCCTCATCTCGCGACTGTTATTCTCTCGAGCGTTACCTCGTCTGGCGAAATGCTTCGGCGTGTTTATCCCAACGGCCGAGAAATCTAGCCGGCCCTCGAGCAGGCGCGTCGTCTCTTTCGGTGACATCCCGTCGTCTCGTCGCGTCTCGGCACACCTGGCGAATGCTCGGCCTCCCACGCGACTCTCATGGAGCTCGCTCTCACTCGTGGTATTCGACCGGAAAATTTTCCTTCCGCTTGTACGACCGACGCTATTGACAGGCGGTGACTGTTTGCAAGAGATTACCGAACTGTCTCCTCGGCGAGCCCCGATAATCGCGCGAACAACTATCGACCTTTTCTATCTGCCTTTATCTGCGCGGCGAAAGAGGCTACTTTAGAAGGAGCGAGGGATGTCGAGCCGCGAGGCTCGTGGGAGGCCCGCGAACTTGGACGTCCGAGTGCCCGTGGCCTTGGGGCCCCGTAATCGCTGATAATTGTCGCGTTACACTTGTTTTTTTTTTTTATTTTACATGCTGGTTTTTTTAAGCGCGCTCATCAGCTTGGGAACTTTTGTTTTCGATCGCTTACATTTTTCGCCGATAAGTAAACGTTTAGTTTGCTTTTTACTTGAAACAATTAGTAATGCATAATGCAGATGGAATAGTGCATTTGATTTTTTTCTTAATAATTATAGGTAGCAGCTAAAAAGTTTTTTTTTCCAATGAAGAGATATATATGAGTAAGTTGGCCGAATCAGCTTTTAGAATAAAATTTTAAAATTAGCGAAACTAAATTTAAAATACTTAGGATTAAGAGCACACTGAATGAGAAGTGAAAACACTAATTGTACGATATGAATATCTTAAATGAAAGAAAGTTAAATGATTATGATAAAAAAGTTTGGAAATACCTAGAAAAATATTATTTGAAAACAATGAGAATAGTTCTGTATAAAATTAAAAACCACTGGATCGTTGCAATGTTTGTAGAAGTAAATAGTAAACTTCTGAGGATGTCACTGGGATTACGGAGCTCAGCTTATCTCCTGAGACTGTCTTTGAATATAAACTTCACTGGGGAAATCATAGTTATTGTCGTCAATAGTATATGAACCATATTCTTAAAAATAAAATAAGATTAGCATTTGCTTGAATAGGTACGATTAAGTAAAAATATGATACTTTACCTATAATTACTTCATATAGAAATATTATAAAATAGTCTTCGTTACTTAAAATGCATATTGTAAAAAAGACTTTCTAATATTTTAGAAATCTCAACTCTTTGTAACTATTGTCCAACAATATATTAAAATAATCATCTCCTGAAAATTTTGTGAAGATCTGATAAGAATTAACTATGCAGTCCTGTATTAAGTGATCTGAAATGATCAAAAATATTAATTTTGAAAAAAATACATTTAAATTTAACAATTTCATTGAAATATTTAATCATGTACTCACCTAGGATCTTCAATTTAATGTTCACCTGGTACGTGTGTATAATAGTAATATTCTTTTTAACTGTAGGTCATATAGATCATAGCTCGCTGATAGGCAGAATAGCTTATTGTTAACTTATTTTTCTTTCTAAGTACAGATATTGACAAAAGAATTGCATTCGTTGAGTTGCAATATTTATTATTCTTTAGTAATCCAAATTTGATTTTCTGACATTACTCGAGGCCAGTCTTATTACTCTGTACAGTCCTTTACATCTGAAATTAGATAAAAGAATCACAAAGTACCAATAAACTTAAAAAATTGTTACAGAATAATATTAACTAATTAATACAGTATATTTAGGTATAATTTATTTAAAGTACCAGGTATATTATTTAAAATATTAAATTTAACTGTAAACAATTTAATAGAAAAGAAAGTACTTATCTGACAGCATATCATCTCCAGACAATCTTCGAATCTATTCATTAAGCAACGAGATTAGTACGAGTGTTAGTTAGTTTCGTACAATTGTTGTTAAGTAAATAGTTTAAAAATAATGCACCTTCAATATCAGATACTGAACAGTAAGAAGGTTAGAAAACCATGGTTAGAAATAACTACATAGTGAGGCGCGCATGACTTAAGTTTTAAATCCTAGGGAATTTTGTTTATAAAAAAGTAATCTCACTATTTCAAGCTCGAAGTTCGAATTTTAATTGAATAAATATCTATTACAAAAATTAAGACATTAATGATTAAACCTTTCTTGCTCTGGAAGAATAAGAACAAGTAAGAGCTCTAAAATATAATTTTTAAACGAAACGGTTTAAACTTAGATTTTATTAACAAGTAAAATTTAATTTTGGGTATATCAATTAATTTGTTTTTTACGCAGCTTACATAGATAAAAAACTTTTTTAATGCTTACGCTTAAGCCGCTATCTAAGCGCTAATACATTCTAGATATTTACACGTTTTACAATATTTTCGTACACGCTAAAAGATAAAACTATCATTTTTCCTCGCAACGCAAAGCAGCAATCGTCGATTAATAAGTAAAAAAAATCTAAAACTATTCAAACTAAACTACGTTAAAATTATTCACTTCTCAAATATTTTGAACAGCTCGTAAGTATTACTACGAGCTTCTGCTGCGACAGTCTCTCGATTTAAATTGCCATTAATATCCTGTGTAAATTTATACGATCCTGTGTTTTAATATCTATTCTATCAGCCTTGTCACTTGTGCGATTTACTTCTTGCTTTTTAATCTTGATCAAAATCAAGAACCAGATGTTAATGGCGTTCATTTACTCACGCTGATTGGCCGTTCTTAACAATAATCGAATGCTTTCACTTGTCGCGAATAAGTAAACAATCTGCAAGTTGTTGAGTTACGCGTTTAGTTTATTTTTTTTTACTTGAAATAATTAGCGATGGAAAATTTGATGCTTAATTTGTTGTTAATATAAGCTGCGAAAATTATTTTTTACTCAAAAAATCCGAAAATCGAGAAGCGCGCCAAATTGTAACCTACTCTTAGTGATCTGCTCATATCCCCTAAATGTAACATTCATTATACAGTATCAAAAATTCATTGAATGAAAGAAAGTTAATTCTTGAATATTGAAAAAAAAAAAAACATTTTAAAAAGCCTGAGAAAAGTATTAACGAAAAACAATGAGAAAAGTTTTGTACAAATTCAAGAAGCTCCAGATTTTTACAATATCCGTAGAAGTATTAATAAAGCAACGTAAAGCAAAGTAGCGTATTGTAGCTCGCTGGCTGAACCCGCTGGAGAATCTTCTGTGGTTGTCACTGGGATTACGGAGCTCGGCTCATCCGTTGATATTGTTGTTGAATCAGTTTCATCGTCTTCATCGTCATCAGTAGTTGAATCATCGTCTTCGTCGTCAGTAGTATATGAATAATATTCTTAAAAATAAGGTAAGAGTAAAGTTTACTTGATTAGGTACGATTAAGTAAAAATAATATTTTTTACCTGTGGTTACGTCAGATGAAAATTTTAGAAAATAGTCTCTGTCGCATAAAACGGCTGACGCTTCCGGATGAAGTAAAAATACTTCATTTTCCACATCTTTATCATTATCTTCGTCATTTTCTCTATAAATAAAGAATAATATTTTTAGACTTATTCCTATAAAATTAGTGAACAGCTAAATTATATCAGTAAGTATTAACACTAACTTTTCTACATCTGCATTGCTTGAGTCAACCATGACACGTAAATCCTGATCCAAGTCTGGATATAAAGCTTCTAAATTTATTAATTCCTTCGATTTTCCAAAGTTTATGACAACTAAGCAAGTGTCATTATCCAAGGTTCTAGAATTAGAAAGAAATTGTTATAAATTATTTTTAAAAAAGCTTAAAAACATTAATAAGTAAATAAACAAATATCTACCTTTTCATAATGAGAATTCGATTGTCATGTATTGCAGCAAGCTCATGATCCCCTTCCTTAAAAATGGGAAATTGTCTAAGATACGTTAATTTTCTAAAAGCTTCTAAATTGCTATTTGGGTCACGCAGCTGTTGTTGTACATTTATTTCAAGATAATTCGGATTAACAGGAAGGAATGTTGTTTCGTTCGTTGAAAATCCAGCATTGGTGGTGTTGTCCCATTGCATGGGTGTTCTAAATGGATCTCTGGAGAAATCGTCGTATGTCTCTTTTGTCTGCTCAATGCCTTTTAAATCTATAGTATCTTCCCAACTTATGTTAGTATTTGTCATTCCTAATTCTTCACCATAATAAGTGACAACTTGACCAGGCATTAATAAAATAAGCATATAAAGACCATCCAGCAGGTCCGAATCAAATCTTGACGCTGCTCTTGAATAATCTGAATTTGAAAGCTGAAATATATATAAGAATGTGACGACAAAAAGAAATTTTAACTATTTTTTTTTAAATTCAGATTACATAAATTAATTGTTTACCATCCAAATGTTTTCAGCATCTTCTGGTACAAGTTTCAACCAATTTTCAATTAGATTTTTAACATCTTCTGCGTCACATGAGTTATTTAACTTTGTTATTAAAATTAGATTTAGAGGCGCAATGCCTGGTTGAGTTTCATTTCCATAATAAGAATCTATATCATCATCATCATCATTATCATCTACTTCTGCTAGCAATAATCTGTAAAGGAATAGTAGAAAATTACAGTTAATAAAGATTTTTGAAATGCTCAAATCTGTTTTATTAAAAACTTACTTTGGTCTATCATTATTGTCTATCACCCACTGATCAATGTGTTCTCGAAACCTGATAAGCAAATCATCATTTTCATCTTCTCCTACAGTATGAGACTCGTCATCATCATCATTCTCGTCACTGCCTTCTTCCTCGGATGAATCATCAAGTAACTCTTCATCTTCAAAAAGAAAAGATGCACCAGTAATGCAAAACCCATCAACTCCTTTTTCCAACCAAAAGTCAAATATATCCTGTTTGTAAAAAGATTTAATAATTTAAAAAGTATTTAAATAAAATGTTATCATTGAAAAATAAATCTAAAAAATTGACTTTGCAATACCAAAATTTCTTGAACTACATCTTCATTTCTTAAATTCAGATCAGGTTCACTTTTGTGATATTTGTGATAATACCATTGCCTTTTAATTGGATTCCACGACCATGCTGATCCTTCCTCATCACTGTATTCACTTTTCTGCAATAAGAACAATGTAAGTTGCTTTACTGCTATTAATTTAAAAAATTTGAAGTAGCTTAATTAATTTACCCATTTATTTGGTGGCTTTACTGTATTGTGCTCTACTTTTCCGTCCGCCCAAATGTAATAATCATCATATGGCTCGATATCATGAGCAGAAGCGTTAAACCAAAAATGTTTATCGCTTGAAAGATTTGGAATAATGTCCAAGATAATTCTTAAATCTATAAAAAAAAATATATATAAATAATTTGTTAAAATTTTCACTGGAAATAAGAATTTCATATATTTACCTCTTCTATGGGCTTCATTAATTAATTCATAAAAATCATTAAAATCACCATACAAAGGATCTATTTCAGTGTGATTCAAAACATCAAATCCATAGTCAACTAATGGAGAAGGGTAAATTGGGCCTAATCTGATGGCATTTACTCTCAGTTTCTCCAGATACTCTAAGCGATTGATTATGCCTACAATAAAAATAAAATATATGAAATAGACAATAATTGTTACTACAAGAGACATAAAAACTTGGTTTGCAGTAAATAGATCAACCGAAATACTGCAGCGAACGAGAGCAGTTTTTTTTTATTTGCTTGTCCCACAAACTGGCCGAGCTCCTTTAGTCCCTGCAGAACACTGACGATAATGCCTCACTTAAACTGGTATGACGTATTATCCCGATCATGCTTATTCTTATTCGGCGCGGGATTGTTCGCAAAATTTACAAACAAGACAAAATTTGATTCACGGCAAACCAAACTTCTTCGCGCAAAATCGGAGTTTTTGGAGTCCTTCAGTACTACGGTCTACTCTCTAAAGTTGAATTAGTGAAAAACCACTAAAATTAGTGGAACTTGCTCCACTAATTACTGAATAGTGGAG
>JAXIUT010000037.1:10184730-10206156 GCA_035586675.1 Eurytoma californica | reverse complement strand
TTAGAAATGAATATAAAGAAATTTCAATGAAAAAGATTATTTAATTATTAAATTAAAAAAATGAAATCTAAAATTAAAAAAAATTAAAATTAAATTAAATTAAATTAAAATTAAAATGGAGGAAGCTACGTGCCAATCTATTGGCAGCGGTTTTTTAAATGGTATAATGTCAATCTACAACGTATACCATTTAAACAAATTACTGTCATTAATTCTTGAAACAAAACAAAAAGTACCTGAAACTTAAATGCTCCCACTTGACTCTGTTCACCAAATGAAAGTTCAATAGGGGGAAAATGTAAACAAAACAGTTCGCACAAAGAAACGTCGTTCAGTCTTCCTTTATTTTACCTCCATCTCTCCACTACGCTTCAGTTCCGCAGCGACATTTATTTACCAGACGCAACGGGTCCGCCGAGCGTCGAGAAACCCACGGTGCAACTAAACAAACGCTCGAAGACAAGCGAGGCTGTGCAGGTCCGCTTGGATCGCGTCGGCGTGGGACGCGAGTGCGAGAGGGACGGCGCACGCCGGAGAGCACACAGGTGTGCGATGGGTGATGTCGGTAGCCTCGCTCGGCCGTGATCGCCGCGGACTCACCTGGTCGTCGTCGCGGCGCCGTGGTCCAGCGTCCTCGACGTGTTGCGCGCGATGAGAGGTCCAGTATACGGCGGGGCCCCGTCGAAAAAAGCGCGAACTGCAACGAGGATACCAGCAACAAGCGAGCGAACTTGCGGAGCCGCCAGCCTCGCGCGCGCGCACGCAGCATCCGCTCGCGGTGCTGGTCGCGCGGGTGCGCACGCGTGCTCGCAAGCTCCCGTCTCGGGGCCGCGAAAGCACGCCGCCGCGAAGTAGCGCGCCACCTGCTCGGAGCTTGCGTGCCGCCAAGCTCGCTCTCGCCTGCATTGCCAAGGAAAATAAGTTTCAGCGATGTTTGTTTTTTTTTATATTTTTCAGAGTATAATACACGCAGTTATATTGATACTGACTGTTTGAGAACAAGCTCAAGTAATTTTCCGAGATTACTTGGATCTGCATCTATATTACGCAGAATTTTGCGAGAGCGCGTGGTAGCGCGCCTGCGCGTACTGGCTTTACCTGTGGATTGTCTCAGTAAAGTCATGAACTTGTATATATAGGACTTTCAAGCAATGACGTTCTACGACGTAATTTAGTTTATCTTGTAAGTGAAATCGAATATGACTTGTTATTGAAAATTTTATATGGTTTTACTTTTTAATTGACAATTAACAAAATTTACTAGGTGATGTTTCTATTTAAAATATCTACGTTGCTAAAAGTATATTTACATAGACTGGATTGTTAAATAGAAATTATTAATTTATACATTAAAATTAATATTATTAACTGTTTTTATATGCAAATGAAAAATTACGGTTTTCATATACTTTTGATACAATATTTGCATAATTAATTTTTTATCTTTATTTATTTGTTTATTTAATGGTTTCACGGACACAAATTCTTGGTACAGTCAATAATTAACTTAACGAGTAATAATATAATTTTTAATAAAAGAAAAATATAAATATAATAAAATGCGTCAACAGTAGATGAAAAACTTACCGTTGAACATTATTAAAATCTCAAAGATATCGAAAAATTTAAAATTCCCACGAATAAATTACCATTTTAAAGTATAATGTTTTTCACGCCCATTAATCCTTCTAAGTAATTCTTTTAAATAAATAAGTAAATAAAACGCATTAAAAACCGTGCCAGCAAATCTCATTTCCGCAAGGCGGTGATCAGCTGCAAGTGGAGCACTCGTCAGACCCTGAATCCCGAATCGATAAAAAGAATTCAAGGCTAGCAGCGCAAAGAAAAAGGCTAGCGTCACGCGAAAAGCGCACGGCGCACGGCACGCGATGCGCCCGATACAAATCTCGCGGGCCGCCACGGCGTAGTTCGCGAGATCGTCGCGGCGCGGTGTCGGCGGCGCTCACGGGCCGCGCAGCCGCGGAAATGGCGTCCCTCGGCAGTCCAATAATGGCCGAGGCGAGACAACGTAAACACAGCGGAGGCTGCGACGACTCGCATGCGGGTAAGTTTTTTTCGCACTGACACGCGCCGTCTCCACTCGCATCCGCGGCCTTCCTCGATCTCCTCTCCGCCCCCGCGAGGCTCTCCCTCGGCGATTCCCTACGGCCGAGCCCGAGAAAAGTGACTTTTCTCGTCCGTCTGCCACGGCACCTCGGGACGGCCAGCCGTCGTCCCCGTTACGTCTCCGGGCCACCGCGACGTCGTCCGCGCGACGAGCTGATGCTGGAAGCGCGAGAATAAGGGACGACCGAGGATAGCTCGCGCCAGCTGTTCCTCGGGCCGGAGCCTTGCACTTCTGGACCGTGACTCCACGCTTTTTCACTCCCTTTCTCCCGCGGCTGGCGCACCTCGCTCTGTCTCGCTCGCTCGGCTCTCCGTTCAATTATCGCATTGACGGTGGTCACGACCAGTCGACAGGCCGGGCCCCAAGGCCGCGAGCGCCCACGGCGAGACAAGGACGCGCGCTTTCAGTCATCAGTTCCACTGCACCTCGCCGAGCGGCCGATCATCTGTGCGCGCGGGCCACTTTTGAGGTTAGAGTCGCGGTGGCCGTTGCCTCCGTTTCTCAATCGTCGTCGCCTCATCGAAAATAGTGCAGCGACCCACGAAATCGGGTCGAGCGTGTCGCGCGATTCATTTCCACGCGCAGTGTCCGTTGGTCGCGACGCCCAGTCCCATATTGTGTTTACGGTGTGCGTGCGTGCGCGAGCGGCTCGCGCCCCCCTACCGCTCCCTCGCATTTTTTCGCCGTGGAAAGCCGTCGTTTTGAAATTGACCAGCGCGCTTTGAGCGCGCGAGTGTCATAAGGTGTGCGCGCCCGCGCCGATTAGTCAGCGAGATCGCGAGCCGAGCTTGTATCGCGGTCTTTGCGATCGATCGCGCGCGCACGCTAGAGTTCCTTTGTTGCCTGCGCGCGGGCCCCCGGGCGCGCATCCGCCAGCTGATTGACAGTCCGGCCCGAGGAGGCACACGAACTTTCGCAAGGGTCGTCACCGAGGCCGAGGCGTAAGTTTTACTTTTTGCCCCCTTCCCCGGGTAAAGTCCGCGCGTACCCTAGCTTCGCTGGACATGAATTTTCATGCGTTTCCGGAGTGCATTTATTTACATTTTGTTCCGTCGCGCTAGACAGCGTGTATCTCGGCGTGCATTATGCAAAGCAGTGACGTGTATCGCGCGTAACCAGCGCCTACTGAAATTTCTCCTTTCGCGCTGGGACTTTCAATATGTTACGTGTGTCACTTGCGGGGAGCATTCAGGCGTAATTTTGCAGCGATTGCGCTTGATTCGCTTGAAATTCAACCGATCGTCCGATCTTCTCGTTTAGTTAATTGACTCTTAAACGGCCGTGAATCACGGATAAGTGCCCGGTTTAAACTCGCTCGGTGGGAAAAATTCGTTGATATTCAAACAGGTTAAGAAACGTGGGATGGGCGAGGAATTTGTGGCAGGAAGAACGAGGAGCGGCAAAAAAATTAGAAGGAATGAGCGAGTTGTTTTTATTTGCTCGATTGCGTCACGCGAGCGTGCGATCTCTCGGCGTGTTTAGAATCATCGTGCGCTTTGTAAGCAATAATAGACAAAGTTAATACTAGATGCGGACTGAATTTTCTTAAGCAGCCACTATACTTACTGCTGTTACAAGATGTTATTTCAGGACGTGATTCACTGAATTTGTGTATTTTTCCACGCTCATTTACACGTACACCGGTTGATTATCATTGTCATGAATACGCCTGGTCAAAATTCGATTTTTATGAGATTCAGCTTATGCAAATGCGTTTATTTTAGGTGATTGTTTTAGTTTAGTACGCTGCAACGTTTGAAGTTTTATTTATTTGAAAGTATGAAATATGTACTTAACGCAATTGTACGTACAGAAATTAAGCCAAAAATAATTGAAATAATATAAACTGGCCTATTATGACCGTTGCATTGATAAGTTGAATATAAGTGCAAACGTTTTTAAAAGCTAAACATTAAAGTAATTGTGTTCGTATTTTGAAATGAATACGATAAAAAATATTCTTGATAATAATGTAGTTACGCAAACGCTGCAGCAGTGTCAACGTAATCACGTAATACTTACGAGTTAATGATAATAAAACAAAACTGTGAATTGTTGCTCTACCTTTTAAAATTTATATTTTAATTCTAACAGCTTTTCATTCTCTAAATCTGAATAAGTGAAATTTCTGTGCAATTTCACCAATTTTATGATGTGAATAGTCATATAATGAGTCAAAAATATCCCACTAATTGGATCAGTGGGATACTTTTAACCTGTAATGTATAAACTATATATAAGAAATTTCACTAATCCAAATTCAAAGGGTAACATGCATTTTAAATAAAAAATATATAGCAGGTGCAACAATTTGACAGTTAATGAATAGGCACTACATCAAACGTAAAGCAACAATCGGTCCCTTTACGAGAAATCAAAAATCGGCCAGAAGAAACTCGGCGCGCAGCGTTTAATCGCAAAAGTGCACTCGCAATCTAGACGATAGAAGACTCCCCCCCAGAGGAGAAAAGTGCGTCGACACAATGAGTCGCGCGCGGCACCCCCGCCACCCCGCCCTCACGGTGCAAAGACAATGCCGACCTGCGCGCGTTTCGTCCCGCGTTACCGTCATCGCAGCGGCAGCGGACGTTAATCCACGACGGTTGCAGGGGCGGAGGGGGTGATCCAGCGAAAAGACCTGGACCGCGACGACCTCGCGTTGGAAGATAAAATAAAAAAAGAGAGAAGAGAAAAAAACGAGCGCTGCACATTTGCGGCGCCGATCGCAGAAAAAGCGTCCTGCACGGAAGCGCCGATGACGCGTGGATTTTATATCCCTCTCGATCTCCGGCGGGTGGAGAGTCCGCGGCATTATGTGCGGGTCCGGTGGCGCTTTCATGTAACTTGTTTGAAGCGGCGCGGGGGCGCGTGCACGTTCGACCGGGGGGCTGTTGCCGCTGCACACAAAGCGAGATTCCTCTGCGGCCGCGCTCGAAACGTCCGTCGGTCGGACTTTGATGCGCGGCTCGGCTCCGCGGCTGATTGCCATTGACTGCGGCCCGCCATCCGGAAAAAGGATCGAGCGCGCGTTCGACGCGCTTATCGTTTTAATGAGATTTCAATGCGCCTCGCTCGGCCCCGACAAAGGCCCTTTTTCAACGAATTTCTAATGGAGTTCGCGTACGCAGCGCACTGGTATCAGTTTCGCGATTTGTTTTTTTTTTTTTTACGCGAAAAGCTCTTGACTTTGTTTTCAGTGCAGAAAAAAGCTCGAAAAATGATTGGGAACTGGAGAGGGTGGGCGGGAGCAATCTCTTTGGCTGTAACCTCGACAATAACAAGCGCGAACAGCAAACGGTCGTGGAAAAAAGTCGGAGGGGAGGGTTATAAGAAATAAAATGGGGAGGGTGCGAAAAAAGGCGGAGATGCTGCGGTGGGGCGCAATCCGGGAAGTGCACGCGCGCGCGAGAAATCCTCCGTAAATCGAGGGATTTTCCCGACCTGCTCGCCCCATACGGCAAAAGTGTCCCCGGAAGCTCCCTTAACGATCTTAACTAGCCGCCGCGACTGCAAGTGGCTGCCCCGATATAAAGCTCGTTTCCTCGTAAAATATCTACTCGGCCGCTCCTCGCCGCGCGGAAGTTTATACTTAAATAAATATCTGACAAAAGCACCTCGTAACTCGCGGCGAAAGCGAGGACCGGGTTTCGGCTTTAAAAAAAAAAAGAAGACCCCGTATTTTCGCAGCTCGCGAACTCGAGTTTTACGGAATTTGGCTTAGAGCTCGAATAAGTCCTCGGATCAGCCAAAAGTTGATTGATGAATGAAAATTTCATTCATTCATTTGAGTGCATTATAATTTAAATAATGAAAAGCTCGCTGTTGTCTAAAATAAATGTTTAAAAGAAAATAATTGCTCTAATTACCCTAATTTCACTAAATTTGTTGACAATGAATAATGATCTCATTCGCATTCATACTCCACGTCGAAGCACTTTTATGTAAACTTGCACTAAGCGCGTTCAAAACAAAATCTACATATTCCCAAGCGCTATAAAAAAAAGCAGCCGCTAGAGTAGATCGATAATAAATGCGTTTTACCTTGATAATCGTAAAAATCGATGAGCGTATAAGTATATTCCAAGCGGCAGGCGGCCGAATGGCAAAAAGTCTTTCTCTCTCGCAGCCGGCAGCGATCGGGCGCGACGCGACTGCGTCTATAACCCTCGTGACGCCTCTTATGCCAAGTTTTTGCATCTCGCCGCGCTCGCGGCTTACCGCCGCCGGGGATATTTCTAGTGGACCCGCGGTGGACGCCTCGGCTCCGTCACCGCCGCGTCCCTTAGTCGGGGAGTCCGCGCGAGAGCGCACCGTCGAGCGCTCGCGGTGGTTCGCCGTAACAACGCGGAAAAGTCGAGTCACCGCGCCGTTGCGCCTTTTTCTCAGTGCTCATTACGGACTGGTAAGAGGAAATTTGCGAAATCGCGCGGATATCGGTGCCTGCGCTTGTGCGTAAAACGCTCGAGAAATCGTTTCGTGGAGTGTGCTAAAACCGGTCGGAAATTTATCTGGGTGTTTTCTATTATAAAGAGATGTAAATGTTAATTCTGTAAGGTATTTAAAACAAATATATGAATAGTTTTATTAATCTTTTGTTAAATATTGATTGAATTATAAGTAAGTTATATTTACTGCAATTTCACTTTATTATTTTAGTTTTTACAACTGGTTTCATATACATCAATAAAAGTCAAGCCCATGTTACGTCACAGTTTTTACTATTTTTATCTTTATTTTATTATAGCCGACATGTGTTTTAGATTTTGTAAATAGAGTAAAATTTGGCATAAATCGAAGAACAAGTTAATTTTAAAGTGATAATTTAATTAAATAGCCGAATTGTCAGTCTATTAATATATAAGGTTAAAAATATTCTCCTTTATAACTGAAAATTTTCAACACTTCTGAAACTCGCAATTATTCAATTTTTCTTTTTCATTCTCCAAATAAACGTTCCTCGCGAGAGGCTTAAAAGCCAATTTATCCTTACCGCGCGGTTGGATATAGCGCAGCCCTTAACGCCGGGTCTCATATTGTTATTTCGGTTATATCCCAAGAAGGGCACCGGCCACTCCGTAGAGCCGGGTTATTTCGGTGGATTTTGGCACGGGCGCCTCCTTGAAAAACGATTTCTCGTCCACGCGCGCGCACTGAGTCACCTGGCGAATTTCAGAAAAGCCGAGACCCGAGGCCGGCCGAGGCACCGTGTCATGCCCATCCTGGTCGCCTAGGGCTCCGGAGGACTCGCCCGAAATGACCGAGAGGAAGCGCACGCTGATACTGCACAAGCGGCCGGACGACGACGACGGGCAGGATGTGTCGCCGCGGCGATCGGCCAGGTCCCTGGCGGAGGAGTCGAGGTCGTCGGCCCGGAGAACCCGTCGGTGGGACGACGTCGGCGACGAGCGTCTCCTGGCGAGGGCGACCGTCGTGCCGCCGCCGCGAGTGATCCAAGACACCGGCTCACGCACACGCAAACGTAAATCACTTTCGGCTTGCTGTGTGCATTGCGCTTGAGATTATGCCGCGATTCACGCGGTTTTCGTTGCACAGATTTTTTTTCCTTGCTTTCGAAAGAGAAGCGGCAAGTGCCCGTGGGAATTTTTTCGCTCCGTCTCGTTAGTCAACTGCTTTGAAACGCGTGCTTCTCGACCGATTTTCAAGCGGCAACGTCGAGCGGTCATCGATTGATAACGAGGTTGGCCGTCGCTTTTTTAAGGCACGTCGGTGCGAGGCTATTGCCGATCGAGTCGAGAGCGACGAGCAAAATAAAACGCGAGCTCGAAAAATCAAGCGCCTCTTGTCGGAGTCCCGAGCGAAGATCCATCGCCGCGCTGGCCGAGGGGGGAAAAAAGGAGAAGCGGCGCCGAGTTAGCGGAGCGATAACGAGCGAAGAGATTCATTTTGTTTTCTCTGTCTCTCTCGCCGATGCCGCGCGAAACTCTTTCCAAAGTTCCAAGCGCCGAGCGGCGCGCTCGTTAGACCGTCTTTTAATTTCCGTCGAAATGCCTTTTAGCCGCCCCCGCGACCCTCGCGCCTCCGCCCGCCGGCTTCCGCCGATTTTACATGCTTACTTCTGCCCCCGTTCCTCCTTTGGCACTGGCACCTATACCGCGATTCACCTCCCGGCAGGGTCGGTGTCGTATTTTCCCAGGGTCTTTTTTTTTTCGAAGGCTCTTGCTTTGTTTTATGAGCTCCCGTAGCCTCGAGACGCTTATTCTGATCTGTGATTGCAGCCGCAAAAGATCCGATGACATCGCTCGACGAAAATGTGAACGCCGTGCGGTACAGGCAAAATCGAGATACGATGGTGCAGCGCGAAAAAGTGGGTGAGTCTATCTGCTATTGTGATTATTGTCTATATTGGTCTTTCCTTGTAATAGTACAATGTGGGCGTGTATTCGCTTTAAACTCGATTAAGACAGCAACATTTTACAATCAATTGTTAATTCTGTAAGTAAATGAATTAATCTTTAAATAAATGGTCGTGCACCTTAGAAGTTAAATCGATTGTATACGCTTCTGCGCTGTTAGATAGGTGAGTATTTTTAAATTAAAAATGACCAAACGTTTTCAGTCAGAATTTAAAAATGAAAATGAAGTCACTCTTTCATTGGCAGTTGAGCAATCGAAGTCTTTCTTTTTTGATATTGTAAATTTCCTTAAGGTTTTTGAAAGAAACTAGAATTTAAGGGTAAAAGGGATTAACCGAATGGTACAAATTTTTTGTTCACTAGAATACTGCAGCAAAAATATTGAAATTAATTTATGTTTTTGAGAGAAATAAGTTTTAACGCCCAGTACGAAGTCTTACAAATGGATATTTATTTATAGACAATACGTACCTAGTTCGAAAAGACTGCTAAATACCTTCCGTTACAGTTTTAACTTCTTAAAACATTTTTAATTTGTTTATTTCAATGTCAAGTGAATGCTCGTAAAATTATGTGTTTTAATATCGCAAATAAAAAATTATCACTGATAAATAATATATATTTCGTGCAAAATTATGAAGAAATTTTGAGAAGGATTTAATGTCAATTAAAACAAATTATCTATTTGCCAAAAACTTATTATTACATCGTTGCTTAAAGTTGATATTCCTTCAAGGAAATTCAAAACAAACATCTTTAAGCAAAAGCGTTATGAAAGTTGTATATCACTTATCTATTTTTTTTCTTTATAAAGTTTACATTATTTGGCTAGAAACTACGTCATTTGTTTCCAGAGATACTCAAGACTCGTGAAGGCCATCGCGATAGTTTGCCATGAGAAATAAAGATTTCGTTTTGATTTTATCTTTGCTGTTGGTTTTCATACTTGCATTACAGTCTTGACCAAATTAAATATTATAGTACTTTGCTTTACTACAAAAAATATTTTTTTTTTAAATTAACATAACAAAAATTAGCAACTATTATTTTGCTCATTGATATGCAGAAAATAAATAAAATTTTACCCAAACTTGGATGATTGTAAAAAGACGTATTATTTATTTTAAATCTTCAGAAAGGTTAAATTAAGTTGAGAGTCATTCACTTACGTATAAGGCGCGCGATTAACCGGCGATCGCGAGACTTTTTGTGTGTCGCGGCGGTCACGGTTTCGTCATCGCTCACAAAAAGCGAATTGCTTTGAAACTTGCTTAGAATCTCGCCCTCTGAAAAAAACTGTTGATTTAACGACTGTAAATACAATAATAGAAAAAACTTTAATCTAATAAATACAGGTACTCCTATGTTATTTTTTACAAGCAAAACAAAGGAAATTTTAATATATCGTTTTAAAGTAGTGAAAAATATCTACTCCGTTTCGATTTAACACTTCGTAAAATATTTTTCCTCGTGTAAGAGCAGCATTAAGTGAAAAACAATTTTCGCAGAACGTCGAAGCAAAAATATAAACTTCAAATAAATAACACGTGTTTTTTTTCAATATTTTTTACCCATTTGTCGGTTTTGCGCTTTGAACGTCAACGGCTTTTTTTCGCCGAATTCAAATGTACCTTGCATAGTTTCATTTAGAACGTTACATCATCTCAATAATGCCTCTAGCTCTGTGACTTCATTAACCTGCGCTCCCAACTCCCGAGTCTCTTTCTAACTATATCCAATAAGTTACTGTAATAAATTGATAAACTGCCTTTTTTATCGAGGAAAAACATTGATAATTTTTTTATAACGATTTGAGGAAAAATGATTGTAGGCTAAGGCCTGCTAAATTCGATCAAGCACTAATTAAAATTTTCTAATTTTTCATGAAAACTGCAGCTGACAATTACACGAGGAGGGAAAGGATAGAGGACCTCAAGCGAGAGTACGACACCGACATGGGCCAACCCGTGCAGATCGTCCAGGCCCATCCGGATCACACGTTCGAGCTCGACGAGGAGGCCCTCGCCGAGATCCTCCTCCAGGACGACGTGAAGGACCGCAGCGTCGTCGTCGTCTCGGTCGCGGGAGCCTTCAGGAAAGGCAAAAGCTTCCTGCTCGACTTTTTCCTGCGATACATGGACAGTAAAGTGCGTGCCTCAAGCGCAAAACAGACAGCATTTATCGTTTAAGTCGCGGGCGCACTTTTAAGATTATCTCAAGGGTACCGGCCGGTGAAAGAAACGCAACGATAATCGCATTACCGCGTTAGACAATCGGACACCTAAGTGTCCTGTTAGATTGACAAAATGCTTCACTTATGCCGGAAATGTACGGGATGAACCCCGCGCGATAAGATAACGAACGATAAAAATGTGTATATTGATTTCGTTTATCAATTTTTCCCGCTAATTGAATTCTTATCACGCGTCGTGCGCAACAGCGAAATTGAAATTAATCTGAAAGTATTTCTTATTAGATAAAGAAACGGGAGAAAGTTTTTGATTCGTATTAATGTATGGATTGTTTTTGTTTGTTCGTAAAAAAACAGTACATCCAGAAAGAAGACACCGACAATTGGTTGGGTGGAGAGGCGGAGCCGCTAAGCGGCTTCTCGTGGCGAGGTGGCTCGGAGCGCGACACCACGGGCATCCTCATGTGGTCCAAGGTATTCCCGGCGACGCTGGCGAACGGCGAAAAGATCGCCGTTATACTCATGGACACCCAGGGCGCCTTCGACAGTCAGTCGACAGTCCGCGACTGCGCGACTGTCTTCGCCCTCAGCACTATGCTGTCTTCTGTTCAAATCTACAATCTTTCGCAAAACATTCAGGAAGATGACCTCCAGCATCTGCAGCTCTTCACTGAATACGGAAGACTGGCCCTCGAAAAGTCAGGCAGCACGCCCTTTCAAAGGTTCGCAGTTTAATTCTACTTCGCCGTGAGACCTATTTTTTACATATTTCTGTATTATATTTTGTTGTTTTATTTTTACTGTAATCTATATCTGAAGAAAGTAATTGAAGTGAGAAACAGTAGAATGTTTTTGATAAAAGAAAGGACTGTAGAACGAGAGGTTGTCCTTGAAATAGTGTTGTGAAATCGACTACAGATTTTCTTTCTTCTTACAGGTTGCAATTCCTTGTTCGGGACTGGAGTTATCCATACGAGGCAGCTTACGGAGCCGAAGGTGGACAAAAGATCTTGAGGAGGCGACTAGAAATTTCGGATATGCAGCATCCGGAGCTACAAAGCCTAAGAAAACACATTAACTCCTGTTTTTCTCAAATTTCATGCTTTTTAATGCCTCATCCGGGTTTAAGAATAGCTACCAATCCAAAATTCGACGGAAGATTGTCCGAAATTGAAAGTGAATTCAAGGAACAGTTAAGAGTATTGATACCCTTGCTACTAGCACCAGAGAATCTCGTTACAAAGAAAATCAACGGTCAGGTGGTAAAAGCCAAAGAACTTGTAGAATATTTCAAGAGCTACATCAAAATTTACAAAGGCGATGAGCTACCGGAACCTAAGAGTATGCTTGTGGTGAGTTGAATTTTCATGAAAAAAAAAATATTAATATGTGCTGCTGTTAATAGTACATTAAGATATAGAATCTATCGGTGATAGATTTTATATCTTTAAAAAATATTAAAATTTTTATTGATGAAACTTGAACATTTTCAATTTTTGTGTAGGCTACGGCAGAAGCGAATAATCTGTCCGCTGTGGCAGAAGCCAAAGATTTATACCTGCAAATGATGGAATGCGTTTGTGGAGGATCAAAACCATTCTTAGCAACCGCCCATTTAGAGTCTGAACATCATCGTTGCGTCGACAAAGCATTACATCAATTTCAAAATAAAAGAAAAATGGGTGGCGAAGAATTTAGTCAAACGTACATGGAAAAATTACAAAAAGTAAGAACAATTTTTGAATATGTTAGATCAACAAGTCCAACAAAAATGTTATTAATTTATATCACTTTATAGGACATTGAAGATTCTTTCCAACAATTTAAAGCGCACAACGAAAGCAAAAATATTTTTAAAGCTGGTCGAACTCCCGCAGTGTTTTTCGTAATAGCTATTGTAACATACATAGCATCTGGTGTATTTGGTCTTGTCGGCTTAAATACTTTGTCATATATCTGCAATGTAATTATGGGAATTGCCCTGTTAACACTTGCCTTATGGGCATATATTAGGTATGCTAAACTTATATTACTTAAAATTTTTAAAATAATGACAATTTAATCCAATACTTTATTTTCATTACAGGTATAGTGGAGAATTCCGAGAAATGGGAACATTAATCGATGAAGCCGCCACTATGGTATGGGAAAACGTAAGTGAAATTTTAAGCAACGGTTTATATAGGATTTATTTGAAATTGTACTTACGTGCGTGTACTATTATTACTGTGGTATGGTGTAGCTAATCCGAGCGGTGTTAAATTCATATTTAAATACGAACATTCTTTTTTTTTTACTAATTAACATAACATTTTTACTTGTACTAACAAGATCAGGCCTAACTAACATGTAGTACTTTTTATTCCTACAGGCCGGACAATGTGCTCATCTCGCACATAAATTAAGATACCTCATCCTTTCTGTAGTTGTAGCCTTTTTTGCGATACCATCGCTAACTTTTTTTCACAATCATCTTCGCAAACACCGTTTTATCTGATACAACGTCTTTCATCACAACAATAACCGTATTTTTATTGTTTTGTAATTTAATTTTATTTAAGTTAACAATTATTTTTTACTCATTCAAACCAATCAAAACTTGGCATTTCATTAAATTTTCGTAAGACTTCTTTTCCTTCATTTATTCCTTTTTTTTTTTAATTTAAATGTAAATCTCCTACTAACAATATCGGGAGATATGAGGATCAATGCTCAATGAAGGTATGATGGTTATTGCGTGGACAATAAATGCTTTTGCTCTAATATATGCCTAAAGTAGCTTAGAAACAGTAATGGACATTTTATTTATATTGCAATAGCCTTTAACGTTTGCTTTAATAAAGTGCACAGTCTTGTCCATTATTGCAAAGAAAATATTTTAAAAATAAGCAGTATTATATTTTATAAATCTCTTATCAGCATTTATATAACATATTAAATAAATTTCATACTACAGACTTATGGGCATGCTCGCTGAACTATTTTGAAGATTAGTACACTATTTTATAAATAATAACTCATTCTGCTAAGACAGTAGATCAAAAAAAGCGTCATGTAAATATTGAATATTGAATGTTTAAGCATCCAGTAACTTGTATGTGTCTCAACATAAAATTTTTCTTTTATGTATGTTTAGTTCATGAAACCGGTTTACCAGCAATTCGTGGAGAAATCTGTATCTGTAGCAGTGGCACAAGTTGCTGAAATCGCCACAAACTCAACATTAAGTGCCACTGTCACTGCCAACGGCAAGACTAAGTTGTCGTAATGTTTGCTCTCTCCATGGTGTCGCAAATGTGGCGTGTTTCAAGGAACGATGAAAATATTTTCAAACTATTGGCGGTATTCGATCAAATACCATGGCTAATAAAATTTTGCGTGATTGTTGATAAAAATTACTCTTTTGTAAAAAAAGGAAGAACAAAAAGTAGGAAAAAAGTTTTAAAAGGAATAGAATTCGAGAAAACTTTGCCACCATACTGAGACTTCGTTACATTCAGCTCAGCTATTGAAACTGTGAACGTATGTACAGTACTCCTGATTAAGAATCAGTGTTAGATTGTTAAAAAATTTATTAATAACGATACTAATATTATATTGTTATAAAAATAAAACTTTGTATTAATAAGTGATATTGTCAAAGCAACTTAATTTTTAAATTTTTAAATTTTTGCTATGTATGGGAATTTTAAGAAAATCCAAAATTATAAATCTTTTTTTTTTTTTTTGTACAGAGTCATTCAGCGTATTTTATTGATAATTTTACAATGTTCTGTTAGAGACGATCCTAACTTTTTATATATTGTAGGTGCATTTTTTTCTTTATTTGCAGAACACATTAAGACAGTCAGAAATCATTATGATTATATAAATTTTATACATAACGTTAATTTTAACAGTACCAAATGAGTCTGTGTTATTGTGCCACGAATATCCTACAAAACATTGTATTAAAATTACTTTGTAATAAACAAATTTTGTGAATGTCACAGGCCCTTCATTATATTTTTACAGTGTATGTCAGGATCTCTCGTTAAATTTTAAACATATCATGCCATAGTATCTAGAGTAGTAGTGACGTAGAAATTTCATTTGGATGTTCATCTTTTAAAAAATCTTGCCATTGAATTGTTGTAGATGAAAAAATATTTTTGCGGATTGTTCTGTGTAATGTAGAAAATTTTTTTGTACTTACACTTGTCATTAGTAGTTTAATCATATTTACAAATTTTTACAGAAAGGTCTGTGAAAAAATTAAAAATTTGATTTCATTGTAACATATAGGTGATGGTCTCAATTGTTTATTTGCAACTATTATCTAATTGTTATTTTGTGTTCTATTATTTATTATGGAAAAGCAGGTCGTTGTCTTTTTTGAATATATATATAAAATAATTTATTACCAATAAAAATTTATAATAAAAAAAAAAATAATAGTTAATTTTTTTATTTTATAAAAATGTGTCATCCAGAATTCTGAAATTCGAATGAGTAAAGTTTGTAGAAATTTTAAAAAACGAATAAGAGAGCATTGCACTTTTTGTTTTTATTGCACACGAATAAAAATTGTATACAAAAATGCATAGGATACTTTTGGTGTAAGTAAATATAGATGAAAATAAACGTATTTTTGTATAACAAATGCTTATAATTTTATTTGATTCCTTAACTTTATATGTATTACAAAAAATATCATAGTATTACAAAATATCATAAATTATTAAGTCTTAAACATCTTACGAACTATATTTTCATATCCTTGAATTGATAAACGCCATTGTTCATGGTAAATGTTATATTTTTCTTGTGCTTTTTTATCTTTAGGTTCAAGGTTGATTACAGTTTTTAAATCATTAGAAGCCTTTTCAAAATCTCTTAGATTTCCATGAGCTACTCCTCTTCTATACAGTGCCTTGACATTAGTTTTTTCTTTATTAAGTACCTTGTTACACAATGACAAAGTATGCTCATAATTTCCTTTAATTAATTGACATTCTGCCATGTTATTGTACAAAATAATTTTCAAATCAGAAACATTTTTCATCAATGGTACTTCTAAATCTACAATAGGCTCTAAAGTAATTAGAATTTTGCATGCTTTGCTAAATCTATGGAAAGCGTCAATATTTCTTTTAGATTTAAATAACTGAACTCCTTTTTCTTTATACTTTAATGCAGTTTCATATTTTTCTTCCGGGCTCCACTCGTAAATAGGTTTGTAAAATTCTACACTTTCTAATGTCACTTGAATGGATAGAACATCAGTTTTGTCCTTCGAATCATTGACAGGGTATTGTATAGTAATTAAACTGTGTTCATTCAAATACATTGTTTGAATGGCTCGTTCTATCAATTTGTCAATATTTGAACATGCTTCACCAATAATAATAACTTTTTTCGAATCTTCATCTATTATTTCACTATGAAAATCTTCTTTAATCTGCTTGAGGGTATGTTCAACCAACTGTGATTGATCAACATTTAAATTACAAATAGATTTTTCTGTTGGTTTATTAGAAAATTGTCCTGGTCGAATAATTTCTTTTTTAACAAACTTATCTTTAGATTCCCACGAAGTCATTTTGAATAGAATTATTAAACCTGAAAATTTATAAAACAGTTTTTATTACAGTCAAAAGCAAATATCACTTATGAATATTTAATCGTAACCTCAATTGGACATTACTGTGCAAATTATACTCTATACTTTTTGTAATAAAATAATATTATATTCATTTACACTGTTAATTCAATTCCGTAATAATGTACAATCTTCCACATTAGTTATTACAAAGGTTTCCTTCAGTTCTGCAAAAATGACATGTACAAATATATATTTTTACATTAACAAGAAAAAATTTAACAAAATTTTTATGTATTATAAATTGCTAAATAAATCATGCCATTGTGTGTTTCATTATTTTCTCTGCACATACAAACCTTTATGAGGTTGCTTACAACATAAACTTTGCAAAATTGTACAGTCTCCGCTGTTGTAATTCTGCACATAAATATGTTCAATAGTCAAAAATAAATTAAGCATAAAAATACCACAATTTTAATTGCAATATTCTTTCACGAAATTCCGAGTGAAAATAGTTCACAATTTTTATAAATTAATTATATTTACACGAAAGAGAAAGCTTCTATACAGGTATTTTCAATATTCACAGTCTTCTTGTTTTAATATACAATATACAAATATTCAAAATTAACAAAATTATACCGGATGAAACCTTACGGCAATCATGCAGCTAATATATATTGCAGTTTTGCAGTCCTGCAGCATCTTTTGAAGCCCAAACAGTGCACCCCATAAGATGGGATACTAACAGACATTTATGTTAATAAATGATAGCAGGAAAATTTTACTCTGATGGTACAGACTGTCGTGCGTCATTTGGGTAGTACTCATCTTAAGAGGTTTTTATTCATAGGCTAGAAAAAAAGCGCCAATTGATTGAAATAATTAAAGGAAATTTAATTACAACTTATTTTTTCTTTCATATTCTTAGAAATTTCATTTTATTATAATTTGTAACATACAATATATTGCATACAAAATTTTTTTTATAGATAATTTGATGAGTTAAAATAATTTTTTTACTGAAAGTAAATTAAAAACTAAATGATCTCTTCATGTCTTCATGTTTACATTAAATTTCAAGTTACAACATTTGAAAAAACTGCAAATTAAAATTTTATCAAGAGTTCATGCATGGATCAAACATAAGAAGATCTTGCTGAACTTTTGAATAATTACATTTTCATATAAAAAGAATTAGCTACTAAATTTTAAGATTATTATTATTGGCAGTATCTACAGATTTATTCAGAATTATGATATTTACATTTGGTACAAATTTCATTGTGTTTCGTAACATACAAAAAACAGTAACAACTCTTTGAATACTTTGAAGTAATCACAAATAAAAAAATGTCAAATACATCGTCCATAAGCTTTTTCTAAATTTAGTATATAAAGTTTCCTTAAAAAACTTTTCAAGACTCTTCATGCAAGGTGCGTTTATCAACTCTGTGTATGTTTGTATGTAACCATAAAACAAAAAAATTCAGCAAGATAATTTTTTTAAATTAGATAAAATTGTACCTAAAAATTTTGTATTTTGATGCCAAAAATCTTTTAAATGATAGCGTGAAATTTTTTAAATAAAAACAAAACTATCGCATTTTATACTTATTAATATTACGAATCGCTTTATGCATTACAGTTAATTGTCTTGTACTTAGAGAGAGTACAATGATAACTGTTTCAGAGAATCGTAAGCGCACCTTACTTTCTCTGAATTAGTATCAAATATATTATCCATGATTTGATTTGGACTACTCATATTTAGTATTAATCATTCTCTTATGAATTTAAGTTTCACACTAGGCCATCCATTTTAATAAAGAGTTCGCGTATGCCATTGGCTTTACATTTGGATGTGGCTGAAAAATTGTGAATCAATTATAAAATTTTTCTTTCTACTAAAAAATTTATAAAAATTAAGAATTAAGAAGATTAAGTTCCTTACCACGGCTTCATATGATGTATATTTAGGATTCATATCCTTGCCATTTAGTGTGATAAAGGCACCTTGGTTACCCATTGTATCACTGAAAATTTGCAAAATGTTAGAAGTGAAAATCAAGAAAATGACGTTTAAGATTTATTTACACATACCAATAGTTTGGAGCAGAGAAAACTGTTATACATTTTCCATCGTGTCCTATTTCATAACCATCTTGTTTCACCTCATGACTCCTAACAATATAGTCTAATTTGTTTAACTGTAGGAATTTCTGTGTAACATCTGGTCCAAATTGTACACCAACTCCTCTTTTACTAGGTGCCCTACCTATCTGGGGTTGTGGATCTGACCATAGCAATTCGCACATAGGTCCTTCATCTGGTGGTTGTCTATTTCTATCAATTTCTCGAATTTCTTTTAGAGTCACATCGTCTCTGGAGAATAGACCTCCGTGCATTACCTAAGTAAAAAAGTTAATTGTCATGAAATTCCACTTTTTGTTTTTGAATAAATTAGAAAAACAGATTTTTACAAGCACTCTTCCATTAATGCAATGAGCTAGTGGTAACCAGTTGTACACTTCTGTGAATAATTCAGCCATTTGAGCCGTGTACTTAGCCTTCACTTCTCCTTCGAATCCATACATGTGATTCATTGTAGCAGACTCATGATTACCTAAATAATAAAATTTCAAAATAAAATTTTACCTTAAAATGTTCAGTGCATATTAGGTAAGTTAATCTTACCTCGGGACATGAAAAAGTGATTAGGATACAATAATTTAAATCCAAATAATGTGAATATACATTCAACAGAGAAAGAGCCTCTATCAACAAAATCTCCATTAAACAGCTATAAGTTAATAGTTAAGTAAAATATTTAAATACATAAGTAGCTGTGAATATATTAAATTTGTAAAAGGATACGTAAGGATTTGATTCTGATGGCAGTCCATTCAATTCAAAAATATTGAGTAAATCGTAATATTGACCATGTATATCACCACAAATTGTAAATTTATTATCATCTGGTACTGAAATATCAACCAAACTTGGTTGCGCCATGAAAAGAGCTTTTACGTCAAGAAGAATTTTGTATGCATACTTTCTATGCAATTTTCTTTCTTTCTTGTACCAATCTATTAAATCATGCATAAACTTTAACGTCACTTTCTCATCTTCTAGTTTTGGTCCTGTATATTCATCTTCAATAGCTACATTAAAGTAATTAATTAACAAAATTAATCAAATTTACTTACTTATAAACAATAAAGTACTGACAGTAATATTAACTTACTCATAGCTTCTAAATTAATTGACTCTGCTATACTCTTTTTATTTTCGTCAACTGAAATAGCTTTTTCAAAAGCTAATTTTTTTACAATTTTGTTACACTCTGTATACTTAGCTTTAGCTTCTTTGTCATTTGGCCTAGCTTTCATTACCGTTTCATAATCTTTGAGAGCAAGTTTGAAATTGCCTCTAGACATGTTAGCCGCTGCTCTTCGGTAGTATCCTTTGATATAATTTCTGTCTAATTCTATAGCTTTGGAAGCATCTGTTAATGCGTAGCCAAAACATTCTGTTTTTAAATAAGCAAAACTCCTGTTTCCATAATAAATAGCCACCGATGGGTTTAGATTGATTGCTTTGGTGTACAACGAAATAGCATCATCATAAGTTTGACCTATAATTAAAAAGGAAAAAAGGAAAAAATTTAAAATAGACGTTGATTTCCCCCAAAAGTTTGATTGTGTATCGATAAATGCAAAATAACTCTATTGACATAATCAAACGAAACTTTTATTCAACTTGGCTCAAAAAAAGAAGCACGCAATTAACGCTTCAATGAAAAGTGTGGTTAAGTTCGAGCTACACGTGATCGTTTTATAAGCGCTAACAGAAGCAAATTGGCGTGATTTTAAAAATTGAGTCGACGACGCATCGGGAAAATTCTCAAAAAGCCATAAAATATCGATGCTACGTACTGTTAAAAAATTTGTTTGCCTCCTCCTTGTAGGTTTCCGCCTGAGCGATGTCTTCGGGTGACGGGACTCTCGGAGTCTCGGCCTCGGCGTTCTCGCTCATTCTCGCGGTGTTTAATTAAAGAAAACGCAAAAAATTACTTAAATTAAGCCGGAGCAACGACGGTGAATTAGGCATTAAAAGAAAGGCTACCTCTCCGAGCCAAAGAGATGCCCTTTTATAAATGTGCTGATTAACGGGCACTGTAGGGGTATGTTCTGCTCTCCTCGTATATAGCCCGAAGCCCGATCTAACCCGACTAGGCCCGACTGCACGCGTCCATCTGGGTATACCCTATATATAGATATATGCACAAATTAAGCTCTCGAAGTAAGACTACTCTGAAATTAGCGGAAGAAAATATTTAAAATTCATTTTTTAGTTTATTATAGCGTAAATGATCTCTTTAATAACATAATTAATCACCGTTTCTTAATTTTAAAAATCATTCGATATGAAAACTAATATCATTGTATTTTCATTTAAAATTAAATTAATAATAGTCAAGAGGCGCGGTAGCGTCAAGTCCTTTATATATATCATTCCTTACATATTATCAAACTATTGTGGTCATACAAATAGTTAAATAATTAATTAAAAAAATTAATTTTTTAATTTTAGGTGAAAATCCTAGAAACTCTGCCGTCTAGTAACATTTTATGCGCCAGCTTGAAAAGTGTAAATGATAACATTATTATTCTGTATCTATGGTAAATAACAAATTTAAATAAATAATTCTGAATTGTAGAATGTGTTAAGTAACCTCAGCCAACAGCCGGTATAGCAGATAAGGTTCACGTCACAGCCAAAAGAGGGAGAGCAAAATATTTTCAAACAGCATAAAATTTCAATTTGAACTATTTTCTTTCACTTTCTTATTTGTTAACAATTTTTTTATTAATTTTTAAAATATTCTCGGAATTAGATATATTATTTCAAATAAATTTCTATTAGGTAAAATTTGTACACGACTTTCTGCAAGAATGTGAAAATTGCGTATGATTTTGAACATTTTATATTATACTTAAATAAATGGATCAAGTTGCATGAAACAATTCCAAATTGTAATGAAAATATATACATTTAACGATAACAAGAAGTAAAGAACTAAGTAAAAGACTGAACAGAATTTTGAATTGCAAAACTTTACGTACATACCTGATTGTGCTCCGGA
>JAXIUT010000037.1:10146334-10184630 GCA_035586675.1 Eurytoma californica | reverse complement strand
AAGTAAAGAACTAAGTAAAAGACTGAACAGAATTTTGAATTGCAAAACTTTACGTACATACCTGATTGTGCTCCGGAAAAGGCAACTGCGAACGCAATTTTTCAGAAACGTTGTAGATATCGGAAGAACGAAAGATTTTCGCAACTATACGTTTTTTAATATAAGGTCGGAACAATAAAAAAATAAAAATTCACGCTGCGCTTTTCGAGGGATTCCTCACGTTAAAGTGGGTGCAAGTATGAAATTGTAAAAAGCAAACTAAACTGACCCGACAGGTCCCGCGAGTAAAAGCGAATCTCACGCCCGGGGACAAGAAGAAGTGTATATCAAAAGTCAAACTTCGCACAATGGACCTCTTCCACTTCACCGTGAAGGAAAAAAACGAAGCGCGTCGGCACAAAGGAGCGAGCGACACGGCGGGGAGGGCGTGGGCGGCAGCGCGGGCGTTACTTATTCAGCTGTCGCGCACAGAAAAAGGGTAGCGGGTGGCGAGTGTCCCGGAGGCGGTCGGCGCAGGTGAGAGACCGCGGGCGCAAGTAGGCCGCGGCGCCGCGCAAAATCGAGCCTCGGAAGCGGTGCGCGATCCGCGGCCAAGCTGTGCGAGCGTCTTCAGGGGACCTGACCGACGGCAATTAAAAATACCGGCGAACGAGTCGAGAGGGCAGGATGGGAGCGCGAGTCGAAGTTTACACCGTCGGATGATTCCACCTGCAATCGTAATGAGCACGGCGCGGTAGATCGATGGGATGACGCGCGGATTCGCTGAATAAGTCACCGAAGCTCTGGCGATCAAGGAAAGACCGCGGGAATAGTGCTGTAAGCGATTATTTTAGAAAGGCTGATTAATCGTTTATTGCTTTTTTTTTGTCGACGAGGAGAGTGTTTGATTGTTCGCTGAATTATTCGTTCTGGTTTCATTTTTACACTGGCTTTTGACAATGATTATAGCCATCGTATTCTTTCTTGATTTAGGATTTGAAGGAAGTGGATAGTTAGTTTTGCAAAATCTTAGTAAATTAATTAATAAATGAATTTGCTTTCGCGGTAGCTTTACTGAAAATAAATCTTTTTCGAGATAAAATTTAGTCGAGATACTTCATTTCCTTGTGGAAGGAACGGCGTATCTGTTTAAGTACTCTGAATGTTTGAATGATGTCATAAAAATGATGATAATAATTCTTATCGAACAGTAGTTGACTTAATGAGATAAAAAAGCACGGAAAAATGGAGCTTTACATTTATGAAGGGACTATCAAAAGTATTTTAACGCGGATTAGCCGTGAGTTCGCCAGGTGACTGAAAGTTATTAATGAAAATTGCTCAGGGACTTATCGCGTTCATCTTGTTAACGGAACGGAGCGCGAAGATCACTCTATGAAATAATTTCATTCTCGCTTTTAAATATTCGAAACTAATCCAATGACGATAAATTATTTACAACACTTACATATTTTAAGATTCTGCTACCGACAACAAAATTGAATTGCAAAATAATTCACGACCTGTACCTTGATAACTATTTAACAGTTTGGAATATTATTTTTTGAATTTTTTTGTACAGGTAAACGAATTTAAAGTTAAGAAAACTTTCATATCAGTCAATTTAAACTAAAACTCAAGTACTCAGGTAAATGAGACTGGCGGATTCAATTACTTTGCATTGATATAAAACTCTTGATTTAATCTTCTTAAAAACTAAAACTAGGTGCATTTCTCGCGTCACTTTAACTTTGATTATTACTTTTACTCGCAGATAAGGGTCATTATCAATAGTTTAGAAATTTTAGAAACTTTAACGTTTATACGAAAAATCCTTACAACTTTTCTCTCTATTTATTAATAAAAACAGGAGCTTTTAAAATTATGTTTACTTATACTCGAATCATATTTTATATTATTTATAGTTAAGACTTGTACTTACATAAGTAGGATCACACTGGACGAACTTACATATCAAGGAGGATGAGTAAATAAATCAAGCGTGTAAACAACATTTAATGTATGTTTATTAATATTTTACACTTTCGTTTCAATTACAATCAGTTTGGCGCAAGTTCGCTAGCTCTCGCGCACAGATCACGACGTCTGCAACACCGCACCGCTTATCCCTCGGCCGCTCTTTCTCTCTTGCTCTTATTAATTAAAACATTGCTTCAAACAATTTTTTTCTCTTTTATTTTGTTTACCGTGCGCGTCCGAATTTTCAGTTGCGCCGCGCTCGCGCTTCAATTTTTCCCCGGAATGCTCGCCTTCGATAAAACGACCGTGGAATTTGGACGGGTTGACAGGCGTCGGATTCGCTAAGTTTCACTTTATCTTTTATTTATGAGCAGACATGGACATCCGATCATTCGAAATTTTCGAGAAAAGCAAATCATACTGGCTTTGCGTTTTAGACTTTCTCAAACAAACGTTTACTCATACAGGGTGGATGATATGTAATCAAGTCTTTGTCTACTGAAGAAGCTTCCGAAATAATTCCGAGCAGAAACAAACGATGGTTTTATCTAATTCTTTTGTTTCTGACATATTCACATTGAATTTTCAACTAGCGGCAAGAGTCCGGATTGTCCGAACTGAAAACGTAATAGACGAATTGTGTGCTCACCATCGATGCCCATTTCTTCGCTTTATAAGATACAATTTTTTTTAGTACAACGACGCAATTCGCTCGAGATACTTTTATTTTATTTTTTTACTGGGCTACTTTTGAATTTATACCTTTCGCCCGCTAATCGACTTTTTCAAAACACATTTCAACAGTATAATAATAAATTTAATGTATTAGTAATCTGTACAATAGGAATTACATATCGAAGACGGAAGATGAAATGCATCTGGACTCGCTGATTTTTTTTTTAATCTCCATTACTTTTTATTTTTCTTGTTTACTCTTTGAAGAAAACCGAATGACACTGGAAGTACTTTTAATAAGTTCAACTGTATGCGCTCTTTGGTTCATGATGAAATCTACAGTTACGTATAGTCTAAATTACAACATAAATATCTGTTACTAATTGTCACGAGTTTTATAAAAAAATTTTATTTCATGGTTATTATTAAAGTCTTAAATATCTAAACACTAGGTCAACAAATGTAAATTGATCTGCTCCTTTTATTCGCGACGAACAAAGTTATCGGTATTAAAAATTATATCTTAACGGTAATCGTAGTGAACATAGGGTTTCCTCATTACATCATGTCTGATCAATACAGCATGTCATAGATTCTTACAATTTCATTGAATAAGGAGAAAAAAATTATCGAATTTATTTTCCATACAGTTTTTAACTATAAATCTTCTAAATTTTTCGTTATTAATAAGTAATCCTCTCTTAATTATACTAAAAAACACAAAGAATGTGTTTAAAATACATCTAACTTTTGAGCAATTTTTATGGATTTTATTGAGTAAAAAACACAAAGAATGTGTTTAAAATACATCTAACTTTTGAGCAATTTTTATGGATTTTATTGAGTAATCAAATTAAACACATTTTTTGCGTATATTTTTATAGCACCCGAAACGTTTATTCTACTTTGTGCCCGACAATTTTAAAACGCAAACTTTCAAGCGCGTATCGATAATTTTTTCCTCCCCGTTAACGAAAACAAAAAAAAAAAATATGGAACAAAAACTAACTCTTCCAGCGTTCGGCTATTTTCGTAACACCTCCGTGCGCACTCGCAAATACGCGATTATCGGAAAAACGTCGAGCAATCGACGACTTTTCACTTCACCGCCGTCTCGACAGTTCCCCCCGAAGCCAGGGCTAGTTCGTTTTATAACAATTAATTATTTAACCCCCTGCAGCCGACTCGAGCAAAATCGCGCCCGCTTGCTTATTGGCTGCAACGGTCGTCGGGGCGCGAAATCGCCGAGTCGAGCCGTAGCTCGCGCAACCCAGCATCTCGAATAGCGTCCGCGAAAACGGCACACCGCGCTCTCGAGCCTCGCGCGGTGCGTCTTCGCTTCTCGTCTCGGCGACAAGCCAACGCAAATTTTTATTTTATATATATGTGTGTGTATAAATGTATACTTCGCGAGATTCGTTGTATTAATTTATATGCGCGTTAACGCGCGCGCCTGTTTAACGGTCTGAGGATGCGTTTAAATGCGGTAACAAAACTTTATTATTACTCTTTGCATAAATATAAAGTGCATCTCTGTACAGCTACGTAAGAGCGTAGTAATAGTCGAGAGAAGTTCGCGAAGCGATAATTAGGTAGTTGCATCGATATAGCTGCCTTCTTTCGTACCGATTTTCATTTTTAGCGTGGTTTATAGTATTTTTTAATTAGCCAACCTGAGAAAAAAATATTGTTCAATTACTTATTTCGCGATGGGAATAAATAACGATTTTTCTTCGCTGTTGCGATAAAATCAGTGTCATTTTTTAATTAACTCAAAGAAATTGAATATCATTATTAATTCAGGCTTAGTAAAATTGAATTAGCCCTCCTCACCATCAACTAAAAATTAGTCATTGTAACTGAATTTAACGTCAGCGATAATATCATCTCAGGTGGAGGTGCGAAACTACAGCGTGTAAGTGCGTTAACGCGGTTTCATTGCTCGCGGTTGGTCGCAAGAAGCGGCGATACCGACGCAACTGCCGTCGGGACTACTTCGCGCGAAATCCTGAAGGACGGAACGGCAGGAAAGGGGAGGAGCGCGACGAAAGTAACGGGAATACTGTTAGAGTCGTAGAATACAGTGAGATAGGAGAGTAATACCTACAGATAAGAGAGTAGATATAGAATAGGAGAAATTTACACGTCATTAGCGCCCGTGAGGTTTTCTTTTTTTCTTTCAAAAAAGGTATCCTAAGATTTACAGTAACATCGTTTTATTTATTTTACTTTAATCAGTGTTTTTTTTTATTAATATTCATTCACTTTTAATCGTTATTTATTACGTCTCTCGTTTAAATCGTTTAAACCTCGTCGTTACACACTTGCTAATGCGATTTGCGCACTTTTTATTAGGTATATTCTTTTATCGAAATCCTGTTTACTTTATTTATTTTTTTTTTCGTTTAAAGATCGCCGTCGCACGACTCGACATTGGGCTGGCAAAATTGATGCCGCACCTCTTCTTGCCTCGAGCCGCGCAGTTTCCTATACAGGGTTTATTACAACCGTACAACCGACTCCTGCATAAGCAAACATACGCCGCGCACATTGTTCGATCTTTTCCTTTTTTTTTCTCTCTAAGATCGCTTCGATGCGTCGGAAAAACGAGTGATCCGATTTTCTTCGTATTACGGCGCACTTTTTTTTACGAAATTTAAAACATCGCTAGATGCCTGCAACATTTGTATTTCGCTAGTCGTTAGTAATTGTTGTGTCGTTACTTGCTAGGATTCGGGGAATTCTATAAGAAAATAATTTATTTCGCATGCTTTTATTCTTCGCTTGACCTCGTTTTCCAGCGCATCGAAGTGCACATCGACTTTTCACTTATATAACAAATGTACATAAGCTTGTTTGATTTGAAAGTGTTTGGAGTAAACGTAAGCGCGTCTTTCTCTCTCTTTGGAGATTTATTAGCCCGTTATGTTCTCAGACTCTCTTTTGTTCATTTGAGGAGAAAAGTTGTAGACGCAAGTTTTTATTACGAGAAAGAGAAAAATATACAACTTTTACACACTCGATCGATCTTCAATCAGTGCCTTACGGCGGCTCGTTCATTTTATTTTTCTCATCGATTCGATAAACATTTCTAAACATGATAATATATAACTCCGAAGTAACACAGCGTAATCATCTAAAATTACCTTAATACAAACAATTTTCCGTAAGTTTCAACAGTTAGGTAATAACTGAATCGGCTCTGCAACTAAGAGCTCCGGAAGGCGGTTCAGCTGCGCCCCGTCGAAGAATGGTGTGCAAGGGGGATCGGCCCACTTCGAACGTAAATGAAAAATACGATGAACAATATTACATTCAGACGATGGTCGCGTCAAAGTACCCACTATAACGAAACAGCAATAGGCGCAATACAACGGATAACAAGTCGTTAGAGCACTATTATTTACACAAAAGTGAAACGCGGTTATTGTGAAACATGCAAATCGATAGTATCTATATTCACGTGGTGATCATCGTCTTGGACAGATTTCGTTCACTTTGAAATACGTTTAACAAGGGTATACATAATTAATCTTCCCTCGATTTTTCGGTTACATCTTCGCAGTTGTTATACGCGTCTACTGCAGTAATAATCACAACAATTTTTTTATTTACATTTATACGGTGAGCCTCGCTTTTAACGCTACACGTACAGCAACGTCAATTTCTATATTTTATTTTCTTTACTTTTTCACGACCGACACTGATTGAGCTAGAATTATCGTTTATCTGGTTGCATTGTGTAATAATTCATACGTTGGTTTACTCTTTGCCACTGGTTTGAATTTTTATTTCAAGGTACACGTTGCTTATTATTTTCATATTTTTTCCCATCGTGTATAAATCATTGTTTTTTTTTTATCATAATGTAACTTTTTTTCCTACAGGATTCTCTAAATCCACTTATAATCTAGAGTATAATTATATATATTTGAAGTATATAACATTTCATTTTTGCTTCACCTCACTTTGTAACGCCGCGGAATATCTCCGCGTTTGCATTTTTAGGACAAGATGCCAGGAAACATACCTAAGGAACACACGTCTAATACAATTCGTACATGGCGAATCGATGTACAACACCGCACAGGGCATCATTGCGTGGTATATCGACACGTATTAATTGAAGGTTTTTTGTGTCATTAGAGTGACGTCAATCATATCGACATTCCTCTTTTATTTTATAGATATAATTTTTTTTATACATAGATATCTATTTATATTAATATATATTGATGAACAATTCACTCTTTACTTCGGATTAATGAGATCCGAATTCGCGAAGTAATTTTTCTAAAAGGAGTCTGATCTAAAGTTTGTATAGAATCATAAAGAGGGATATAACGAGGAATAGATTGGCTTACTTTAAATCCATCATTGTATAAGATTCGTTTTTTTTGTATATAGAGCGCGTAGATAGGGCGTTCGGGTAAAGTTGATATAGAAGTATTAGTGAGTACATGATATAAGTTATGTGTATATATTCGTAGATATAGAAGTTTTTTTTAATAATTTATCTAATTACAGGTGTTACAGATAAATATACAAAGGAAAGTAGACTAGTGGCCAGCCCCGGGAATTATATAAAGATCGAAAGACATTTCTTCGCCTTGCGAATTTGAAACAAGCTTACTAGAAGCTATTGTAATATTCATACTCAAAATTCATTCTTTTATTTTTATGATTCTTTTTTTGTCGAGTTTTTATTTTATTTATTGAACTTCAATAGTTGGTAAATTCCCAAATAATATTCATTTAGGATGATTTTTTGTTTTTGAAAAAGGTTCATTTATATATAATTCTTAAACGTTTGAGAAAGGTAAGTATATTCAAGCGTTTAAACCATCAAAAATTGTTTTTTTACGATTTTTTTCTCAATTTTCATCAAGCATTTTTTTACTTTAGGTAAACATTTCAGGCTGTTTGAACATTGATATATACTTAATAAATGGTACAGTATTTTTTGATATTTTTTCTTAATTAATTTTTTAGATCGCGGATACAGCTTTAAACTTGTTTTTACTGTTTTCAAACTCACTACAAGTAACAAATACGAACTTGCGGAAAATTTTTCGTAACTTACGAGTAACAGCTCGCGTGATAAATCGCTTGATACCAGAAAAAATGTAATTTGGTCCAAATTGCAACTGCCTTTTAACTACGATTGGTCGTCAATACGTATATAAGTTAAATCGAATTTCGGATAATGGAAAAATTGGAGTATCGAAGAAAATTTCAAGAAAAGCAATTCAAGATTTCGTATCAGTCATTTTCGTGAAAAAACTCTAACAGTTTTATTGCCTACGACTTTACTCGATATCATTTTATTCTCTCTAAATAGTAAAAAATTTTCATCGTTACGTTAAGGTTGCAGCTGGTTTATTCATACTTTTCTCATTTTACGTAAGTGAACACATTAGTGCACGTTAAACAATTTGAAAGACACGAGTTGAACAAACAAAATATTGAACGAACCGTCCTCAACGATTTTCGAAGCTTAAACAACGCTTCTCATTATTGCTTGTCGTGAACTTGGACAATTGCTTGTTGATATATTTTCTCGGTTTAACGTATTCATGCATAAACATCGTTACATGCGTCATTGCTGTTATTGTTAATTATTGTGTTTTTACCGTTTAGAGCCATTAAATTTAATGAAATATTTCATCCCGCTTGCACAGCAGCTAATTTACCAAAGCGCGTAAATTCACCCCTAGCGCGCGCGTGCACACGTGCTAAAAAAGTCTTGGTACGTTTATTTTTTTTTCGTCATCTCGTCAAACTACGTTCAGTCGAACTCGCGATTATTTTTTTCTCTCTTTTTGGCATCGAAAGGTGCGCGGCTGTAGGAAAAGTAAAAGACGAATTTGCTCTGCGCGCTACGTAACGCGGGTTAAATCGAACGCGAGAAACATCGCGAACGAATCGGCAAACTATGAAACTTTACGATTTAGTGTTCCTCGTCAACCTAAACGTGTCCTAGCGCGTTTTTCTTTTACTTTTTTTTTAATTCGACGTTTAAATTAAACTTCCTAAACGTGTCCCGCACGCCCTTGGTCCGTTTACTTTTTGCATCTTTCATTTGAAATTCCCTCGGTTTATTTATTTATGATTCGAAAGATTACGATTAGTTAGTTTAGTTTAGATTACGCTTTGGTTTCCTGGCCTTCCTTTACGAAAGGTTGGAGAAGGGAAAATGGGGCTGGCCACTTGAAAAAGTCAGACGAGTCAAAAAGTCGAGTGTCTCTTGTGTCTATTGATTTCTACGAAATTTTCCATATGTATCTTTTTATTTCAAACAAAGTAAACGGTGAGGAAACATTTGGATTTTCCCGTTTTAAGAAAATTTAACGAGTTTTAATTAAATGACTCTACTATTAGTATTCGTTATCGAGAAGAAAAAGTGGTATAAGATTGGCGCACTGCAAAATTGTCGAAGGTTGAATTGCGACCTCGTAACGAGACCTGAGATCGTTTATTGAATCGGTTCGAAGGAAGATTCGTTTTTAAAGACATCCACGTTATCTACGTTTCAGCTCTGCACTTGTATTTTTCTCGTGTATCTACATCGATATTAATAGACTAGGCGTTAGAATACTTCAGTCGATGCACAATTAAATTACGATAAACAAAAAGAATCTCCTTTTCCAACGAAACGGTCATTGAACCCGATTTCAGCTTCGGTTATGCAATCGTCGTGTATCAAAAGTCACGATATAAAAATTAACGAAAGGCTCGACTAAAACTATGGAAAATTTAGAAATTTAATTTTTTTAACTATGTATTTTATCACATCGACTAGATCGACATCGTGGTTTTCTTTTATACAGTAAAAACCGGTGCGCTTTACGTAGTTGAATAATGCTTTTTTTTATGTTTCACTTTTGCTAATACAATTAAATTCCATTACACTCTTGTAAGGGCTACGTTATTATACTTTTGTTTTACGTACGTTTTTTTTTTACACAGTCACAATCGGATCTACGACATCGTTTACATTATGCGTCTCGTATAGTGAAAACATCTCTTCTGCTAAAAATATATCGTTAATTGATTGTAAACACCGAATAAAGAACACTTTTTTTTTCTATCGTAATTAGACTTTACATCCTTGTTTCCTTTTTTGCCACGTCGGCGCGTTCAACTCGCGTCCGCGCTTGGTAACGTTAAGCCGAAACAGCCGAGCGTTTACACTTTTAGTTTTTTTTTAGCACTTCCGATCGAGCCGTCGCGCTACTTTTCCCGCGCGTCGCCCCGGCAAGAGCGGAGCGCGACGAATTCCTGAAAAAAATTGGGTGCCCGTTTGAATCGCTCTATCACACTCGTAGACAGTGAATTTCGCGCACCTTTAAATTGTTCAATTTCTCGTTTAGCCATTTTTAGTGTGTTTGCGTTCTTTCGTTATTATTAGTATCTTCTTATGTTCAGGCCTAGGTCGTGTGTGCATTATACATCGTAAGAAATTGGAGCAATGGATCGCCATGTAGCGGCAGTACGACTCGATTCTAGCTTACATTCTTTTTTTAATCATCCAAGTGTTATTTACTTAATTGTTATTTAGTTTTTTTTTTTTTTTTTTGACGAAAAAAATGTATGAGTGTGTAATCGCGCCTTTCCGGGGTATTTTCGTCGGTGTTGCAACGTCTCGTCGTTTCAGTTGAGGTAGTGCCTTTGATTATCGATGAATTGCATTTGGTGCTTTACGGAAAAGAATGTTAATTAATGAAAAATTGGAAACAAGCTGGAAAAGAGAAAAATGAAATGGAAATTTTTAACATCATTGCCGTTAAGATTTGAAAGTGTAACAATAAAAGGAAACAGTGACAAAAATAAAATTGAATTTTCGAGGGAAATTTCACAGAAACCATAATATTTAATAACATAATTTTCCGTACATTAAATTGATTATATTCAAGATCTAATCTTAATTATATTTGTTTATTTCATTATATAAATAAATATATCTTGTCGAATGTTAATTTTGACTAAAGCGCATGGACCATCGAAAATCCCAAAAGGAAAGCGCGATTGATTTTACGGATTATCACTTTAACGCTTTGCTATCGAGTTGTCTCTCGTTATTTTTTTTAAACATTTTTATATTACTCTTTACGCTCTTTAATTTTTCGCTTATCAAAAGTATCTGAAACGCGCAACGGTCGCACACGTGTTTTCTACTTACTGACAATGTTTTATTTATATGTATGAGTTGAATCTGAAGAACAAAAAATCAGAAATAAAGTTTCGTGTTATTACACAACAGATTTACTTTGACATATTTCATAATATTTTAAAGCCACAATGATTAACGTTAATTAATTATTTTGTTGCAACGGAAAGTGTTCAGGTTATTTCTGCGTCAGATCGAGAAAGTAAAATTTCAGTGTTTACTGGCGCAACTCCGTATTTACGGTACGCTTTTTTGATTCTCTAGTGTTTTGTAGATACGAAGCATTAAAACAACTAACAATATGTACGTACGCCATCTATTGTAATGGCTAAAGAAGAACTTGATGCGTACGAGCGAGTTTTTTTTTCCGACCGAGGCGAGTCGAAAGTTTCTCTCGGCGCGCGACTCTAAGCTTCTTGTTTCATGAAACTGGCTTTACATTGCCTCGCCTCAGTTTTGAAAAATATGAAACTTGCGCACGACAAATCTTAAGTTGGTAAATACAAGATGTATTCCTCATTCTGGAAAAATTGTATACACTTCACTTGTTTTACTTGTTTGAACCGAAACGATTTCCTTCGATATTACTTAAAAAAATATATGGTATATTCGTCGAACATCAAATTAATTTAACATAAAATGATTTTTTTTTTATTTAATAGAATCCGAACCGTAAATGTACCGCGAAGAGGGGGGGATCTCGACAATCAGTTATGTTCATCTCTTCATAAGTATCTTCTCGTATAGCGAATTACAGTCGTATCATTTTTTAACGGACAAAGTAGGCTAAAGCCGGTGTCTTATAAGATCGGCGAAGAAACTGGAGAAGTGGCTCTTCATCGCATAGAGTCCGCGGTCTTTACCGGAAATCCGGGTCATCGGTCAGATGACCGCTCGGGATTTTGCAAAGCCCCCGTGCCACTGTGTCTTTCTTAAGCAGAATTAACCTCTCACTTTTTTCACTTTCAGCGCGCTCAATAACTCCGAAACATTTATTTTTCACTTTTTCAGTACTCGACTGACGACGAAAAGGGGAGAAAGATAAAATTTACGAATCAATTTTATTCTTGCACATTGTTGTCAAGCTCCGTTCAATCGTAATTTCAATTTAACCGTACTTCAATTATTTTGCCCGATATCTTATTCTTTTGAAAAAGTATTTCGATGTAAGGAAATGGAAAATGTTCACTCTTCAGATATCAATCATTCATATCGTAAAAATCGTCGTAAAAACCGGCAAATGAGCAAAGAAAATGGAAAATGGATAAGAATCAATCGGTGGAATAGGAAAAATGTTTGAAAATTGTCGTCGTAAAACGTTAAATGTACCGTGAAAAAACTGTGGAAACTCAGTGAACATACCAGTAATTTAAAATTCTTCTTATAGGCAAAGTAGATTTCACCCCGCGTTTTATGTACACGCGAGATAAGTTAAAGCAATTGAATTTTTTGCCCGAATCAAGCAGACCGATAAATTTTCAAAGAGAATGGAAGAGAACAGAGGCGATTAAAAAAAGTTGGTCTTTATATAACGAAATGGACCTGACACAGATCTCGTCAGTGTACGCGGCAATTTCGTGATATCGATTACGCGAGACTAGAGCACTAAGTGCTGTCCACTCTACACGTCAACAGTAAGCATTTCGTGAATTTTAAAACGCCAAATTTGTAACTTTCGTTTAAATAAAATATTACATTTTTTCACAGCTATAAAAAACACAAAAGTTAATTGCAATAAAAACAATCATAAAAATTAATCCATAATTCCGTATGAATAATTGAATTGAATAATTGAAGTTTGTATAGAAACTCTTTATCATGTTTTTTGGAAGAAAATTAAATACTGGTTTTTTCTCTGGATTTTCATCGTTTGAATTATGATTTTCAGGAAATTATCACTACAGTTTACTTAGATATTTAACTCTACTTTGCAGGGGAACAAATAAAACAGCAGATTTTGAGAATTTATGTATTTTTTCGGAGTTTGCTCACCAAGTCGCGGATTTGTGTACTTTTAATGATTGTTTTCACGTGGTCATAATTTTTTTGTATCGAGTACAGTAGATTGAGATTCTGTAAGTCACTATAAGATTATACTTTTTTCCTGTGGACTCTTTTTTTCTAATGATTATCATTTTTTTGTATATTAGAATGATTGAGTGCATTCTATAGCGGTGTGCTCCTGATGGTTATTAAACTTTTGTTCGAGAGCAATAATATTTAAATTATTTTTCACACACTTTAAGTTTTCATATCTATAGACTTGACTTAAAATGGTACTAAAATAATTTAGACATTTTTAATAATATCAATTATGAACACATAGACGATATTATTATTAATTTGTACATTAAATTATTATCAACAGATTCTAGAAATGTTTAGCTCTGCTGGTAACAAATTGCATTTTATCACCTTAATCACATAAACGTACGTAAGTGGTTTAGTATTTTAATATGATTGAAACAATTTTTTTTAATGTTCCCCTTTTAACAAATAGAGTAGAAATGCAGAAAGACAGAAGGCGAACAAATTATCCTCTGGAAGTTTGTATTCTTTTGGTACAGAAGTAAATGCGCAACTTTGATAAAAAGACCAATCTCTTGTCCAAAACAACAGGTAAAAAAGTTACATAAATAAATGTTAATTATAGAAAATATTCATTTTATTTCATTATAACGATTTAAACGAGTAAAACAAAGAATAACGTGCCATTTTTTAATAGTTATTAAGTACTACTTTTTATTTTAAATAAAATCGTTGAACATTTACACTAAATAGAATAAATACTTTCTACATTGATACTAGGCAGTAAATTCCCTTGAAAACAATTGTTTACGAGACGTTAACATGTACCTTCTGTGAAGAACGGCGGCCCTCAATCATTTAAAACGTCAATAACTTCATTTATTATTTTTGTACAAAATTATACAGTTCATTATATCGAATCTCTGATGGGAAGGAACAGCGACGCGATTTCGCGCTACTAAAATATTACGCATAGAAACCTGTACCACCTCAAAATCATGATCCTTTTACCCCCCCTTCTTTTACTTTTTAATAAATACGCTATCTTATGTATACATATATATTTTGGTATTTTTTTGTTATGATCTCATTCTTAGTATTTACGTCGATATAATAATCTCAATTAAATCGGCCCCCGAATTCACGGCGACGCGAACACGGCTGCAGTCGACAATGTAGATCCGACCTTCGTATCGTGTCTCGTTCACCCTTCAGCGCACGCAAAAAAACTCTTTTTTTTCTCTACATTTAAGGCAGATCCCGTAATAATTTTTTCACGTAATCGCTCCGTACGCCGCGTACACACCATCGTCAACACGCACTCGTTTATTCGCTCGCAACACGCACGTCCTCTTCGTTTTATTTTTTTTTTTTTTTCTGCACTAAACTTTAATTATGTATACGTTAATGTTTTAAGTATATCTTAAGTACCGTCAGACCTACGCTATGTACTTCCACACTGAGTTCTTCGTAAAAATTGTCACTTTCCTGATCTGCAACAGAATTCGAAATGTTTTCGATTTTTATTTGACGTATATATAAGATCAGAAATGTAATTATTAATGGACTTTATTTTTTTATGAGAGGCGAAATGAGATTATCGGGTTAAATCTTACATGACCTGATAATTGAAAACGTTAATTAAGGTCTGAATAAAACAGTAGAGCAGTACGAGTAGCAAAAATATTAGGTCACAGTGTGTAAATCGATTAAAACCGTCATCAATATGTAAGAAAATCTTTTGTTTGCTATTTTAAGAAAATCAATAATACGATTTGGACTTGATTTTGATAGGAACTTAAATTTACACTAGCAAGCATTTTAAGAAATTATAAGTTCATAAAACAAATTTTTTTCGGGGATTGACAAATTTGTTCCTCGATAATTACAAATTTGCATGCATGATCCGAATAATTGATTGTGATAACCTCTGTGACCAGAAATAACGATCTTTCGCGTACAAAACGTCAGAATTTTTACTAAATAGTGATTACCAAAATGATTCTTTCTAAAACATTTTAAGCTTTAGCCACTTTATCATCACATTATGAAGTAATAAATAACAAACGTTTTTACAAACATCAAATTAATAAATAAGCAATATAGATAATAAGAGATGCGACTCACCAAAAAAATTCATCTTCATACTCGCACTCCCCTCTAATTAAACGTACTAAACAACAGGTGAATAGATGCATACGTCGCCGGTAGTTAGGTAGCGTTAGCGCTGTAGGCCTGAACTTGTTGCTCCGAGCGTGTGTGCCTCCGTACGGGGGAGGAGCGTTGAGCGAGTCGGTGTGTCGCTTTAGAAGCCCTTGATGACCTCGTAGGCCTCGAGGGTCGACATTATCAAGTAGAACAGCCAGAGCGAGAAGAGCAATAAGGAAGTGATGACTTTGGGTACGAAGGGCCCGCCGAGCTCGCCGCCGATCGCCTTCGACCGCCTCAGCATCAGCACTACGATCACCACGCAGGCCTCCGAGCAGAACAGCGTCACCGAGAAGGCCAGGCTGAAAGAAACAAATATTCTCGACTTGTATCGAAGCTTAACACGCGCTCGCCGGGCTTACACGAGCTGACGGGGAAGGTGCTTTGGCCAGAGGCGGGCGTATATAAGTAGATAAAGAGCGAGTTTGGTCAGACACGCGAGTTATGGGGCTATTTAATTTTGTTAAGAGAGCGTGAAATATATGTTCAATCGAGCTATTATATTTTTTGTTGCTGGAGTAAAAAATAATATTTACAGGGTGATTTTTAATTGTTTGTGGGAGAGGCAACGCGGTTAAAAAAAAAAAGCCTTAATTTTAATGCAATTTTAATGCATGTACTTAAAACAAATTTCATCGGCGTACATGAACTATACTGAATTTACATTAAATCTAATTTAATTTACATTACATTAAAATCAATTTAATTTACATTAAAATCAATTTTTAATTTACATTAAAATCAATTGAATGTACATTAAAATCAATTGAATTTCCAATAAAATTAATATAATAATATAAATTTAATGTTACTTCAGTAACATTCATGTACGGCGATAAAATAAACTTCCAGCACGTGCTTGGAAGTTTTTTAACAGTGTAATTATTACACTAGGCACGATTACACACTATAATAAAGATAAATATATAAACTAAACATTTTTATTCTTGTAATTTGTACTAAAAAATAAGTAATTTTAAATTATTAAGTCTAACCAGATCTCCCTTCATAACAAAGAAACGGTTGTGTGGAGCCGTTTTAAATCCCCTCAACAAAGGACTTTAGTGTACGCACTTAAAACTTAAGGAAAAATCCTACTTAAAAGAAAATTTTTCATCACTTTATTAGCCATTGAATTTTAAAACACAAAAAAAACACTATAATGTAAGGGCAACGAGCGCGATGCCACTCTGAAAGTTCCCAATTTTTTTTTCATCGTCCCCAAAATTTCGTAGAGGCGAAAGGGCGCGTCGAAAATGCCTCGGCCACTTTATTGCGCGCATTATTCATGCCGGCAGCACGCAACGACCGGCGTTATAATCGTAAAAGCGCTTGGCCGGCGGGCCATATTAATAAAGAGCGCCTGGGCTCCCGGGGGATCCGAAAACTCGTCCCGTAAATTCCCCCTCGAAAATTCAGGACGCCGGAGCCCGGCAGCGCCGCCGATTTGATAAGGCTGCCGACGGGAGTGTCTATCGCTCGTACCCACTCCCGATGACGCTGCGGCCGCGTCGGAGCTCGTCCTTTCCGCGGCTCTCGGAGTTGGCACACAGTCCGAGTCGAACAATAGCGGCGGCGGGGACGCCTTCGACCGATGAAGTTTCGCGGAGCCACGCGGAAGTTCCGCGATCGGGGATTTGCCGGGATTAAACGAGTTTGCAGGACGTCTTGCGCCGGCGAGCTCGAGCGCGTGTAGGGAAATGAGATTTTCGTCGGGTGTCCGGGATGCTGCTGCGCGCTTTTTCGAGCTTCTCGCGTTACTGCGCGGTCGGATTACGAGATTAATTCTTTGTTTTTTTTTGTCTATTACGCTTTGTTTGGCGCAAAGTTGACTGTAGTTAATGAGATGAAAAGTTTTGTTTGGGGCAGTACGGGATTTTCGCGTTTTCTTTGTTTCTGCTTTTAAAAGTTTTATAATTGATGGGGGTTGAAAAGAGAATTTATTCGTTTTACTCGTTTTGCTTTGAAAAATAATTTATAAGTTTTAATGATGCGTTTATAGATATAGTTAAAACTTCAAACGCCGTTTTATCACGGTGTATATGACAAAGTATCGTTTTCATATTTTTTAAAAAGAACTCGTTAACTTATAAATGTGTTTTAAATAAACAGTGAATTTTTGCGACATTGCACTGCATTAAAATGAACAAATAATAATAAATACACCAAAAATCGACAACTACATTTTAAAAAAAAGCGAATCTCCCATATTCCGCAGCATAAAAACGTCTTAGATTTTTCCATCAAGCAACAATTTTGCCATCTCTTTGCCGTTTTCAAAGGGAGTTAAAAAGAGCTCATCTTTTTCAAAGCGAAGCGACGGCCCCATTTAAATTCTTAAACAAGTTGTTTGTAGCGTCAACAGTCCTTTACGGCTCTCTTCATTAAATATCTCGGCAAATAAGCTGCAAACTTCGGAAGAACCTGCTGAATTTACACGGGCGTCGACTGTCAGGAGTTGTACTGAGTCGGCGGGCGCATCCGCGCGCAAACTCGAACGACTGCTCCGCGAGGAGCCGGGAAGTTTTGACGCGCGCCTTTATGAATTGCCCGGGCGTCCTTGAGGGAGACGACGCCGCCGCGGCAGCAGCTTTTTGGCACTGAAAAAGCTCGCGTCTAGCGGTCGACGATGAGGTTTGCACAAGTGCCTGGGTAAATACCCTTTCGGACTGGCATCCGAACACGCTCAATCTTGAACGGATAGTTTGTCTGATCTCTTAATTAACTGAGACAGTTGTGTTTATATCGAAGTATCGGTGAGAAATTTTTTTTTGTGATCATTACTAGTCGTATATTTTATTTTTATTAGTGGATATGATTAAATATGTGTAGATCATGAATAAAGACTATTAATTCTTTTTTGTATTTTTCAAAAAAGTTTGTTTTGTTATCATTGTACAAAATCAAAGTATTGGCTTTACCGAAAGTTTTTATGAAAAAAAACTTACTGTAGAAACTATAATAAAAGATTTTCACATTTTATTCACACTAAACATAAACTTATGAAAATTACCGATTTGCTATTTTTTACGAACAAAAATTTCTTGATTTTCTAAAAGCTACATGAAACAATGAGACAGTAGATGTTGACACGAATAAGCCAACAGGTTAACGACGTTCCTCATTCGCTCGGCAACGCGATTATCCACCGGGACCACGTAGGGAATAAGTCGGATAACAAACTTTCGTGCTGATCCGCGCTCGGAATAAACGTACTTCCAGGGCATTTTGTATGCGCGCCCGATCGAGGCTTACGCCGGGGGTATACGTGGATGTCGAGCTCCCGGGGAAAAACGGACTGCCGGCGAAATTGCGGGAGTGGCTCGGATCCGGCAAATCCCTCCGAGATAAGTCGAAATCGATATGCGCTCCGAGGAGCTGATGCGACCTTTTTTGCGCCTCGCGCGGGCCGCGCCTTCGCCGCGTCACCTTTATAAGGACGCCCGGCTTTTTCACTCCGTAAATGTACCCTCCGTCGCAGCCCCCCACCCCCGTCGGCAGGACTCCGGCTTTTGGGCGTTTTATCGGCGCGGCGCCTAAGTGCCGCTGCAGGATTCTCCGCGAATGCTCAGGGCACAAAGTGCAAAACACTTTGGTTGAGCGACTTTCCCGATGAAGCCGGTTTTCTTTTACGTTTTACAGTTTCAGCGATTTACTTTCGATGGATTCAATTTGACGGCTGAAAGTTTGTCCGAAGTTTTACTCCTCTCCTCGCGCGATTAGGGACGGTTTCGTGGAGATCGAGCGGGCAGATTCGAGAAGTGGGTGCTTTCGTCTTTTAAAGCGAAGGACGCGGGATTGAAAACATCTTGTGCGCGCTTATATTCGCGAGTCCGGAGCAATTTCCGACTCGTCTGCGCTGATGCTCTTGCTCGAGTAAAAGCAGGAAATTAAGAAATTAAACGACTCTCGAGCTCTCGTTACTTTTATGACGCGAAATTTCCCCTTATTCTCAATTTCCGCGAGTTCATACTTGAAAAGGAAATCTGGTTGGCAGTGCTTATTTTTTTTTATTGATTTTGTGATTATCTTGAGATTGTTTTTAATGTCTCGAGATAATGAAATCTTAAATGAAATCTTATCTGATTAAATTGAAAGATTTTAATGAAATTTTGCAGTTATACGTATTAATGAAAAAGGAAATTTATTACTTGAAAGTAATTTCACAAAATATTTTGACGTATTATTTAATATTTTGATATAAAAAATTTACAGTAATTGTGAAAATATAGAGCACAATCCAGAAACGCGAACTTAATTGGTCGATTATTAAGCACGAAAATTTTAGTCGTCTCTCATAAATAACGATCTAACCAAATAGTGGCTGGCGCATTGAATCATAAATAAAAGCCATCAATCGTTTTATTATCTAAACTAAGATGCTTAGTGCACTACCTATAAAACAAATTCTAACTAATAGGATTTTCCTGGCCTATATAAGGCTATCAATTTTCCTGCCAAGTTCCGCACTAAAAGCAAGGGGTGCGCGTCATGCAAAAGCGCAATGTGTTTTCCTACGCCCGGATGCTTTCAAGTGTTCAATAATTAGGCAACCTTCGCCGATGCAACATGCACCACATAATTGATAGCTTCGTATCGGAGTTACACGGCATTTCAGAAAATAGTCCATCTTCCTTCGCGAACGACCTCAATAAAGCGCAAAAGAAGCACATATAGATCACCGGCAATACTCTTCTTCGATACCCGTAAAGCGTAAAAGAAAGTCTTGTAAAGGTGTAAATAAAATGCGGAACTCTTAAAGGTATACGAGAGATTTCGCGGCGATAGCTCGCCGAAAAAAGCCAGACGCGAGAGACGGGCTTCGTCGCGGCGACCTTTGCCCGAGAACATGGTTTTTCGGTAAAAAGGTTCGGATATTGGGTTTGACGCGAGCTTTGCGGAAAACTGACGAGCGTGCGACGCGCTGCCATTCGCGTCGCGCCCGAATATTTTACCGCGAGGGCTCTGATTTGCCCCTTCTCTTGTACACTCGCATGAAGAATTCGATGCCGCGGGGAGATCGTTTCCGCGTCCCTTGCTCGGCCTGATCGCCGCGTCTTTTGTCGTCGGTGAATTTAGTTTCGCGCGCGCTTTGGGCTCGGAACTACCGCTGGCGCGGGCCCCGGCTTTTGCAGTTGTCATGTAAATGAGCGGGTATGAATTTTCAATTAACGAAAAAGTTTTGTGTAATTTATTTAAATGTATTCGTATAAGAGGCCGAAGCTTTTTGTAACCTCTTTCGGCGAGATTTACATAATGTCTACTTAATGTGAGCTTGCTTGGTGAAATTGAGAAGTTTATTGAAAACGCAGTTTAGGAAAAGGGATGATAGTATTATCTGTTATTTATAAAGTAATTATTTGCGCTATTTTTAGAAAAAGATATTTGTAATGGGCTTATGTTAACAGTTCTTAATATAGCTAGTGCACGTATGAGATTTTTACTGATAATTTCAAATAAAGAATACACTTGGACTTATTCAAATCTACATTTATTATATTCAACTATTTTGTGAAATAATTCACTGTAAAAAGAAATAAGACCAATAACTCGCGTAACATTCTACTTTTTACTTGGTAATAAATCTTTCGAAAAAAAAAGAACCGAACACATTGTAGCATCGAGAGTAAAAGTTTGATAAAGCCTCCCGGCCATAACGGACTAAATTTAAAGAATGGGCAGCACTGAAATGAAAGAATGCCGCAAACAAGGGGCGTTACTTACTTGCCGGGCTTGACCACGAACGGCTTAGGATTCTCGCCGACTGCGTGGTATATGGCGGCGATGCTCCATGCTATGCCGATCCCCAGGAAGACATTTACCGCGTTACTTCCGGTCACGTTGCCGACGCTCGCGTCCGCGTACTTGTCCTGGCAGGCGGCCACCTTGCTCGCGAACGTGTCTGCAATAAATCGTTCACAATCAGCAATCTCGCATCGTCCACCGCAGCAAGCCTCCTAATGCTCTTTCAGCCTTTTTTTTCCTACGACCGTCCGCGCGGTATTACCTTTTCATTATTTCGCAAAAATTGCTTTCATTTGTCATGACTTTTAAATTACTGGAATTAGAGTTTTTTTTATTAATCCGCAATGTCCATATATACGGCAAATCGATTGAAATGCATGAGATTTTTGAGATAAATAATGCAGTGATGGTTTATTAGGTATAATATCCCAAATAGCCAAATACTCTAGGAACTTTTCTCTCCTTTGATGTACTGACCCTATATCTTTTTTATATGATAATTAAAACAACAACTACTCGGTATGAAATTAACTATAATTAAAAATATTAACAGTAATGCAAATAAAAGATTACGTAAAACAAGAACCTTGGCAATATGTTATTCATTAATATAAATGAATAATGCTTACTAAATTTCGGTAATAATACTCATTTGTTCTACATTTTATTATGTAATCAAAACCTAAAATACGTCCATTATTTTCATTTACAGGAGCAAAAAGTGAAATATCGTGCACATTACAGTCGATCACCCCCGTGCATTATTGTACTCGACTCGAAAATAAATTCGGTCTAAACAAATATCCCAATTTCATTGTAGTGGCCTTTGAACAAAGCGAAAATGCAGTACCATTTTGGCAAAATGTGTTTTTGAAGCGTACCTCATTATACGCTCGATTGAGCCCCGAAAACGGTCTTGGCATGCCTATCGTGAGAGGCCTATTGATCTCTCTATCTCTAGCTCCGCGATTCCCGTATACAAATATCTGAGTATTGATTAACGACGACCACTGTCAATACGTGCTATCAAAATAATATCAACTGTCGACGGCCAGTGGAAGTGGATTTATAGCGTTGGCAATCGCTTTTTTAGCTTACATGTTTCACAACGCACCGATATGCGATGAAAATGTCGTTATGTGAAAATTCGACTAAATTACATTTTAAATTTTTCATTTTTTTAAAAATGAAAACTTGTTTAATTAAATAGTCGTTCAGCCAAGCTCTCCTCTAATTTATATTTTTTGCATTCTTTTTATACATTTTTTAAATTATTCCGCGTGCTGAATTATTTTGTTAAAAAGTGTCTTTCAAAACTTTAAGTGGACAAGTTCTAAGTACCGTTTTCATTACTGAAATTCTTTTAAGTAAGGAAATAAGGACAGTCGTGTCATGTAAAGTAATGAGTATAATGAATCGTGAAATAACTTACAAATGTGCACATGAAGATTCATTGCAGAACTTTGTAAAAGTCAAATACCTTCTCTGCCTAATATTTCAAAAATGAAATTTCTTTCACAAACTCCAGTCATATATATGTTAATAAACTAATTGAGAAGCATTGAGCAATGCTTCCAATTGTCCCACTATAAAAATGTCCTCAAATCTCTTAAAAAATTCCACGCAGTTAATTAATTCAAACGCGCGATTCAAAAGCTTCACGTGCATAAATAAATAAATAAAACGAACTATAAATACTCTCGTGCAGATCGTTTTAATATACGTCGCGCCCGACCAAATTTTTCATCTAAAGTGAAATATTTACCTTTGAAAATTAAACATTTACCGTGCTAAAAGTCCAGGCGACTGAAACACGAGCCACCCTCCCTCGAGCTGCCGTTGCCCCTCTCCCCGTAGACATACCCACCCCGCGTATTCGTTCCTGAGTCCGGTCGAGTGTGCGGCCGCCGCTGCGCGTGTCATTTTTTTTTTTTTTTTTTTTATTCACTGCCCAGCGATTTCGGGACCGGTGTGCGTGCAAGCGCCGCGCGACACGCCACCGGATGGACGCGATTAACCTCGTTCTCGCGCGCCCGGAGCTTGCGCTTTTTTTTCTCGCTCTCGCACGGATCAATCGCTAGCGGAGCCGATGTCCGCCCGCGCTATTTCGACGGCAATCGACGTTTTGATTACTTTCGCCCGACAGTGTTATTCCGTGATTTTCGAGTATTAGACAGGCTTGAATTAAGCTGCTTTCCACGATTTTTATGTTTCTCGTGGTATTTTATTAATTGGTTTAGTTGGCTGAACTATTTTTTTTTTAATTCTTATACTCTGGAATTGAATAAGTTAAACTTCAAAGAAATTTTCTGCAGTAAGTCTTCTATTTACTACAATAAGTAGAAGTCATTTGATTTCATAAAATACTTCATTACATTAGTCAATTTCACACTTATTCAATTTTATAGATTTTTTTTATTTTTAGTATTACTGTTAATGATTTTTATGCTTTATCGACTTGCTTTTATTGTGATAAAATTTTATGGTTATGATTTTGAAATTCAATTATTGAGTTACCCTTGTAATAAAGCATCTAATCGCATCAGTAGAATGACTCCGTGTCACGTCAGACGTGCGCAACAGCAATTCAATTACGTAATTTTCTTTAAGAAATAATTGTTTACGTACATAAACGATTAGTATTTTTTCATTCCTTTATTAATTATCCGTCAATTATCTACACATAATCATTGTTTTCACATCGAAATATTCATGTTGACAGTCTCGTGAACAGCCTTCGTACTACTCGGTAGTTTCCCGATCGAACTCCCTACTCCCCCGCAATACCGATAATCCCATCAGCGTGGGTGTACAGCGCAGTCGGCGGAGCAGTGAGTTTTCTCCCGGCGCGACGTTGCGTACGCAGTACGGTTGCGCGCGACTTCGGCGCGTATTTGTCAACTGCAGCCGCGAGGCGTGGGCCGCGCGCCGCAGAGTCAGATTTATGCGCGCATCGGCTTTTGGTTTTAAAAGCGGCTTTTCCCGCGCGGATTGCCGAGCTGCCGGAGGCACCCGAAGTCGCGCAATTTCCAGTTCCACCTACCCCTCCGCCAGCGGAATCTTTATTCGCGAGAAATCAGCCGTGCAATGGCTTTCTTTTTGCTTCGGCCTCGAGTCCTCTCTCTCTCTCTTTCGCGGCGCTCTTTGTGCTCGGCGATTTCGAGCGGGTCGGCCGCCAGGACTTCAAAGTAAACGCCGTTAAGAATGTCGCGTTAGAGGAAGCTACTCCGGGCCGGGCTTTTCGGCTCTTTGTGCGATTTTGAACGTCAAAAAATTAAGGAAATGAAATGGCTGGGAATATTCTACATAGGTGGGAGATGAGATTATAATGGTAATAAATTATTGATTGCCATTTTGACTTGTTTATTCCAGGATGAATAATTTTGAATTTGAATTTTTTAACATATTTATGGATTGGAGTGGATGGATGTTAGCCTTTTATATTTTAGATCTCGCGTAACCAGATTTTATTTTAGTGCGCGAATGAAAATGCGAAAGTGCAGATAGTTGGAAAAATTTTATTGGATCGTTTCAATGCGCTTACTTTTACAATTTTTCTTCAAAAGCAAGGATTTTTCAAATAAAAAATTCTATTCTTTGACATTTTTAATGACTAAAATCTTTTACTAAAGCAATTTTAAAAGATTGCGTTCGGGATGGCAGTTTTTAAAATTTTATCATTTTTATTTATTAAACCATATTTTTTTTATGAATACGAAACATTTTTATTCTTTATACTTGATCCTCTTTTTATAAAACCGTTTATTTTAAAAAGTAATTAATACAAGGTATTAAAGTTAAAGAAAATCTGGTTAAAAATTTCACGTTATTAAAACCGTTAACTTTAATATTTTACACTTTAACCTGCTAGAAATTTGATCCCTTAGCAATGTATGTAGAGTACGAGGTACACTTGGTTCTCACTTTTCTCCAGGGACTCTCGTCTCTCCCTTTTCTTCAAAAACTTAGTTTCTCTCCTTCTCCGTCCTTTGATCCATTGAGTCACTGGAAACCATCTCCACAAGTGAGCTCAGTATGTGACGTTTTCTGAATTTTTAAAATTCCCATGCACCCGACGAGTTCATTTTGAAAAGTAAACTCAAAATTATTAGACGCGCTTATCGCAGAATTTTCTAAATCCCCTACGCCAACATTAAAAACCGCTAGATTTTCTAAAAGTAATGTAGCACTCCACTGACTCCCCGTTTCAAAAAAATCTGTTTAAAAATAAAGAAGCGGATCGCACCGACGAATCTCCGGAAAAAGCGCGAACTCATGCATAATCCAGTCCACCGCGAGCTCGGCGCGTCGAAATTCAAATTTCCGAATCGCGCGCTCGCGGCCGCACATTCCATTTGCGCGAGCCGCGAGTTTCCGGAGTGCGCTCCCCGAAAGTTCCGAAAACACGCGGCTGAAAATCCGCGGAGGTAAGAGATCCCGAGGTATAATTCACGCGACTCCGGAGGATTAAGCCGGCGACGCACCCGCTGCTGTGTGCCCCGCCCGCGGGGGATCCCGGAATTCACCCCCAGCACCCCCCGAGCTCTGCGCGCGTTCCATAAATATTTATGCGCGCGCAGAGACGCTCCTGCGCTTTTTCGATTACACCAGCCCCGCCGTGTTTTCTTTATGCGCCGGTGGGAAAGATACGCGGGCGGCTGCGCCGGGCCGGCTTTTTACTGCGCGTCGCCTCGCGTTTCCGAGATCGTCCGTGGGTTTCGCGGGCGCCTCCGGTGACGTCCTACCGGGGTAATCGCGTTTACATCGGGCTTGGGAATTCGATGGTATCGGCGAGGTTTTCGGATGCGATTACGCGGTAACGGAGTCCCAGGATGTGGAATTGTTTCTCGATTTTCTTTTTCGTTCGTGCGAATTCACGGAGGGAGATGAGTTTTTCTCACTTTTAGCAAAAATATTACAGAAACAGTTTCTAACATGATAACAATCTGCCAAAAAAATTGTAAAGGTTACGAGTAGTTCTTTGTAACATTGCGTGACAATTTTTATTAAAAATATTTTATTCCTCTTTATGAATTAATTATAATTGTTTATACTGTCTACGAAACATTTTTTGGTTTAAATGAAAATTTTGTAAAATTAGATAAAGATTAGAATGCGACATTATATTGATTTATTGAAATTTCTTTATAGAAGAGCAACGATAAATTTTCCGTGTATTCAATCAGAAAATACGAACATTCTTTTCTACTTGATTTGATTTCAACTGTCTTGAAATAAAAGAATTTTTTTTATAAATTGAACGCTTCTTTACGAAAACTAATTTAACATAAACCGTAATTAATCTACATTCATTCTTTATTGTACTTAATCTAATTGTTGCATTGCTGCTATATAACACTATTATTGTTAAATTTTTTATAATTAAAGAATTTTTAGAAAAAAAAAATGAAAGAAACATATTATCGAATATTCGCTAATGATACAAATTTCATCATTAAGTCTTTCAATATATGAGCATTTCTAATTAATGCGCCGGATAAAGCAACAAGCGCAGCCGAGAAATAGAGCTACGGCCGATTTTGAGGCGTCCTTACGATGTTTATCGGCAACTTGCTCTGAGATAGTCCTGTATTTACGAGGGATTTCAATAACTCTCTGGTCAACTCGGATAATGGAAGTGAGAAAATCGCCGATTTTACCGCGCCCCGCGGCTCCGTCGAACTTTTCACCCGTGTCTAATGCCTTGAAAGCGAACGCCATTACTCCCGTTAATCTCCGAGGCGAACGGATGAAATAGCTTTTGCTCTTTTTTTTTCTTTTCGGAAAGCGAAATTTTCGCTCGCTCAAAAGGTCGATCAGACAGATTTTTAGAGTACAATGGGAGCGATAGATTTCTAGAATACTTTACAATGGATCAGACAGATTGCGAAAATATGATAAAAAATTGAATTTCCCTTTATTAATTTACAATTCAGTTTTAGGAAAAGTTAGTTTGAGCAGTTTAAAGTTTGCAAAGTAGTTGTTTTAAGTGTTTTAAATTCAATCGTTTTATAAATCTTAAACTTTCAGATACAGTTTCCGTTTTCTAAAAGCTAACCAGATTTATTTTATTTGCTTCTTTCCTGCGCGGATTAATTAAACAAATTTCAAAGGAATAATTAAAGGATGTTCATTTATAAAATTTACCTTTAAATAAATTTCCTGATTTAGTACCGTTACCTTATACCAAAAAAGAAATTTCAAACTCTCCGTGAACATTAATTCATTTTAGAGGATTGTTTTTCTTTATGGAAGATTTGAATTGCATTAGTTTTTTTTGCAAAAGTCTGAAATGTGCTTGTTCTGTATAGAAATGTGTGTTATGGTCAACGATATGTATAAAGAATTTCAGTCACATCGATATTGTAATAAGTGGGTACAGTGAACCAACAAAAACTTTCAAAGATAAATTGATATTAAATTCCTCTGTTCTTTTGTTCACGAACATTTTGTCTGAAATCCGACACCGCCTCAACTCAAACGCCGGCGAGTATTCAGATATTGACGTAGCCGGATCGCTCCGAATAGGGAAATTCCTCGCGAAAAAAAAGCCCGACGTATACATGACAGCCCCGGCGCGGAAGACAAGTCGACCCACATAACTTCCTCGAAACTCGCCGAATTTGTTACCGAGCGCTCCCCGAACATTTATGCATCGAAAAGTCGGCGCCCGCCGACTGCTTAATATTTTCCGCGCCATGAAACTATATCCGAGCGCGGCGCGTTTCCCCCCGAGACACTTATCTCTCGCGGCCGTCTCCGCCCTCCGCCCCGGCCTCTCAGACAGCCTCGGCCGTCGGCGAAAATGAAATCGCATCGAATTGACCTGGTTCCGCTCTCGATTAAATTCGCGGGACGGGCGCTTATTGCGCGCCTCCGACGCGCTGTTTGTCCGCCCCGGCGAAACACAATCAGCCTCGAAAATTTTTCAATTAAAGCGCGCGCGCTCCGAAATTAAAACGAGCCTCCGGCCTCGGCGGATAGTTTATCGGTAGGCGGGAACGAGATGTTTTTCAGCGGCTCGCAAGTTACGCCTCTCCGGGCCTCGATTAATCGATAGCCACTTTCGAATCAAAATTTGAAAATCGCGAGCGACCGTTTTTATCGCCGATTTTACACCGCGTTTATCCAACGACTTTTTCGTTATTGCTTCCGAGCTCGTCGCGCGCTCTTCAGCGGGAAACATTTTTCCATTCGAATTTCCTCGCGTGCTATATTTACAACGATATATCGAAAAATAATCGAACGCTTAAATCTTTAAAGGAGCCATTAACGACGTCCGTTAAGTCGTTCGATTTCCTTCTCTCGCAACTCGCAGATAAGACTGGCTGAAGCTGATATGCTTTTTATCCGAGCTACACTTGGATACAATTTTGTCGAAAGATATTTCAACAGCGAGGTGTAGAGCGACTTTATTCGATAAGGCGCACCCCCCTCCCCTCCTCCATACGCAGGAAATTGAATTCCTCCCTGGATCGGGAATAAAGCAGCGTTTTTATTTTTTCCCCCCTCCCCAGCGCGAAATCCTGGCCGATTTCTCAGCTAGCCTTGACCCCGGCCGACTTTCCCGCGTGATTTATTAAACCCCTTCACCCGGTTTTCACGCCGGTGGCCCTCTCCTCCGCTCGCCCATCAATAATATTCGTCGCGGAGAGCCAGAAAGCGAGCCGCCCCTTCATGCACCGATAACACGGAACCCACCCGCCCATTCATACCCGCCGGCCCATTGTTTCCGAGACAATGCGCGAATACAATCAATTATCGCTGCTCTCTTCCCACGTCTTCGGCGCCCGGCCTCGTACCTACCAGTTCATCCCTTTGCGGCGCTGTCGAGGAATCGCTAGGTATCGATTCTTAAGGGGGTCTGGAGAGGATCTTCATTTTTTAGCGCAATTTTTCTCGCGGTTTCTTTTCTCGTTGGCCTCGAGTTTCCGCGTTTCATTTCATTTTCTTCTAGTCCGTGAATTTTATTTTTTATCCTCATAGCTTCTTAAATTAAGCTACTTTAGCCGTGCCAAATGGGCTCAGCCTCCACGGAAAGAGCATGTGTTTACTCTGCTTATTTTCTTCCTCCCAAGGGATTCTATTTCGCCTTTTTTATACCATTTCCGTCGCTTCCAACTTCCAGCGCTGCGTTCTCGTATTAACTTTTTTAAAAGTGAGATAAGGCACGGTTAAAATTTCACTTTTCAATCGAGCACTTTCATTTGCACGCGAATTTGCAACTTTATCAATTTGCATGCTCGGAATTATTGCATAAAATAGATTGGAAATACCGACGAGGTGCTTTCGCACATTTAAAGCTATCAATCCGGCTCTAATCATCAAATGAAGTTGCATTTGAATACTCGAACAAGTTTAATGTCATTAGAAGATTAACAATGTCGCAGTATCAAAGCAACAAGCTGCAATTTAGGAGGGTTCAAGTAGTATTTGCTATTGCGCGGTTTCCGGATCCTTAACGAACGAGTCGGAACTAGGCAAGTCCTTTGATCTCCTACTCGAAACTATCTGCGCATTATTCGCAAATACCTTCAAGAGGTTTCAGCTCGACATTCGGAGTTTCCGTTAAATAAAATCCTGCAGTAAACTAGTTTATAGTCTCTTAAATCATTCCTCTCAATAATCGTATTTCATTCTTTAAGCTTTTATTTGGTACAAAATCCTTTTTTACAGGGTGGTAGACTTGTGATTCGCAATTGATATTTTATTACTGTTTGTTAATTTAAACATCGATAAAGTTTCGCTCATAATGAATCTGTCGATAGATCGTTATATTATATTTTAATTTATCTTGAAAATTACTAGAAGTATTCACAAACATAAAGAATAAAACTTGGAGATTATTTCGGTTATCGATTGGGAAATTTTCTATTAATTATACGCTATTAAGTCAAGTACTTGTGGTATATGATTCCTATAATCCAATAACCACGAAAAAAATAGGGATCTTTTGCAGTATAAAAAGTTTTTAAGCAGCATTTCACAAACACACAATACAAATTTATTACTTGAATTTATAAAAACAAGTATTTGTAATTCATTTTTAATAATCAAAATTTGTTTCTCATCTATACCAATGACTCGTAGAAGCATCTTTCTTTTCACTACTCATGCATTTCCGATACGCAAAAACAAAAAATTTTACATTGTACAAAAAAATACACCATAAGAATCTGGACTCACCGGGTATGCTGGTGCCAAGCGCGACGAATACGACGGCGGTGACGGAGTCCCTGATCCCCAGGGTGCAGCCGAAGTAGGATGCGATGTCGCCGATTACGGCCGTCACCACGCCTATGCCGAAGATGCTGATGACGAAGCACAAGTAGCCACCGGCGATGTCTGCAACGAACAATCGGGCAGGACGTTAATCGGCCGCCTTGACTCGACACCCACCCACGTTTCCGCACCCACGCATATGTATATCCATATACGTGCGGCCTCTTTGAACATTGACGGCTGCCACTCGGGGATATAGGCGCGCCGCCGCCCGGCTGCTTCAAGAGCATAGGGTCCGTCCGTTAGTACACGGCGCTGGCCCTTCAGTCACCAGAGCCCACCCCCCGGGGCACTTGACACGCGCGTCGAGATTCGTGCCAGGTGGACTTTGAGATTACACGAGTGTCATTGACTCGCCGGGTTGTAATGGTCTATTAAACACCTGACGTTTACCTCCCGCCAAAACCCCGGCTTTAATTGCGTTTTAATTAATTAACTTTTTGTTCTCGAAGGAATTTCGAGGTATTGAGATCGTTAGTAGTTATTGCGACACGCTATTTCATTATCCTACTGGTACTATTACGATTGCAATATATGAGCCTTCTTTTAAAGTACCATTTCATCATTTTTATTAATTGTTAATTTGATGGCAATAAAAAGTATCTATGAATGGTTAATTTAAGAGTGTAAAGAAATTGTTTTAATAATAGACGAGTGCTTATTGTAAAACGGATTTTTTCTTTGAATACATGGATTAGCAAAAAATAAAACTTAGCAAAATAACTAAAGTAATGAATTAGAGAATCTCGAAAATTTTCAGATTCAAGTCAATTATTTACTTAGTGTGATGATACATTTAAATTTTTTTTATTGTCGTGAAAAGTCGTAAAAAATTGAAAATTATTAAAAATAGTACTTTTATTATATAATTTGAAAAATGATTTCAGTTAATGACCGCTTACTTCATTATACAATCTACAAACATTTTCTATTATTACAAAACAAGATGCATTTCTAACGACTTCACTAATGTATTGATAACGATAGAGCCTGGTGTAATTCTAAACAAGCTGAAGAAAAGTTTTGGTATAAAAGACACCTGGAGAACAGCAGGCTTCATCACTTTCGGTTAGTTTTCTGTTGGTAGAACAACGTTTAACTAAAATCCTCTAAAATGGCTTTCTTCAAGCTTCTGCTCCCTCTGCTGGTCTGCATGCTGCTCGCCTTCGCTTCGGCTAATCCTCGTAAGTATTCTCGTTATTAATTTATTGCAGAAATATATTATTAAAAATTAAATTGCGAATTGAAGATCTTTTAAAGATTAAAATACTATAAATATTACATTCATTAGTTTATATTATGAAAATTAAATCTTCCTTTGGAAGTGCAAGAAATATATGTTTCATTTTCATTTTTTTTTCTTTTAGTTTTCGGAATTGGACAGAGTAAGGCACACTCGGAGGCTGAAAGTGACAGCAAGACCATTGGAGCAGGCCTTGGTGTTCCCGTGTTAGGACAGATCTTCAATATCCAAGCCACCAAGACCCATTCTAAGGCCACCGCCGATGCTGAGAGCGAGCAGCAACTTTTCGCTTAATTATCGATGATTTTTTTGTTATATTTTACTATTACAAACTGCAAGAACACCGTTGCTTATAATGTACAATATGTGAAATTTAACAGGCCATTTAACTGAATAAATTGAATTTAACAATAGTTAACGTTGCAGATTGATCCCTATGTTACATATATTTTACTAACTATAACAATATTTTATAAATAAGCAATGTTAATAATGTCATATTTTTCTCACTCACATAGTCCTTATATAAGAAGCATAGGAGCACTTATTTGCAGTTATAATTTTAAAAAATTTTCCGTATCTCAAAAATGATCCAAATCCATCACTCGGTGATCTAGTGCTCCCATTAATTCAAGGTACATTATAATGTTGAATTTTATCGAAGCCACGTCTCCTCTTATCAACGTCTGCATTATGAGAATCGATAGGGGCAGAGGGAAAGCGCGTAAGCTTTTACGACCGATTCCGGCGTGGAAGTCGAATCCCCTGATAAATCATTCGAAGCGTCAAGGATACACAATATATCGCTGAAAAAAAAAATCGATGACTTACCTACAAGATGTATCGCAAGAAGGATCGCCTCGTGATTGATTAACCCCCCTATTAGCACATCGCAGTCGCGGCAGGGTGCGCGCGAGAAAGGAGCTTCCGACGTGATCTCCTCGCGGAAAATCGCGCGGGGGAGGGGGAGGAAAAAAAAATTTGAAAATTCAGCGCACGCCCGAGCAGCGGAACCACAGGCGGGGCCGAAGGACGCGGCTTTAATTGGACGAGACGATGGATTCCTGCTCGGAATAAACCGAGAGGTAACGAGACGGATTTTTCATAAGGGCGTGCAAACGAGCGTGTCTGTATATTTCTATCTCCTCCTCTCCCTCTTTCTTTTTTTCTCGCTCTCGCGCCTTCCGTTCGCGTGTATTTACGAGGCGATCGTGAGTGCTTCGCTCTACCCATCCGCCGCTTCTCCCTTTCGTTCGTCTTGCTTCGGCCTGGTTAGCTCGCGAATTACCGTAAATACGTTATAGCGACGGGGGTTCGCCGAGAGCGGCTGAAGCCGTACTAATTCTTATGGCACGTTGTGCTTTTACTGTCTAGTCTCCTACGCTAGCTAGTGGAACGAATCTAACAGTAGTGCACTTTTGCGGTAACTGGTACTGGTGACTTTCTTTCGTAGATGATAGTTTAGATAAATTTAAATTTTGTGCAACTAAGAATACTTGGGTTTATAATAAAAAATTACAAACATAGTATTAAAGGTTCTTTAGTATTCGAATATTTCAAATGTCAACGTGATGCTATTAACTAAAGGTTCATCCAAATTGCAAATTCTAGATAGAAATATTAAAATGTTCCATAAATTTGTATCGCATTTTCTTACAAAACATCGTTAGATTTATCTCGTTTTGTTGCTTAATAATCCAACGACGTTATAATTACAAGTTCCTAATTATTTTAATATGAATCCCATTCATTATCACGCGTCAATTACTGCGGACACTAACTTTACGAAAATTTCGAAAAGCATTAGCGAAACATTACAATTTGCCGAGTGGCTTAATTGAAATTTGAAAATCCACGCCTCACCGGCATATCACTTCTTGCTAATGCGCGGAATCGCGCGGAAATAGCGCGTTAAAAGCCGCGCGAACTTCCGTCGAAGTAATTCACGGGGGATCATAGGGGCGCAAGTTCAATCGAACAATGCCATTGGAACGTCAACTGCAATTGACGCGTCGGATGTAAGGCCGTAATTCAGTGCGACCGGCTCGCTCGTTCCCATTCAGGGCCCTGCTCCGCGGCAGCCTCGAACTCCGAGAATCACTGGCGTGCCGGAGGCCGACCCGAAGTGGCACGGCCGGGGATTAAGACTCTAATAACACCTGCATCCGCGGCGGCGTTTAGCGCGCCCTTGGGCGGGGGGAGGCGCGCGATAATGCGGTTAGTCGCGCGCGCATCTCGGGGTCCCCGCGGGGGAGGTGCGATCGCCGTCGTTTACCCCGCGGCTGCGGATCGATGCTCCATCTCGCGCGCTTGGGTGGATGCGGGGACCCGGCGTCTGACGAACGTCCAGCGCACCTCGTTAACCGCCGCGGATTCCCCAGACGAGACGGACAAGCTCGGGCGGCGTTTACCTTGCGTAATTGCCAGTCGCCGCGAGGACGGAGGTTACGATGAAGATGGAGATGGGGGATTACCGTTTTTGTTCGATATCGACCGCCTCGGAGATTCTATTTGCGCAATTTTATCCGAGAGACAGATATGACAAGTTTTTATTGTGCAGCGTTGCTTAATAATTATTATTACTTAACTGCAAATTAATCGAAATTAAAATTGAAAAGAGGTTCTTATATTTATACTAGATAAATATAACCGTTATCATTAATTTCATTCTCAAATTGCTTCTTTTTCAAAGAGGCTTTGTAATAGTAACAAAATAAAATTGATTTTAGTCCATAGAAAGACTCACTGGTCTATTGTTTAATTATTTATATCCCAGTTTAGTTGACGTTTTAGTTGACGTTTGAATACATTCTTAAGATAAGCGTTTGTCAATTTAATGTAACAAAATAATTTTGTAAGACACTAATCGCTACACTTCTCAGCATTTTTGGAACGACAGTTAAAAGAAAGAAGTCCCCTTAGTTAGAGTTTTACATGTTGTCGCGTCAACGAGGTGCTCCTCAATTTTACAGCGCGTTAATTGATCGGACGGAAAACGAGTGAGTTCAGGGGGGTATATGCCTCGCCGGGAGTAAAGTTACGGGTTAGTTTATTTCTCAGCGGCTGCTCTATACCGAAGCCTGTGCAATGCATCCCGTTGAAACGCGAGGTGAGAAAGGGAAAAGAAAGGGACGCTGGAAAATCGCTTGTTACTTCTCTTTACCTTTGTACGGTAATTAGTTTTAGCGTTTCAGGCGAGAACGGGGAAACGCCGGGGCGCACGCTCGCTCTCATTGGATTAGGCGAATTATTTTTCACCGGTTTGCACCCGTTACCATTTAAGGCAACGCGAGGGTGTCGAACTCAGTCGTGCAGCGGGGTAAATTAGTAAATTATTTGAAAATTCATTGTTTCGTTGATTTGTCGAGGTAAAGAATAGTGAATTATTGATGAAAATATTTATTTAATTTTGGAAAAAAAAATGAAATGGGAAAGAAATTTTTTCATTGCGATATGGTTTCGTATCCATTTTTTGCGGATTGGATGAAAATAAACTTGAAACCTCTCAAACTGTGAATGAAAGTATAGCTTCTACCGAAAAATCGTGGCGAAACATTTTTCAATAGCGGAATATTTCAATTTATTTTTTCAAATCAATAATTTCGATCCGCTTTTCAAAGGATTCGCGCGGGGACCAATCATCAAAATTGCGAAAATAGAAAACAATATTTGATTACCCTTTCATCAAACAGACTAGCGCAGTCGAATCAAGTAATTAACGTGAAATTTACCAAAAAGTCTTTGAAGAAAATCGAATGAAATTTTTTTTAAAACGCGGTCAAAGAAAGTTTTCAAGCCTTCAAAAACAAACAGGCTCGCTAATAGCATGTATCGCGCCGTAGTGACGCCGCATTCGCCTGCTTCCAAATAAATGTTCTGCCGGAATGGAATTGTTTGCCACCCACGTTCTCTTCACCCTTTCATCGTTCGCACGGCTGCACACAGCATAGCAAACAATATACTGGCGTGTGATTTAAGGGAGTACACTGCCGCTTTTGCCGAATAGCCGTTAAATATGAATTTTTATATGAAAAGCTGAAAATATGCGACAAAAGATTGTCTTTTTCTCCATTGTGGAGAAAATTTATGTACTCAAATATATTTTATTTTTATTTGATTTAAGAGTAACTGTTTTTAAACTGGCCTACATATCGAATGTCTATTATTTGATTTGCAATATTTCAAGAATTATAAATAATTCATGTCATAAGTAAACGCTGTAAAAATTACGAATGAAATGTGTCGAGTACCTTGATATGTGTCGGATAAAATCAGGAATATAAACGAATCTTCAACCTCTCATTTCCTTTATAATTGTTTAACCATTTCTTGCTTAAGTTCCTAGACATTTTTCTCATTTTTTATAGTAATTTAAAAAAAAGTGAAAATATAAAATTCAATGAAAAATCTAGAAAGTGTATTAGCTAAGCAACAAGTGCGACAAGATGAAAAAAACATCCTACAAAATACTGTTTCTCCTTTTTAAATTTTTAACTATATCTCATCACTAACATTACATCATAATAAGAAAAGCACCTAAAGAAAAGTTTGATCATAAAATGGATTGATTGCATCGAACCAAACAACTTAATAAAGAAAAAGAAAGTTGATTAACCAAAGCCCGATAAATATATCATTGATAGAATATACCGCACCTTATAAGAAACCTTATGAATTACAATTCTCCCAATAAGCTCCGCCCCGGTAATTTACGAGCCCGTCCCGTTAGCTGCGAGTACTCGCCAAGGGTCCAGCGAAACCGCGCGACTGCGCGCACTCGGCGGATTGGGGCGATATGACCGAAGGTATATATTGGTAAGGGGGGCTTAGCGATGCTAATTTACGTTACGATTCCCACCGTTAATTCGATCGCGCGTGGAAGAAGCGGCGCGCGTTGCGGTTCGTCCGTGCGAATGCTAATTAAATGGAGGGGAGGCACGACGCATCCTTTCGGCGCATAATCGCCGAACTAGCTCAATCGCGGGCGACGGGGTTTATTTGCTTTGGCAAACGCACGCGTCGCCATCGAGCAATCGCGCGCACTTCACGCCGGCGCGTTATATTGCTTCATAAATTTTCAATCGCAGGGGCAATATTGCGCCGCGAGGGCGTGAGAATAAATCGAGAAATGCTTTTCATTTTTAGACAATAAACTTTCGGAAGTGCACCTTTCTTTTTTTGCTCTTTCTCTTTTTGCGAGGAAAGGGGATGAATGTTTGTTCGTTAAAATAATTGATATATCGCTCGGCTTTATCAATCAAGCGATTTATTGATTTCTCGCATGGGTTTGGGTAATTTTTATACGACGTGCTATCGGAAAAATATGAAGGTATTATTGGCGGTATGGCTATACGTATTGGTATTCCGAACTGCCCGAAAATCCTACGCAGTGCTTATTGTTATGCACTCAACGTAAATGGTGTTTCGAATACGCGAAGCATACTGAATAAATGCATTCCTACGAAAATAACCATTAAATTTTAAATAAATCTTTTAAATTCGACAATCATGCTTTTTCGATGCTTTGCAGAATTGCGTTGGGGCTTTATTTAACTAGAAAATGTGGAATAATTTCATTATGATGCTCGTATATTGTTTTTAAATAAAGAAATATTCGTTAAATTGTTTACATTTTTGTATATAAAATTTCAAAAAGTCTCAAAATTATTTAAAATTATCTTTAATTCATTAATATGCTACATAATTAACATAGTGAGAATATTGATACGAATTACCAATTACTATGTTGTTGTTAATCTTTGGATCATGCGATTTGTTTAGTAAAAATTTCCACGAATGTTGTAAAAGTTACTCACGAAAGTCATAATTTAACAAAGTTTGTCTCAATGTTTACCAAGTTGTGAATAGAATTTTTACGACGTACATGACTTAACCCCAAGATTCTGAACCTCATTATTGTTTAAAAAAAAAAAAACAGAAGATAATTGTTACCAAAAATTTTTTTCGTGAGTGTACTTTATCAAAACACTAACGAAACAAACAGTGCATTTAGTAATCTTCCCATCGGATGCAAACTCAGTCATCGAAGAGCAAGCAACGCATTTTCGCGCTGACGACCGAGTTGACTCACCTAGCAAGAGCATAATCGAATAAAAGCCCTATCTGGAGCTCCCGGAGTGGGATAATCTACGATCGAGGCGGGTGAGTATATGATGAGAGCCGAATACGCGTATATATATCGAAGACGAGCAAGTGCCGGTGGGTCATTAACGTTGCCGGTCGCGCGCCCCGACGACCGTCCATTGTAATAATCCCTTAATTGAATGCCTCGACGTGTCCGTTCCATTTACTCGGGTCGCATCGACGCGGGGGGGTCGGGAAACAAAGAGCCGCGGGAAGAGGAATCGATCGCGCGCCTACACCCCACTGGAGCAATCTCCGTCGGGGCACCGAGGTATCGGTCTGCACGCGCCGAAGACGCCACGCTCGCTCCGTACGTATACGGGTGGCAGTCGCTCGTCAAACTTTTTCCCCCGCGAGGCGTGTCAGCGAGGAATCCTCCCCGGGGACCGCTTTTTTCTCCTCCCAACGCGAATCCCTATTTGAATGAAGTCCTCCCCACTTTTTTGTCCGACCGCAGCCTCTATTTTTGTACCTTTTTTTCGCTCGAGAGACAAATTGTCAGAAACATTTTTCACTGAGTTTTATCCAACTGCTCCCTCCCGCTTCCTTCCCCTTATGTCAGCGTCGAATTTGTTCGGTATCGCGAGCTGCGATCGCAGACGTGTTTCACGCGGATAGTCATCCTTGTCGATTTTATCGAGCCGAGGGGGCGGGGGGGATTGATCGGAGTCTGTTTTGCGCTGTAAGGAAGCGCGTCCTCGAGGACAACGGCACGGCGGGGCTCGCGAAGAGCCGGATGCTTCCGGAACCGGGCTCGAAAGTTCGCAGGGTAGTTTTCCGGGATGCGTCGCGGAGATATCCACGGCCGGGTAGACGTCCGAAGTTTTGAGGGCCGGACGTAT
>JAXIUT010000037.1:10120604-10136345 GCA_035586675.1 Eurytoma californica | reverse complement strand
GGCCAAGTCTTTAAAAAGTTTAGCCAAACTAAACTTTCGCTAAAGTTTAGCCAAACCAAATTTTTTTTACGCGGGTACATGAAGAAAAGTATATGATCCATCTAAGGTAATCGAAACTAAAATGTTATGGCATAAATGCAAAACCAAAGACTTAATTGAGAAACATTAAACATTCAATTCATATAAATATGCATTACATTCTTTGCGCTATTCTAACCCTGAATCTGTTATTTACACACTAATAAATAAAAATATTAAACAAAAGGAAGACTTTCACAAAATAACAATAACAAGATAGTTTGCCTGCGCCTATCACAGCCAATAAAATGTTACTACTAACGATATATGTATGTCGAAAAAAAATGGATACAAAGTTTTAGATCCGGCTAACTCCCCTAAAGGCACTATTCATCCCGAAAAAATGCGCCTTATCCTAAATCGAAGATGTCCTTAAAAAAAATTTCAAATTCAAATCGCTGATTAAACACCAGCAATAAATTCAAAAGTTCCCTCCCCCCTTCGAGCATCGACTCGCTCCCCGGGCATTCCAACTTCCGGATCGTCCAACCCGCGACTCGCAGACACCCCTGGCCTCTCAAAAATCCCCCCCAAAAAATAGAAAACATCTCTGCCCTTGGAGATAGATTAAATCGCTCGCAGAGAGGCGCCGGCGCGTTTGATTTACCGGCGTCTCCCGGCGAGGCGCGGGAATCCGCCCCCTCCGGGCGATTTATCGGTCGCTACCTCGGCCCTCCCCGCGAATTTATTCTCCGAGGTCCAAAATTACGAGGCCGCCACCGCAGCCGACGCGTTATCGGAATTCCCGCCGAGCGTTTAATGCGGTAACGCATCGCTCGCGCGGAAGCCGCGTATCTTGCGCGCGCCGTTCCTTCCCGAGCTTACGCCGCTGCGATTGTTACCGCTACGCGATTGCAATTGTTTTGCCTGATTTAAGGACAGCCGTCTCTCGTTAATCTCCCTTTGGTGGGTACCGAGAGTCCGAGTTCTATGCACTGGGAGGGGATGACTTTCGGTTTTAATGCGAATATATTGGAATGAGCGCTATTCTATTGTGCCCGCGATAGTTCGACTAAAAGCTTCGTAAATTTCCTCCCGCTTTGCGGTTTAAGGGTTCCGCCAATTTTGGTTAATTTATTATCGATTAAAAATTACGATGTTTTAGTTTGATGAAGGATACTTGCGTATAACAATTACTGGCTGCGAGATACTTTAAAAAGTTTTAATTAAATACCTAAAAGGTAGTAAAGAAATAAACTGTATAGGGGTTAACAAAAATAATTTTTTTTTGTTTTTATGGGCGCAGGAAACGATTTAGTAGAAACGATAAAATTGGTTACTTTTTACGACTACATTTATTGCCGAACATATGCAATAAAAAGCCAAAACTCTTATTCATATTTCCTCACGACAAACTTTTATGGTTGGTTTTACTCTACATGCGTACAATCACTAAATTTTTATTAGTTTATTACAAAGTAAATTTTCAAAGTGTTAAGAGAAAAGTAGCTTTGTGTACCGGGCTTACCCATTGCTATAAGATACATGCCCTATCTTACGTCATAAACCTGAAAAATCGGAAAACCTGAAAGGAACATCAACTACTTACAATGAAATTTAATAGGTCGCCGTTTATTTCTATCTGCGATCACGATAGTTCCCATTTCTACTGAAAACCTCGTAATTAATTTAATTAAACCAGCCCCGTCTACCATTAATCACGCAGTGACAAATAATTGCTCGTAAAATTGAAGTTCCCCGCTCGCGAGCTCGACATTCACGGAGAGTGAGCGCGCGGTGTCAGTTTGACAGTCAGCCGTCGCCGAAGCTCGCCACCGAGACGGACGTTCGGGCGGACTTGCGCACCTCGAAAGCTCCATTCAAACGAGATTCCGGGGAAAAGGCAAGTCGGGCGAAGTTCCGTCCGTCGGAACTTCTCGAGGAATCTGCGCGCGCGTGCGGATCAGATGCTCCTCGCAGGCATCGGCCTCTCGCCCGGGTGTTATCGCGGTCGCCGGCTCGCCCGAACCTCAAGTTTCACGTAACTTCCCGTTCGATTGCAGACACCGCGCGAGAGGAAAATAAAAGACTCGGTGACTATGCGTTTAATTGCCCCCCGGGAGTTGGGCTAAATTGTTGCGCGGAGCTCTCGCGAAGTTCTGCTATTATCTGCCGGTACATTGATTACTGTTAATTTAACTTGTAATTACACATCTCTTAAGTGGTATCGACTATAGGTGTCGATGTACTGATTAGTGATTTAACATTTTTATCCCAATTAATTGATCATTGGTATATTTTTGTTCAAATGAGTACCCAGTTTTCACTTTGATCTGTTGTATTTCGCACACTTAAAATTTAATCAATATGTTCAAAAATGTTGCATTTAACAATAATATTGATTTCCTGAAATTAAAATTCTTTCCTCCTCAAGGAAACAAAATTAGTCTTAGATACGAAAAGTTTAAAAATCTTCAAAGTTTCATGGTGCAGTTCAAGAAGGTCGAACTCTCAAAAGTCCAAGGTGAATAGCAGGAAGAAACTCTGTTAGGCCAAGCTTTCGTATAGTCAATAAGACCCTTGAAGAACCTCAAGATTAAATCGATATCCGCGTAATTGTTTACAAAAATGTTTATATAAGTATCAGCGAATAAATGTTTGCAATAAACACTAGAAAATATCATAAAAGTTTTGATACTTTAAAAAGTACGAGTAAGTACCACAATAAAACATGTCCTGAATGGTTACTTTTAAGATCCCACCGAAAAGTTTCAAAGTAATGACAACGACTCGACGTAAGAACAAAGTCTGTTAACTTCTCTTCTTCGTCGCGATGATGTTTTTATAATTACCAGTAAAAGGAAAATTCGCAAGTTTCTCGGCCATCGCAAGTTTTCCGAGCAAGGGACCACGTCTCGCGGAATGTCTTCTTGCCTTGTGACTTTTATCGCGGAAAGCAAAACTACGCCCAAGGACGTGAAAAAGAGAAGAGCGGCGAGATAAGAAGCGAAAAAATCCTGCAAAAATGTGAGTGCAGTACTTTGCACTTCTTAGACAAAAAGATAAGGTAAGTACCTTCATAAATTTTTTGTTCGCAATGATAAAAATTTCACGAAATTCTAATAAAAATAAATACGATAGTAAATTTGCAAGTGACATACTGTTTAACGGCGGATTCTTCCCGATAAAAGGTTGAAATTTTTAATATGTTATTTTTAATTATTTTGTCACTTATTAAATTCAGAAAAAATTGAATTTAAAAACTCAAACTACAACTTTTCCTCCAATAATCGTTCAAAATGACTTGTGTATAAAATTGCAGGGCTCACGAAATAAAATCAAACGCTTTGCTCGATTCTTTATAAAAGTGGGGCCGATGAGCTCGTACGCGTGCTCGGCAGAAAAAGTAGCGGGCTTTTGCGCGAGTCGGTTGATCCCTGAAGGACGCGTGCAATCACGGCGATAGCGGCGAAAAATACCGAGCTCGCAAATTTCCCGTCTCCGTCGCGCCGAGCCCTCGGATTGCACTTATTATCCCGGCTCTCGATTCCTCGCAGATCACCCGGGCCGCGAGGGGCAGAGACAAAGAGGCGAGCGGCCCGGCCGGGCGGAGCTTTTATTCCCGGCGAACGGCTTGGGATTTTGCGGGACGTTTATTCCGTCGGCGCAGAATGGGTCTTTACTCCGCGCGCGCGCTTTTAACCCCAATCTGCATGCTTTCTCATTTTTCGTTATTACCTTCCTCCGCTCCGCCCACTACGCTTCGAAAAATAACGTCTGGGCCTCTTTAAGCGAAGCGTGAATATGTTAATGCGAATTTACGGAGCAGGATTATATTTTTTCGACTCTCGTGCCTTTTCTCCACTCGAGATTATATTTGCTTAATGCCTTTGAGAGATGGCTGTACACTATAAATGGGCGCTGGATTTAGTTAATACAAATAGATTGTAACAGTATGGGAGACTATGTTTCAAAGGAAATTTTAGAGCATCTTTTAACGCTTGAATTAAGTTTCAAAATTCATATTTTTGCACATGCTTGGATTGAATTACTTTCTTTTATAGCCATCCTCCTGGGAAATTGAATTTTTGAACCAAGATGTATGTATAACAATCTTTTTGTTTGGTAATATTTCAAGAATATTTAGACGCAGTAAAATCAAGATTTTATTATCTAGTTTGCATTAGTACGTGCTCTATAGAAAGAGATAAGGATTTGATTAATCCAATGCATTAAAAACCCTAGAACTAAAAAAAAATTTAAATGTACCTTGTTATCTCTTATGCATTTTCTTTTCCTTTTGGGAAACAGTATCTAATTCACAAAGAACATCTAAAGTCTTTCAACACCAACTTTGTACACGACCTTTAGCTTTTAAAAACTAAGAAAATATACTATAATTCCTTTTTATATTTCTTATAATAACTCTATTTGTTGTAATCACAAAGTTATCATAGCAATATCAATAATTATATTTGCTCCGTGCAAAATTAAAGCAATATTTTGATACATATTTAAATTAAATTTAGTAATTATAATCAAGCTTACTGAAACCAAAAGGAAAGCACACTGGACTGTAATTAATACTGTAGATAGTAATTTAATTGAAAAGTTACATTCAATTTAGGGTAAAATCTAATGACTATTGTAATTTTGCAATTAATTAGTAACTTGCAATCGCAAAAAAATAGTAACCATAAAATGTTTGCATTAAATTGAAAACATTATTGTTCTATGTATGACAAATTCCAGCACATCAATATCGGCAGTAAATACTCGGGGCAATTGCGAAACCGTATCGCTTACCGTTGAAAAATCGAACCGAAAAAGTGGTAGACGAAAAGAAAAAAGTACCCGTACGAGCCGATATTTTGCACTTCAAACTCGTGAGGTAAACCGGCTGTAGGTGGCATGAGAAAAGAGAAAGAGAAAGAAGGGTAGAGAGAGAGTGCTCCCCCTGCTCGAATGCCGCGGCGGCACCCCTGGGGCTTCCCGCCCCCGATTGCCCCACTTACGGCTCGTGTGTTTCCTTATCCGGTAGTCTTTTGCCTCTGTAATGCCCGTTGACGTCTTTTTTTTCCTCGTGCTTCACCCGCCCGCATCTCCCTCTCGTCGCGGTTATTCAACGAGAACCATGATTTTTCAGCGCGAGCCCGCTCTCTTTCTCTCTCGCCGACTTAGTTTACACGTCGCTCTTTTTCTTCGCGAGCGCGCGAACGTTCGACAAATTGAGGGGCGACCTTGTTTTCGTTCTGCGAGAATCGAGCGGAGAACGCACGGGGCGAAAGGAAAAAGAGTAAACCATCGTATCTTCACTGAGTCGTGGGGGAGATTATGCTCGAGAGTGTTGGAAAAATTGCAGAATCACGTAGATCGCTAAAGTGAATGTTGACAAGTTTTAAATGTTGATATGTGAAGATAATGTGTAGTTAATAAATTTATTCGTTTTAAAAGTATAAAAAATGTTGCCAACAGTTCTTTGTATGTAAAAAAAAACAAAAAGTTAACTATTTGTGCGGGCTGCACAAGTCGAGACTCAAGTCCAATGTATTTAAATGGAGTCTTGGTCTTGCCTTCGAGACCAAGACTCCATTTAAATACTCGATATTAAGTCTCGACTCGTGCAGCCCTAGTCATAATCTCATGCTTTTTCAGATTTATGAGATATGCTTTATCGCGTTTCACTACTAGATACCGAAATCAGTTTTATCAATAATTACGATAACAAAAATTGAAAATCATAAAAAACTTATACTTGTCTCCTCTTTTCTGTCAGTTCACGGTATTCTCAGCACCATCTTCACCTTTCTCACAAAGCGCCAAAAAGCTACCGGAGAGACATTTGTCTTGGCTGCATGCCTGCCGGAAGACCTGGACCGCGACGTCTTGGCTCACCGCGAACGGAAAACACCGAAAAATCCGGAGGTGAATAGACACACCCGACAAAACCGTCGCATACCCTCTAGCGCAGACGTCGCCAGGGGATAAGGGGGGACCTTCGCTCGAGCGAGCAACAGATCAACGGAGAAATGAAAAGCCGAAAACAAACGCGGCAATTTGGAGTACCGTTTCTCGCGTGCTACAAGGCTGCACAATGTAGATCTGCGTAAATTAAGGAAGAAAAATAAATGTGACCAATCGCACGGCAGTTAAAATTCGAATTCGAAAGATGCGCGCAGTGAACAATGAGCGGTGTTTGATGTTCTTGTTTTGCGCTTAGAGAGGGTGGCTGGAGCAGTGTGGTGGATGGCAGTGTAAAGTGGAATATTGATATAATTTATTAGTAGATCGAATTGTTGGACGGCTGAATAAACGGCAGCGTCCGCGACAACAAGCGATTCAATATTCCTCGCGGTTCCGCGTGCCCATTCGACGACCGAGTAATCGACTAATAAAAGGGTCACTCGTGTACGATGGCAATTTGGATAATTCACAAACAATTTTCGTGTTATTAAATTAAACGACGATTGTTGTTGCAAATTGCAAATGCCTTTATTACGCCAGAAGAGCAAAGAGATGGTAAATGAATTGCAGGGAAAAATATTTAAAAAATGAGCAAAAACGTTAACTTAATCTAATACTCAATCATGGCAATAAAATGACGATAAATGGTGCATGGCTGTGACGTACGAGAGAATATGTATAGCACGACGGGAAGAAAAGTATCTTTCAAGATGTCTCATGCATTAGAGACGACACCCACAGCCATCCGGCCGGCAGCATCGCGCTCTTACATCACGCTTCTTATCTGACGTTACTTTTATCATGTAAAGCTATAAATATCAAACTAATTTGATACATTTTCCTTCCATTATCAACGTATTTTTCGTAATAGTAATATCTCAACAGATCTTGTATCAACCATGAACACAAGAAAATTAGCAATTTTAATTATCCTAAAAATATCTATCGTACAAAAATCAAGCCAAAAATAAAAATAAACGGACGAATTATTTCTATCTTTCCTGTTATATCTGATAGCTAAAATTTACATCGAACACTGCGACTTCTCATTACACTAATTCATCAACAGTTTAAAAAAACTCGACAATGAATCAGAAGATTCTTTAAAAAAAATAACTCGAGCGCCTCCGCGAGTAAAATAATCGGTTTGTTTAGCGCGTGACACAGCCAGATGCGTAATAACTCCCGAAAAAGTGACGAAGAAGCCCGAGCCCCTGGCCCAGTTTCCACGGCGACGCCGTTCGAGCTTGCCAAGAAAATTCCGCCGGCGCAGAATCGATGCAATTAAATTGGTCCGCGCGAGAGGCCGGCCGCTCGCCCACCGGCGTTATTACGCTCGTCTTCGCCGAGGCGAGTAATGCCGACCGTTTGCGCGCAGACGCAACTCGCCGCCTCAAAATTGCCGCCTCGTTTCTCCCCTCGTGGCCATTCCTCGCCGCCAGCGTGTCTCGCCGTCGACGGGACGTTTTGCAATGCGAGCGCATTACTACCTTACGCAAGTACGGCGCATAAGATATCGATCGGAGCGAAAGAAACTAATTTCCCTTACTTTGCTTTAACTCGCTGAAAAGCAGAAAGTCGAATTGGTTATTAATAGACCGTTGACATGGGAATTTAAACCGTTTGAGACAATTCTCAATTTATAATTAAATAATTTATAATTAAAGAGTCGCGTGAAATTGGCTAAACGCACCGAAAGTGATGTTATTTAAATCCTCGGTGAATTAATCAAGTTCCATCGGAGCCTCACTGGACGATCAATTTGTCGGATTGAAAGTTTAATGAAAGAGCGGTTGTTCCGAATCTCCCGGAGACTACACTTGGCGGTTGACGGTTATTGTCTCTCGTTTCCCGGCTTCAATTACTCGTTCGACGGGGTGAGAAAAGGTGGGGTGAAAGGCGCGCGCGCGCCCATCGCCGGAGAATTTCCGGCGTAACGGCTTTTAAATCCGACGCAGCGATTCTGACGGGCGAAGCAATTTTACACCCCTGGATAGGCAGCAAATCGGCTTACGCGGGCCGCGCGACGGCATCGCCTTATCCTCCCGGCGGAAAATTCGCCAACGAGAGGGCCGATACGCCGCCGACAATCCGACATCACCTCGACCCCTCGATCGCGCGGCATTCCTCCGCTCGAGGAGGGAGAGAGGGCTTTTCGCCGGGTAGATTGCTTCTATCCAATAAGGCGCGATTTTTTACGGCTTTATTATACGTTTTTATGTATTTTTGATACCCGCAGCTTGGCTAAGCTCGGTGTGTATCCTCCTTTTTTCCAGCATCAAAGATTCATCGCTCGTCAAATCGCCGATCTTATTGTCCCCGGGCTCGATCGGTCATCGAAACTTACGAGTTGCTCCGGAATTTTTACAATGATGCATAATAAAATGATACCCGATACGCGCTTTTACTCCCTGTTTCTCGCCGATCCAATTTAAATCGGCCCGCGATCTGGCTCCAAGTGCATTTTGATGCCTGGACCTCAGGACGTCCAACTGTCATAACGACCCATAAAACAATACGTTTAATATCTACGAAAAAGTAAGTACCGATCGACATATCAGCACAGTTGACTCACGTGCTTTACGGCGTTTACGGCCAGTTTAGTACGTCAAATAAAAGATCCATAAAATATCTCCAAGTACGCACTAAACCATAGACATTACCGCCAAAAAAAGAAAATGAATTCGTGACAACTTCCGAAATCCACTGGAAGCTTTTCGAGGAGGTGAATCCTCGCGCTGCGTCCGCCGGCGATCGATCGGATTACAAAGCGAGCGCGAGGCGGGGACAGAAGTCGCGCGTACCTACTAATGCCCCTAAGCTCGCCTCCTTGATCCGGAAACGCCACCGGCGGGAGCGAGCGCAGCGGGGGGGCCGCGGCTGGGGGAGGAGACCGCGCCGCGCAACAGGAACCGCCGAATGAATATTAATGAGGCCGCGCGCGCTAGTTTTTAATGAGCGATTGGCGCGGCCGATAGGCCCTCGGGGACGATCTGATTGCCCGGCCGCGGCTCTACGATTCTTGGCGCTGATTCGCCGCTGCGCTGGCCGCTGCTATAATACGCCTGTCGGCCCATTCGGGGGGCTATAATGACACCAGGAATTCGATGCGTGGATTTTCGACAGCGTGATCGCTTAATTATCAGATCTGCCGCGGGGCAATTTTATTTATAGCGGGTGTAATTTTATTCTTTACACGTGGTAGTAAAAATCGTTTTTCTTTTTCCTCCTTAATTGGTCTGTTATCCGAGATTTATGTAGGTTAGCATTATCAGCTCTAATGCGACAAGTCATTATTTAAATTTTATTTAAATATTTATCAGGTGTAATGCTAATTGTAATTAATATTATTATTTGTTTTCTGTTTGTGAGGCGATCAATCTTAAATTTTCACGCGACCGTTGAACAACTCATCAAACTTTCATCGCGTCGCTTTTGAATAATAAACTAACCTGTAAATTACAGCCGAGCCGCAATGGAATAACCACAAAATCATTATCCTCTAGAGATTTTCACCGCTAAAGTGAAATCCACTCTCGAAACAAAAAATCGACAATTTTATTTTTTATTAAGCACCTCTCAATAATGATCACTTCAACATCGACTAGCTTTTTCATTTCCGCAAGCCTCGCTGGTTCCGCAAATCCCATAATCAAGCAAGAGTCGGAGAGAGGGTCCTTACAGCAGTCGCTCCGCTCTCTATTCCCCGGAGTCATTTCTTCTTAATTACGTGGAAGATCATTAATCTCGGTTATGTCTTCGACGAGGGGATAGCCCGGGGGAGGGGAGGGTTAGTGGGGTGGAGAGCTGCATTTAATTTCGGCGCCGACCTCGTCCCTTTCATTCCCGACGGCGCAGGGGCAATTAGCCAGCGCCCACACGCGTATATTCGCGCGGTGCGATTTACATCGGGCTAGAGGAATTTTTCAAAATTTTTTTCTGCCCATTATCGTCGGACGCGGAACGACCACCAGCCACTGCCCTGGTGATTATTCAAGCTTAATTTTTTATCGCCACACCGCTCGTGGAACAATTACGATACCCTCTCTTCCCTCCATCGACTGGTTTGCATTTAATCATAAAAATGGGTACATTGAAATATCGTTTCACCGCTGTCTATTACCTATGCTCACTTTTGAAAGCCACAAATGAAATTGTTTCTCCGAGGTAAAGCGGTTGATTTTTTTACGGCTCGCGTGATTTATCGGGGTGACTATCTTTCAGAAAAAAAGAACAGACGCTCAGGGGATGATTAATGATGATACTGACTCTGTCTGATTATCCTCGAAGGTTAGGGTGCCCTCGCTGTGCACGTACTGCTTGCCGGGCTTGGCCGTGCCCTCGACGGTGCTGTAGGGGATGACGACGCGTCCCCGGGCACCGCTGTAACGGATCACCGGCAGCGGAAACTGGCCGATGCTCTCGATAAGCTCGAAGTCGCGCTCCGCGAAGCCGAATATACCGCTGTGATCGTCGTCGAGGATCATCACCGTCGCCAGGCTCGGCGACGCCAGCATCGCCGGTTGCGAACAGTTTGTGAGTCTGAAAAAAGCAATAAAATTTCTCGTATTATTATACATTTTCCTGCATCGTTCCCTTTCTTTAATTCTATAACCTTTTGTTCTTACGTTATTGTTTATATTTATATTTATTTATTTAATATAACTAATATAGCACTCAACGGGCACTATCTAGCTCTAAAACAATCTAAAACTCAAGATTAGAAACGTTAATCTATTGAATACTATATTAATTAATTTTTTGATTGACTTTATATTTATAATATATTTAGTTTTTTTGAAAATAATTGTTTAAATTTTGCGATAGATTTTTGGCTATCCATTCAACCCGTCTTTACAAAATGATATTGTTTTATAGTATTCGAAAAAAATTTTAGAGTAATTACTTTTCATCTGATTTATAAACAAAATTTGATGATCTATTTACAATTCTTAGTGTAGAAATTAGAAAAAAATTCAATAGAAAGATACTCGAATTTACGACAATATTTAATCTTTAATATTGAACAATAATTCCGTAAAGTTATGTTAAGAAATTCAACTATTTATAAAAAATTAAAATATTCATTAATAAAAAATAAATGTAAGTATAAGAATTAATGCCAAAAAATTGTTAAATATTTAAAGCGTAACTTCTAAAAGATACAAGTGCAGAAAAACAGTGACAGCTGAGTAATATTCTAATCACGCGACCATAAACGGAACGGCCGCGGCGCGGCGAATAAGGGCACTTCCTTCTCATATTGCCTACCAATAACTCGGCGGCCGGGGCTCGCAGCGCGGCCGTAAAGCAACGCAATGATCTTTCCGGCAAAAACGGCTTACGGCCACTAATTTCGTCGGGATTCGAATTTCTCGGGCTAACGAGATAATTTGCGCACACGCGCCGGGAAACGCTTAAGTGTCCGATAATGATTGCCGGGCTGACCCAGTTAAGGTGCCCCCGTGCGTTTTCGCCGCGACGCGGGACCGCTCTCCCTGCACGCCTCCCCCGATTAAGACCGGCGCCGGACACGAGAGGAAAAAATTGAGCGAAACGACCTCGTCGCTTTTCCCGCGCGCCTTTCTCTCGCCGCCTTATCGCTCCTCGCTTATTCGTTTATCTCGCAGCCGTAATCGCCGACACGACGACGTCTCGCGTCATGCCTTCCTGCGCCAATAAAGAAGAAAAAGCCCCGCGGCCGTTCTGCAGCATCATTAGCTCTGCTTGTCGTGCTTTTGTCAAGGATTTTTCCGCGCGGTAAAAAAATTCTATTTTTTTTCAGTTTTTAATTTGTTGATAATAGTTTGTCGCAGTTTAGATGTTTTTCTATTCAAAAGTTTAATTTTTTTATTTTTGGAACTAGACTTTTGAAAAACTTTGTTTTGAATATTTTAAATCCTTTATATAAGTATATAAAGCTTTTTTCAAGCTTGAGTTCAGAAAGTTGCAAGTGCTACTAATTTGAAAATAATTGTTCTAAAACTCTGTTTCTTCGATAAGACCTAAAAAATAAGTTACTTTGCAGAATAGTTGTTAACTTATATCCTATACTAAAATATGCCATAAAATTTTAAGCAGATTGAATGTTATTATAGATATACACAAGGTATTTTTTTAAATTTTCTTAAAACGATTTTAACGAACATAAACAATGACTCTACTGCCAGAAACAAAGGATCACATGCACTCCCTTAAAAAGTTGCAGACGTAAGTATTTTTCGAAAATGGCAATATCGATCAATGCGGATTAAGTCTATTTAAAGCTATTATTCGATAATTTCCAGTTGATGTATCGATACGAGCGAAGCCTCATCCGATCGAGCGTAGGAAACGAGGTGGCGCGGCATCGCGGAAGTTACCTAATCTAATCGCTCGGTGGCGGCTCGTTTCCTCGAGCACGTGCTCCTGCTTGGAAAAAACGAGGGAAAAAAGCGCCGGCTCACCTGACGTAGAAGTGCTCGTCCTCCTCGAAGAGCTCGTCGTCGATGACGGAGAGCTTGATGGTCTTCCTGGTCTCGCCGGGCTCGAAGTGCAGCGTGCCCCTGACGCTGACGTAGTCGGAGCCGGCCTCCGCCGTCCCGTCCTCCGTGCAGTAGTCCACGGTGCAGGGCTTGTTCAGGTCCCCGCCCACCCGGGTGACCCCGACCTCGAAGGTGCCCACGTTCTCCATGACGGTGTAGTGGCCCGGCTCGAAGTACACCCTCATCGCGTTGATGTTCTCGATGTCGACGCTCTCGGCCTCGGCGCGCTGCAGCTCCGCCTTCACCTCGCTCAGGTCGCTCTGGGCGCGCTCGCTGATCTTGCGGCTGAGGTTCCCGGCGCCCACCATCTTCCTGGTCGCCTGCACCCGGTAGAACGCCCGGCTCTTCGGGCCCTTGCCCAGCACCTCCTCGTGCGCCATCACCTCCAGCTGCTCCAGCGAGAGCTGCGGGTGCCGCTTGCGCAGCTCGCGCAGCGTCTTTATGTAGTCGCGCCTCGTCTGCTCGAACTCCTTGGACTCGGGCGTGTCCGCGTCGACGTAGCGGTCGATCATGCCGTTCGCGTGCTCGTGCTGCGTCTTGATCTCGAGCTCGACGCCGCCGTCCGAGTCGCCGGCCTCCGTCTCCACGATGACGCCCCGCTTGTTCATGCGGTAGCCCTTGTGCAGGTACTTGTAGATGAGGAGCCGCCGGTCGGCCACGTAGGCCGTCAGCACCGTCGCCGGGAAGAAGGAGAAGGTGAGCAGGCCCTCCCACACCTCGAGGACGCCGGGGCTGCTCACCGCCAGGATGATGTACAGCCAGACGTAGGCGAAGATGCTCCAGGTGGCCGTGACGAAGAACACCCGCAGGTGCTTGATCTTGCGCGTCTCGCCGTCGGGAATGACGAAGACGCACAGGGCGATGATGACGAAGAGGTTGTAGGCGGCGGAGCCGACGATGGTACCGGGCCCGAGGTCGCCGGCCTCGAAGTTCTTCGCGTAGATCTCGATGATCGAGAGGAGGATCTCGGGCGCGCTGCTGCCCAGCGCCATCAGGGTCAGGTTCGCCACGGTCTCGTTCCAGACGCGCACCACCACGATCTGCGGCTCCTTGCCCGGCCGCTTCACCAGCAGCTCCTTCTCCTTCGACGTGATCACCTCGATGGCCGCCATGAAGCGGTCCGAGATTATCGAGACGCCGATGAACAGGTAGAGCAGCACGAGGAAGTAGACGACGCCGCGGAAGACGACGTCGAAGAGCTCGAGGTTGTCGGTGGGGGTCCAGAGCGGCACCACCAGCCCGGCCGAGCATTGCACCGAGCGCAGCGTCGTGTTGTTCGACATCTTTCGGCGGTCGGTGGGAGGAAAGGGGGCTACCCGGTACCGCGCTGCTCAGCGGCCTGTCCGGCCTGTCCGCGCCCGCTAGTGCCTAGCGGGGGGCTACTGTCGCCGGGTCGCGCCTCTTCGCGATTGGCCAGCCCTCGCCGCTCCCCCGCGTCTCATGCCTTCACTCGTAAGCCCGGTCACCCGCACGCACTTCATCGGGCGTCGCGCACCATCCTCACGCTGCAGGCACTCGCGAACATCCCGCGGCTCACGGCCCGCGAGGACGAGACTGGGCGGCCGGCCAGGCGGGGGTGAGGTCGGATGGAAACAGAGAGGAGGAGAGAAAGGTGGAGAGAGAGAGAAAGAGAGAGAGAAGAGAGAGAAAGACGAGTCCGCGTGCGAGCGAGCGGCAGCCTACATCTACGGGGAGAAGGGGGGCGGGGGCGGACGAGCGCTCGCAGGCTACCGGCCGAGGGCGAGCTCGCCGATTGCGCGGCGACTGCGTGCAGCTGCTGCCATGATCACGCGCGAGATCGCGAGCGGAGCCGAGGAGCTGGGCTGGCGGGCGCGCGAACGAACCGGGGCCGCGCTCGAGCGAGCACTAAAGGCGCGTCTGCCGCCGAGAGAGCCGAGCTGTGCCGCTGGCGCGGCGACGCGGAAGGGAAGCCCCGTTCGCGCGCGCGCCTCTCCCTCCCTTTCTCTCCGTCTCCGTCGCTCGCTCGCTTGCGCCCCTGCGATCGCGCAGCCCCGTGTACCTTGCGGGGCGTCCCTGCGCGCGCCCAGGCCAGACCGAGACGGAGAGATAACACGAGCGAGAGGGGGATGCAACGCCGGCCCGGCCCGAGGAGATGAATGGGCAGCGCGGCTCCGGGAGATGAAAAATGCCGCGCCGGGGAGCGGCCCCCGGCGCAGCCAATTCTCCGAGCCGCCGCTTCGGGCGGGGATTCTCTCGGCGTATTTTAACGAGCCTCTCCCTTCGCGCGGCGTTTTTCGAAATCGTGGGATGAGGACCGTCGGGAGGGCGGGGGGTGAAGTATCGGAAGTTTTTTTTTCTTCTTTTTTGAAAAGGAAAAGAGCGAACGAGCAAAAAATGCCGGGGGGTGGCGGTAAAGGCGCGGAGCGCAGGCGCGAGCGCAAGGGGTGTTTTCGGGCGGTGGGCGCGCACTGCAGGCCCAGATGAGTCGCAGCCGTTGTCTCGGGCGTAGCTGCGCCGAGACTGGCTCCAAGAGGCTGCCTTTGTGAAGGCGATGCTTGGACCCCGTCCAGAAATCGATCTCAAGGACGCAAATCCCCGGCAGCTTGCACGTACGACGGGCACCGCGCCCGACGTGTAGCCATTTCATTGCAAAGTCCATTTTTTAAGCTCTTTTCTCATTACCATGTCATCTCGGTCTAATACTGTACACACCTTTGTGAGATTCATTACTACTTACCGAGCGAGATGTTTTAATAGCAGTCGAGAGACAGTCTTACGGTATTAGCCTCTTTCTACTGCGAGTGATCTAGCGAGTATGCTAATGTACTGAATAAATTACAGAATTTTGCAGCTATTTGAATTGATAAGCATGTCTGTTAGTTTAGCAATAATTATATTTTAATTATTTTAATAATCCACAGCAAAAATACAGTTTCATTAATGAAGCGATTTTTTAGCCTTAAATTATAGACGACAACCTGAATTAAAATCCAAAATATGAAAAAAATCAAGAAATACAATTTATACAATAAAAAAAATTCCAATTTTAAAAATATAGATTTTATCGCAATTCTCTTTACCTACAAAGAATGTTATTTAGTTTTAGAAAAAGCAGATTGCTACATTATCGTATTTACAGTAGTGTAAGTGTTGATCCAAGAGATGGCGCAAGTTTTATTGTAAACTAAGATTTATAATGGGGGCCTCGGTGGTCTAGTGGTCTAAATGCTTAGGCTACTAAAGCAACGTGGCCCAAGTGGACTCGAGTTCGAAT
>JAXIUT010000037.1:10079414-10120504 GCA_035586675.1 Eurytoma californica | reverse complement strand
AGGCCGAAAATACAATCTTTCGAAAACGGCATAGGTCGGAAAGTTGTATTTTCGGTCCGCTAGGCTGTAAAAATATTTTTAATTTTCAATTAATCTTGTATAATTTAAATAATCAATCTGCGATATCAATTTAACTATATTATTATGAAGGATAAAAAATAATTACGTTTATTAGTTAAACGATTAAAAAACGTGAATAACTTATCACTATAATAACTGGTGATCAATAACCGGTTATTCTAGTGATAATAATAAGATGTAAATTACAATTCACGATGTTGATAACAAAAATTAGCAATGTTAAGTACTCTATAGTTTGTAGGTAGGTCAACTGACAGTCACAAGAGAGGCAGCGTCAGCGGTGCAAGCACTTTACTCTTTTAGGCACTTGGCAGGCGCCTAATTCAGCTCTTACGTACGCTGTATACCTGTATACAAGACATCCGCGATCGGTCGCGGGACGTGTGCGGGAGGTACTGGGAGAGAGAGAAGGAGGGCGCGCGCGCGCGCCGCAGGTGATACGATCGCTGCGCGAGCGAGGGAGAGAGTCGCGAGAGACCCTGGGGCCTCTTGGCGAGCGAGCGCGCACCAGTCCGTCCCCCGCCGTGTGCCCGAGCGTAGATCGCAGTGCAGTCGGGGCGTCCGCCACCAGCTCCCCAGCGCGGCCAGGATCATGCCAGCGGCGCCGAGGCGCTGAGTCGCCCGCGGAGCGAGCACCACGACGACGACGACGCTAGACCGCTCGACCCCGTTATTGCGCGGACTTGAGCAGGTGAGAGGGCCCTTTCTCCTCTCCTCCGTCGCCGCGGGTCCCCCCCACGATCGGGGGGCCCGCTGTCACGGGGATATCGTTTTACGTAAGCCGTGACTAATGCCGCGGACACTTCTCGGGCGAGCGGATCGGCGCACATCAGGTGCGAGGAAAGCCACTGGTTGGCCGCGAGTTAACCTGCGACGGGGGCCTCGGGGTCGCTCCATTGTGACGTGCTCGCGAGCGAATTGCCTCTGGCGCGCGCTCTTCTGACGCGAGCGCCGAGTTGCCTTGTTTTTTTTTCCTCCGATCGGGAAAACAATGATACGAGGACCACTCGCGACTTGGCGGGTGCACCGTAGAAAGTGCAGTTTGCTGGGAGATTAGGTGGGCTACTTGCTCTGTTTACATTAACTTGGCTTTTGTTTTCTGATTCGATTAGGAAGTACCCTAGCTGTTCACCATGGCTATACCACCGCTGGTGAGCTCGACACCTCCACCACTGGATCACTTTGGAGAATCGGATGAAGATGAATTTGGAGACTTTACCACCGCTGGAATCGATGGTAAGGAATAATGTTATCATTACGCATCTTTAAAGATCTTTTCAAGTTACAATATGGCACTTTGTTAAGCAGATTTTATTCTTGGCAAATTTTTGAAAGCCTAATCATCATTCCTTATTTTAGGACTGTCAGTAACATCGGATTCTCCTCAAAAATTGTCCACACCGGTACCAACTCCATCATCGTCGCAGTGCGGCACACCCAGAATTAATGGAATAACTACATCACCGACAGTGACACCGTCATCTAAAACTGAAGACATAAAAAAAGTAACTGCTGATGAGGTTTTAACTGTGGAAAAAACCAATGATATTGTGAGCAGTATACATTTAGAAGATAGGACAGATAGTGGTAGTGTTAAGAACAGTGGCTTTGATCGTAACAGTTTATCACGCATTAGCGACTTAGATTTGCTCGATAGTGATGATGCAAAAAATTTTAAGAGCAATAGTGATAGTTCAAACCATTTTCAAGACATTTATAATGATAAGAGTACTGTTAATAATGACTTAGTTAGTTGTAATAATAGTAGTTTAGACGATAGTGGTAAAACAGGGAGTGAATTGGAAGATTCATTGAGCAACTTGGAAGTTAATGATGATCCGGAGCCTTTAAGTTTAATTTTGGATGATCCCAATAGTATTTCAGATGTACCACAAAATCTAGATGATGACTTTTATGACTATGAAAATTATAAAGATCCATTGGAACAAGATAGTCCTGCTAGAGAAAAACCAACTATAGATTTGTCTCTTAATTTGCCAGAAAATTTTCAAGAACAGAAAGTACAAAATGATATATTTACAAAGTATGATGTGTCTTCTATTGACAAGTGCAATAATAGTGATGAGTTTTTTTCTTGTACAAACGATAGTGTACAAGAGAAATTTAGCAATGATTCTAATGGTATTAATCATATCAATCATGTGCAAACAACATTGGATCAGTCTAGTTTTTCTCCTGAAAAGAAACAAATAAAAGAGGATGAATATGATACACACCGAAATTATGAATTTGGTGGATTGTTGAAAGAAACTGCTATTAATGAAATTAATTATGATGAATCAAATTGGGAATGTAAATCAGCAGCAACTTTTACTAACTTTAGTTTAAGTTTCGATGATTCTGCTAATGAAAAATCAAATATAGATTGTAAATTTGTAAATAATGCATTAGATGTCAATAGAGACAATGATTGCCTCAATTCAGAGAGTGAATGTGTACTAGAGGACAAATTGGATAGTTTTGAACAATCAAAAGATTTTTCTGACCCAAAGACTGCTCATAATGTGGAGAAAGATTATCCATGTTCTACGGATGCCAATGAAACTGAATATACAAATAAAATCAGTAATCTTGAATGTACTGTTAGTGACAGTCCAATTTCAGAAGCTGACTGTGATTTTTCCAACTTTCAAGATCAACAAATTTTTTATGAAGAATCAGTATTTCAAAACGGTTACACTAATGAGTGTGATAGTCCAAATTCAAATCAAATAAGTGACAAATCAGTATATTCTAGTAATTCTAATTATGCAGATGACTTTCAATCACCACTGCCTAATCTTGAAAATGTTTCTGCCAATGAAGAACTTGAAAAAAATGGAAAATATACATCTGATGTTTGTGCCACATTTGAAAAATCAAGCAATGAATTAACAGATACTTTTGCAAATTATCAAACAAAAACTGTAGATGAACAAGAACAGTTTGAAACGTTTCAAACGGCAACTAATACTGACGATGATGATTTTGGTGATTTTGCGGATTTCTCGAGCGCTCCTATAGAAAATGTTAACACAAATGTAGATTTGAGCCAAAACATAGGAAAAGCAGAAACTTTCAATGACGATGTAGTAGACGATTTTGGTGATTTTGCTGACTTTGAATCTTCTGCTCCTGTAGATGAAAGACCAACTATTAGTTTAAAAGAATCTATAAGTCGAATAGAAAATAAGAATGTAAGTTTAGTTTTTCAAAATTTTTTAAATTTTTTATATTCATATTTAATTTTTTGTAGAATTGTAGATTTAGCAACTGCTCGCTGTTATTACGTTATTAAATTTTAAAATTAAGTAATTAAAAAAATTATTAAATAATTATATTATTATAAATCTTTTACAGGCTGCTAACAAAATTGAAGATATAATTACTAATATGTTTCCTCCATGTTCTGAAAATCCTGAAATAGATTTACAGCCATTAATACTTAAAAGTGATAAAATATGGAGAAGTTTAAAGAGTGTTGAAGAAACTAATGCACTTAGTTATCAATGGTCAAATAGCTCTAGTAATAATGCACTTCTAAATGCTCTTGGCATTGACTCTCGTAATATTGTAAGTATTTCTTTATATAAACGTAAAAATAAATAAATACATGTAACCCTGTTATGTTTTTATACAATTCATAATTTAAAAAGTTTAAAAGAAATGTGTTCATTTATTATAGTTATTTGGACCACGATGGAATCCAAACATTCCTAGATTTGCAGCAAACTTAGGTTTCTCTCCATTGGAACCTGTAAAAGCATCCGCAGATTCACAACAAATGACTGCACTTACTTCTAACAAAGTCCCCAATACTACAACTTCATCAGAAGTAAGTAGTTTTAATTTTCTTTTCATTCTTCGAGAATTAACTGAATTGCAAACGGAAGTTATGAGTAAGTGTTCACACTCTAATGAATAATTTCACAATAGGATGTACCTGCTGCACAATTTGATTGGAATAGCTCGGGATTGGTGAATCCACTAGATGGGAGTAAGTATTTCTTTCAGCTTTTAACAATTGGTCAAGGTTGCTTAATTTATTATTTCTGCCTGCTTTCTCTTAATGGTCTTGTTCTTTAAATTAGATTTTTTCATAACTAGATTTGCTTTTGTGGTGGTTCTAAAGTAAAAATTTATGTACAATTAACTATACAGGTGGCGGGTTATCTGCTCTTCTACCACTGGATTTATTATGTCCCTTTGATCCTTTACTAACATCCCATTGTTCCGCTCATTCTGAATCCTATCATCATCATGCTACTTCTGCCAGGAGCTCCATATACAACTGTAAGTGTTTAAGCTAGTTCTCCTCGCAATTAAATTTTTGATGTAATAGATGCATACTAGAAATTCTATAATTTTTCTTTAAAGGCTTAATAAAGAATTATAATTGAGATTTTTATTTTTAGTAAATAGTTATTATTTTTTAGATAATGTTTTCATAACAACGTTAAGTCCGTTGATAATTAACGATCATATTTTTTAATTAATTTTTATGAAATTAAATAATATTTTTATTATTAACAGATCCCGTAGAAACTAGTTCCTCTCAAGACTACAAGCAGGCACAATCAAGCAAATCACACAGATCAAGTAGTCACTCTTCAAGCAGTCCACCAAAGCCCCAGAAGCAAGCATCACGAATAATAGAACCATTACCTGGACCAAGTACAATAGACTGGAAAAAAGCAGATTCTGAACCAAGAGTAAAAAGTGAAACACAAAAGACTTCGAAAACCTCACAAACTAACAAACCGTTCCTAGTGAGCAGCAGCTCAAGCAAATTAGACTCCACAAGACCTGAAACTAGTAGGTCCGAAAGCCATAGGTACGAGCAACATAGAAAATCGTCGTTAAATAAGAGAGAGCACTTGCAAAATCCTGAACACGTTGTACTAGACCGGTTTGGTAGGCCGATGACAGTGAGGTCGGAAACTATGAAAGTGTTGAAACAACTACCAGATATATCTTTCCTAAGCGCGAGAACATTACTTTATAATCCTGAACAGAAGCACATTATTCAGGATCTAGGTGCAGTTATAAATCGAAAAATGCCTGGCTGAGTAACATCGGTCTGAATACGCGTTTGAAAAGGCAAAGGAAATACACTTGTTTAACTGATAATTTTTTTAAAGCGACGGGCAGATTTTATAAGGACTGTGTTAACTATTGAATAATTATTTATTTAACGTAAAATATTCTAACAGTGTTAATTCAACATTATTTGTATGAATTAATCTAACATACGTAAAAATATTTTTTTAATAGAAACGTGTATATTTTACGTTACCATTTTTCTAACTAGTTTACTCCATAAAGACTAACATATATACCTATTTACTTCACGATATTATAAATAATTTAATTAATTTTTATTTTAATATAGAAAATTAATTATTGTCATTTTTTTTTATTTCAAACAATAAGTCAAAAAAATATTTTTAAAAAATATTTAACTTTATAGGTATTAAACTTTTTTAAAACGTAAGACTTAATTTAAATAATATTAATTCTGGAATATGTATACTTTTTTATTAGACAATTTCAGTAATGTATCATATTTTATCAAGCCCGATCCTAACAATTTTTAACAATCAAACCTTCTAAAGTGAAAGCAAACTTTTGCCACAATTCAAACTGTATTCAGGCCTATGTTGGACGAATAGCTCTTCCATCAAAGAATCAGGTCAACACCCATTCACTACTGAAAAAGAAATACAGTAGACGTTTCGGTTCAAAATTCCTCATTCTACCTACATAAACATTTGACATTCCATGAATGCTGTAGACCTTGTGATTCCTAGCGCAATTAACGAAAAACTTATCACTTTGTAAGACTTCGAATTTTTAATACGTATCAAAAATATCATTTGTATGCATAAGTTGGTTTTTTCAATTCCAAAATGTGAAAGATTTTTGTACGTTGTACTTAATTTACCAATAGATAATGTTTAATAGCTTCTAGACTCTTGAGTGGACGATTGGAAAAAATTAGAACGCCTTGGAGTCAAAAATTGTGAAAAAAATTCTTACATTATTTTATATTTGATTGACTTTTTCATGATAAAAGATAAAAGAAAATTTGTTTCAGTTTACTTTTGGAGAACTTTAAGGCGAATTTCTTCTCTTTTTTTTATGTCCTAAAAGTTCGGTCCGTATTCTAGTCTACTAGAGTGTTGTACAGTACTATATTTAAAGTATTGTGTATTATTGTTTACAGACAGTTATAATATGTTATAGTTATTGTTGTTGATTTTAATTAGTGATATTATAAAAGTATCTTAACAATAGCTAAGGGTATTTGGGATATGGGTTTTTAATAAGCTTTGTGCACCAATATTTGTATACTTGTCTCATTCTCGCCTAAACATCACCTAGAAAAGAAAAAAAAAAAAGAATTGAAATAAACTTAGTCCTACATAACACAAACATTGCACTTTATTGATTTGAATACTATGGTATATTCGTTGAAAGAAAGTGCTAGCAATCATCGATGCATGATGATTCAACTCAAGTTAATTAACTAGATTAACTAATGAGTACCTTAAGAGGATACCGCAGTGACTTATTGAAGAATGGTCACACAGTAAGGATTTTTAAATATGTAAAGAATAATTAATGTATAACTACTTGCTTTAAGTAAAGTCTAAATTTTCAATGCATTTAGCCGATACCAATTTTTCAATGATAAAGTCAATAAAATTGATGGAATGAAAGAGGTAAAAGTAGCTTTATGATACATAAGAGACTTACTTAAAAGTAAATAAACTTTCAAAATACTTAAATAGACTGCAAGAGTCTCTTGTGAATCGCTTGATTAATTTGGCGTTTAAAATTTTTTTGTATGCAATTGTACAGTATAAATAAAACTAGTTAAAATATTTTAAAAATTAAAAAAAAAACAAATAAAATTTTTTAATAAGTCACTTGAGTGTGTACCTTAAAGAGTAAATAATAAATTCGATTAAACTTACATGTACTTAACTGCGTCATAATCAATATTTGCGATGATTATTAAAGTAATAAATACTTGTCAATAACTGCTAAATACGTTAAGTTCGTTATTTATTAATAATGATATTGTAATATATATTTTATGTAAAATATTGTGGATATTATAAATATATAGAAAATGTTCAAAAATTTCAAATAAGCTTTTCTGTAACATTAATGCGGATTGAGATAACAAATTAATTTGTTATTTACGTAATTACCATGTTTTCCTATTTGAAGTCCACGTGTTTTCTATATATACTCTATTAATTATCTCTATTAAAACATATTCCATCATTACGTAGTTCTTTTTAGAGCATATTTGAATTTTTTTGACCACTAATATGCTGTGATTTCAAACTCCAATTTTTAATGCTCTCCTACAATTGATTAGAGTTTTCAGCAGTAGCCAATTAGAGCAGGGCCTTACTTGAAAAATTACAAAAAATCGACCAGTAGCGCCACCTGATACACAATGCACTGCACGGGTTCCCGGATCCGCGATCCCGCGTTCTGCCATATAACCGCGGCTATGGCGAGTTGAATCTCAAATACGCAGATAAAATTGACGAAAAAAGAAAAACCAGTCTTCGAAGCTGAAACAATTGCGCGGGTAAAACTGTGATGTTGGTTAACAAGTGCTATTGTTCGGAGTTTCATTTCTGGTGCGAGGGATTGTTTTTTTAAGAGAGTTTAATGATTGTTCAACTGCGCATATAGCAGCTGCTCCAAAAGGTATGTAACGTTTTTGTTTCGTTTCGGAGCTCTGACGCTTACTCTTGTTTGTTAGGTTAGGTTTACCTACTGTATATTAAATTAAATTCATTACAATGTTTACAATCACTTATCGCAAAGAAAAATGTTCAGAGTATAATTGTTTCAATACATTCCCATTTTTTTAAAAATATTTTATTTCAATTTAATACTTTGTTTTTGTACCACTATGTATTATATATAGAGCTTTGTATGTTTTAAATGTTCTTTTAAATCTACATTGTTTTATTTAATTAATAATAAATAACAATTTATTTATTTTTAGAAAAAAGTTATGGCACGAATTACTAGAAGTAGGCAGGATCCTGCATTAAAATCAGAGACTAAAACTATTACATCTGCTGCAACTGCTACTACTATTGCTGTTAAGAATGCAAAAGAAAAAAGTAGCAAAGCTAAACTAAGTACAAAAAAAGGATTAATTCAAGATGAGAATATAGTACCAACAAGAAAAGGAAAAAATAATAATGCTATAACAAATGTGAAAAAAGCAATAATACAAGATGAAAATGCAAGGCCAATTGTCAATAAAATTAAAGCAAGTGTAAAAACTTCTCAAGCAAAGACCTCAGTATTAGGATCAAAACTACATCCAACCAGAAAAAATAATTCTTCAGGTCGAAGAAGTTCAATTCTGGCTCTTAAATCACCAGTCTTGCGAGACAGAACTAATAATACAAGTAATAATGAGCCTATCAGAAGTGATACTGATACTATAAAGAAAGATGTACAATTAATTGAAAATAAAAAAATAACAAAAACTAAAGTTGTCAAGAAATTATCAAAAAAGAATAACAATAAAAATGAAGGTGAATTACAAGTATCTATTAAAAAATATATAGTTAAACAACCAGTCGTTCAAAACAAAGAAATTATAAAAGAGAATATTACAAAAAAGAAAGACAGTGTATCTAATTTTAATGAAAATGAAAATAATCAAGACCAAGTTGGTTCTACAAACATTCCAGATTCAAATGCTACGAAATCAAGAAAGAAAAATAATCTCCCGATGGAATCAGTAGTGGAACAGTTAAATCTGGAAGATAAACTACCAGAAACTAAAAATAAAGAATTAGATAAAAATAAGTCTGTAGACGGAAATGTTCCAGTGCAATCAGATGATATTAATAATAAAGATAATGAAGAAGAGGATAAAAAAATAACAAATAAATTTTTCAAACATAAAAGAGAAGTAAATATTGCAGTAAATCTTATGAATAGAAAAAATCCAAAAAGGCTAGTTAGTAATCGTAATAAAGTTACAACTAAAAAGGTTGTCGATAATGATAAAACATTTAGTCCCAACATGAAAACACAAAGAAAATCTACTAAACCTGCAGCAAAGAAATTACGAACCCGAGTAGTTAAAAATTATTGTGAAGTATCAAGAGTAGTTTCTCGGGATTCTAAATCTGAGAAAAAGCAAACAAATGAAAAAACTCCTGCAATAGAAAATGATAAAAAAGGAGTACTAATTTACAAAACGATTGAGTTGTCTCAAGAAAATAACAAGGATAAAAAAGAAGTTTATGAATTCCCTGACGATTCACAAGAAAGTGGACAAAAAGTTAAAAAACAAAAACGTGTAGTAAAAAAGCCCACCGTAAAACGCGCGAGAAAAGCACCAGCATTGCCTACTACGTCTCAAAAAACAAAAAAGAAGCCACTTGAGAAAGTTCCTAACAAAGTGCAATTTAAAGAACAACCGATAACAAAACAGCCAAGAACAGAAGTAAAACAAGTCGATAAAAACAGTGGTTACACAAATATCGAAATTCCTGAAGATCTTCAAAATGCAGGTGACAGCACAATTGCAGAAGCTTCAACTATTAAAATAATATCCGATAAAAGATTAGAAGTTAGTGAAAGAATTAATCTAATGGTGACTCCATCAGCACCCAAAACAATAAATTCAGAACTGAAATTATTTGGTCCAACAAATGCTATTACATCTCAACCCAAGATTCAATATAGCAATATGGTTAATCATTCCTTAATAAGACAATCAATGTCACCAATAACAAAAGAAATTGATAACTTTGACATTGGAAGTCCATGGAGGCCAATAGATGCTTTTTCTCGAGTCCAAAAAGTAGTGCAAAGTACACCTCAAATAAATAGATTGTTAGCAGGACGAGAAAGGAAACCACAAGTACAAATGAATTTAAATAAAAAGTCTATTGGTTCTGAAGATACAATACATCTTTCTTCTATATCTAATGAAAAATTAACTAAACAAAAATCAATTAAGGATGTAACTCAGGATCAAAAGGAAAATGTATCACCAAGAAAGTTTGGAACTGTACTATCCAATTCAAATTCAAGTTCGGAACTGTCTAATTTCAAATTAAAGCAAGCTTCACTGCAAAGTAAATTGCAATCACCACTGAAAGCCGCATTGCCTCCATCTTCCTTTGGAAATGATTTAGAAATGCAAGATAATATTTTACCAATTTCAACTACTCCCAATAAAGAAAATAATACTTTAAGCCCAAACAAATCATCAAAAAAGAAAATTCAGACACCAAGTCCTTTTAGGTTTGATAGAATGCGATCTTCTAAAAGAATAGGTATGTTATAATCTAATATCTAAAAAGTATATTCAAAAAATTAATTAAACACTTTATAATACAAATTTCTTTTTTCCAGCTGCTATTGCATCTAAGTCTAATACAGAAAATTCAAATTCACAAAAAGAAAATAAAGATCCCAATGCAATTGCCGGACCAACAGACTGTGATAAATCAACTGCATCTAATGCAGTTGCTGGACCATCAGATACTGAAAAATCAAAATCAGTTATTTTGAGGCAGTCAAATCTCAATAATTTCTTAAATTTGGATGAAATGCCTGAAAGTTCACGCATTTTTACCCCTCACGGTATTTTTGACGATATTCATTCTACTCCAATCAACGGAAAGAAACCGCAACAAATTTTCGAAGAACCAAATATAGAAAATGCTTTTGGTTTCGATGATTGCGAAGACAGTGAATTGAATGAAATTTCAGATATTCAAAAAACGTCAGGTCCTATGATTGCTACTGCAAAAGACGTAGCGAAAAGTGTGAAAGGAAAACTGTTTCCGAATGCAAGGGTAAAGTCGAAAAGGATCTCTGAAAGTGAGGTAAAGAAAACATTGTTGAAAAATGTTTTAAAAAAAAATATAGCAGAGCCAAAAACTCCTGAAAATGCAAAGCCAGAAAAAAATGATGAAGATAAAGAAAATGAAAAGAGTCTTAAGGATCTAGAAAACAATAACGAGCCTGCAGATCCAAAGAAAGCTCTTCTAGAGGCTGTATCATTCTCTGATACATTTGATGTTCTTTCTGAGAATGGAGAGGATCTAAGTTCACAAGTTCCTGATGAAATACCCTTATTTGTTGATTTGCAACCAGTTCGTTTTACAAAGGTATTTATCCCCATAATAATATGTTAAATATTTCTTAAACTGATGCATAACATCTATATTTTTATGCTAATAATTATTTCAGCCTCCAAGACGATCGTATAATAAAAGAAAGAAAGGAGTTTGTTTTAATACTAGCAGAGATGATTCTGAAAATGATGAAGATGTGGAAGAAGAGAGGCCGAAAAAGAAAAAGAAGAAAGAATCTAGACTCAGCAAGGAAGAGCAAAAAAGGTTACAAGAATGGGTCAAAAACACAAATCAATCATTCAAGGAAATTGATCACTTTGATTTAGTAGTGGAATAGTTTAGATTTTTTAGTAAAACATCTCTATTTTTGGAAGTTTATGTATGAAAAGATGATAGCAAAGTGACTGCTTTTCGATCCTACTTTACGATTGCCACACTGTAAATATAGGTATTAATCGCATTGTATTTTTTACTAATTAGCAGTCATAACATTTTCAATCAAAACCTGATAATACTGTTTTTAAATTTAAATTTAAAAATACTTATTAGTATTCCTTTCTGAGAGGTAATGTATGTTGTTGGATTTAAAGTCTCCCTATTATATAAATATATTTATAATATACTTTGTTTGAGCATACTTTTTGGACATACCTCGTAAATTTTAAAAACACTCTTTAAGAGCACAAAGTTTTCGAGTTTAATTATGAAATTTGTATTGTAAAATAATTTACTTGAAATGAACTTGACTTTGTAATGATCCAACCGGTAATTAATCACGTTTCTATACTGCTAAGAGCGCTTACTAAGATAAAGTCTGGTGTTTTCTTTTGTACTTTTATATTTTTTATACCTATTACCTATAAATAATTATATAATATAGTCGCAATGAGTCTCATTTTAGCTTATGGACTTTCACTTGTATAAATAAATATGTATATGATTTATAAAAAAAAAATTAAATAAAAAAAATTAAAATCGTTATTTTATGTATTTTTTTAGACCCGGCCCTTTTCAAAATATGTCGATTTCTACATTTGTCATCAGTTTCATTATTAATTTATTTATACTTTTTTTATATCATAGATTATTAAGACTATCAGCTTTATGTTTACTTCTCTTTAACGTTTCTTATAGCAAACCGTCGAGCCATTATAGCCAAACTCCAAACGGGACACAGAATGTGAATTTAGTAGAACGAAATGTGCTTCGAAAATGCGTTTATGTTGATAGGTATGCATTCCATTCAAGGACGAGTATAACAAAGAGGGTTGTTTTTCCACCAGAGGGCTACTGGTAGTTTATTTATATTTACGCGCGCCAGGCATAATTGTCTCTTGTTATTATATATATGCGGGGATTGAGAACAGGAAGCGACTTGCAAAGCTGCAACTTTACCGACTACGTTACATCTTCGTCAAATGTACCTATCATGATATTTGTGAAGACATCGAGTTCATTATTCATTTGTCAGATGATTACTGTAATTGTTTGAACTTTTTACATTATTGGAGCCTTTCGTTAAATGTTCGATTTGTGCAATTATTAGCAAATGATTCAGATTTACGAACTACAAATCGTCTCACGGGTGCGATGAGGTAAACAAAGACTCTCGTTGGAGGTATAGTGTTTTTAAAAATCCATGATTCAGTAAAAGCTAACAAATGAAAAAAAAGATTCAAAAATCTAAAAATGGTTCACAAAGAATGACATTTAATAAAACGACTAAATTATCTCAACAAATGGATGAAGATAGAAAAGTTTACAATTTAAGGGTAACAAAGAAGAAGAAAAATAAAGATGAAGTTTGTGAATCTACTAAAACTGCACCAAGGAATATGCGAAAAAGACCTGTTACAAATTATTCCGAAACACTAAAAGTTGTAAAATCTAAAACTGAAGAAAAGAAAGTAAATAAAAAAAGTTCTGTAGTTATAAACAGTGATAAAAGAGTACCTATTTATAAAACAGTAGAGTTAGTCGAAGAAAAAGTCCAGAATCCAGAAGAGATTTATGAATTTATAGATGATGATTTACCAGAAACTAGTCAAAAAGTTAAAAAAAAAAAGTACAGGAAGCCTTTAAAGCAAGCAAAAAAATTAATTAGAATACAGTACATTGGTTCTATGAAAGCAACAAAACCAAGAAAAAAAGCTTCTAAAAATGTGCAATTAAAGGAACAGAAAAAGCAAAGTATTACTGAACTAGAGCAAAATCTTAAACACAATGTTTCCATTAATATGAAAATTCCTGAACATCTGCAAACTGCCGGCGACTGCACAGTTGCAGAAGCTTCAACTATTCTAAATAAAATATCGGATCAAAGGCTAGAAAAAGGTAACAGAACTAGTCCTAATAGTTCTGTTATTTCTTCTCTCAATACTCAAGAAAGTGATATGAGTAATTATGCTTTAATAAGACAATCCATATCACCAATAGCAAAAGAAGTTGATAACTTACTTATTGAAAGTCCAAGAAAGTCAACAGATACCTTTTCTCAAGTTCAAAAAATAGCACAAAGTACACCTCAAATAAACAGAGTGCTAGTAGGACAAGAGAAGAAACCACTAGCACCAATGAATTTAAATAAGTCTATTGCTTCTGAAGATACAATTCATCTTTCTTCTATGGTTAATGAAAAATTAACTAGTCAAAACATGGCTGATGTAGCTCAGGTTCAGAAGGAAAAAAATGTATTACCGAGAAAATTTGGAACTGTTATATCAAATTTAAATTCTGTTGAAACTGTAACTACAACTTTGAAACAAGCTTTACTTCAACAAAAACAATCGTCACTGAAAGCAGTTTTGCCTCCAAATTCCTCTGAAAATTATGAAAATGATCAAGAAATGCAAGATGATATTCTATCAGAGTCCTCAATCCTGACTGCAGGTAACAGAAAAGCTAACAACATTTTAAACCCAAACAAATTATTGAAAATGAAAATTGATCAAATATTAAGACCTTTAAGATTTGAAAACATAATACAATCTTTTAAACAAATAGATAAATAATTCATATTCTTTTAGAATTTACAACAAAAAATTCTTATTTTAATACATATTTCTTTTTTCAGTTTCTAGTGAACCTAAGTCTAACAAAGAAAAGTCAAAGACTCAAAAAGAAAATAAAAATCCTGAATTAGCAGCTGGACCATCGAAGTCCGAAAAGCCAATAGCAATTGTTTTGAAACAGTCAAATCTCAATCATTTTTTAAATTTGGATGAAATTCCAGAATGTACACGTATTTCTACACATCACGGAATTTTTGATGATGGCATCAACTCTCCTATCAATAGAAAGAAATCAAACTTAGAAAATAAATTTGGTTTAATAAATTATGACTACAGTGAAAAATTATCACCTACTAAAGAAAAGTCAATTCCTATAATTGCAACTGCAAGAGATGTAGCAAGGAGTGTGAAAGGAAAACTATTTGTGAAAGCAAGAGTTAAGTCATCGCTTACAAGAAGAGTGCCAGAAAATATGATAAAGAAAACATTGTTAAAAAATATTTTAAAGAATAACGCACCAAAATTAAAAGCTCCTGTAAATGAGGAGATTGTAAAAGAAAGTGATACTGTATATGAGAAGAGTAGAAATAAGAGTCTTGTGGGTGACGAGAATGAAAAGAGTAAGAGCCTCATGGATGAAAATGAAAATATGAATATTGTGGAAGATGAAATAGAGAATAATGTAAGTTTTATGGAAGATGAAAATGAGAACAATGTAAGTTTTATGGAAGACATTAGTGAGAAAAATGCAGGTCATAAGGAAGATGAGAATGAGGAAAATGCAGGTCATGAAGATGAAAATAATGAAACGAATACAAATCCTAAGGGTATAGAAAATAGTAACATTTCTTTAGATCCAAAAAAAGCTTACGTAGATTCAATATCTTTCTCCGATACGTTTGATTTTCTATCCGAGAATGGAGATGATATAAGTTCAATAATGCCTGAGGATATACCGATATTTGTTGATTTGGAACCGGTTCATTTTTCACAGGTACTTTTTTTATATGATAATTTAGAAAGAAGTTACTTTTATTACAGATTATTATTATTGTTTATTTTAGCCTCCTAGACGCTCTTACACGAAAACCAAGAAAGCAATTTTTTTCAATCCCAGCAGATTCGACTCTGAAAGTGAATGTTCTGAAGGAGATGATTATGATAAGCCAAAGAAGAAAAGAAAGAAGGCATCCAGGCTTAACAAAGAAGAGCATAAGAGAATGCAAGAATGGATCAAAAGCGTTAACGAAACATTCGATGAAATCGATCGGTTCAATTTAACTATCGAATAGATTTATATTCTTAGTAAAAGAACTTCTATTTTTCAAGCATGTGCGTAAAGGGGTGATATGCCTTGCAGTTGAGCTGCATGTAAATGTAGGTATTAATCGCGTTTTATTTTCATTATTTGCTTTATTTATTTTTTTTTTTCATTTGCAGAAAAAGATCAATGCTAAAAAATATTTTTTTTTAAAGATTTTATAATTTGTTATTGTTCTTGGATATGCTATGGTAAACTCTATTTGATTAGGCGGTAATCCCATAAAAAAGGAGGAAAAGAACAAAATAGTTATGCAAGCTCTATAAACTCGCAAAATTTAGAGTGTAACTAAAAAACTTAGTAAAAACTTTTTTTAATTTTAATGAATCACTCTTTCACTTGTTTGTACTTGTTGTTATTGGTGATCAATCGCGTTTTTACAATTAATAACGCATGCTTTGAAAAAAGAAACACAATCTCGTCGAAAAATCAAAAATTACGTTTAAAACTTTTGTATTTTATATATCGATTAAATACATGTTACGAGAAGAATTCTTTATGAAATAAAGAAAGGAATCAAAATAAAAAAAAAGTAGATACGTCAGTAAATAATTCCGCGCTTCTACAAATACGCGCGAAAGTGTATTTCCTCGCGGCCTTCGACGCGCTAAGTACTTTTTGCGCAGCGCGCGAAGAAAGAAAGGAAGAAAGAAAGAAAAGTTTTCGCGCTCCCGCGGCTTATCGCGCGCTCGCGGTTTTGCACTTTATTCGGCGCGCACAAAGCCGCGCGCGCGAGAGACGCCTTTTCGCGAGCGGCCGCGCTGAAATCTTACTCACCCGGGGACTGATAAGGCCGCGACGCACACACAAGGAGACGACTGAGTAATTCGCGATAACAATCGCATCGCGCCAATTAGATTCGAATCCTTTGTGCGTCGCGCGCGAACCCGCGAGCTTTGATTTCGCGCTCTCCCTACTCTCCTCGCTCGCCGATTTCCGCCTCATCCTTTGTCTCGTCCCCGTTTGCTTACGATCGGAGGACTGAGTCTCATTTGATTTTTTTTTTTATTCGTTAAAACGCGCAGTTCGGATTGCGGGATTCGCAAATGCGTCTGACGGAGGTTACGTTATTGCGCTTTAAATGTTTCAACCCTGCGATTATTATAGCAAGGACGCTTGCAAATATAACAAAATGATTGATGTAACACGGAAAAGATAAACAGTAGATTTAAGTTAGATGATGACGATAAATTGTCAAGTTTATTTCACTGTAAGTATCAGTGAAGACAGCTTGAAAAAAATGTAGAATTTATTTTTTAGAAATGTAAAATTAACATTTTAGAAGTGTAAGAATATACTTATATTATTTTTACTGTTAAAAATGTTAATTTTTATTCTGATTTTGCAATGCTGTTTTTACTTTATCTAATTCAGTAGATTTTGCTCGTGCTGTTTATTTTTATCCGTGAAGAAGGAATCAACTAAAAGGAATAACAACGTCTGTTTTTTTGTTATAGATTGATTTGCGAGGAAAATTTCTGATTATTTCTACTGGAATCGATAATCCTTGAGAGCATCCCCTTTAATATCCTCGTCGGAATATGTCCCACCTTAGGAATATAAATCTCCTCGCAGCCTTTATTTATAGTAGGTACTCTAGGAAAATGAAAAGGCGCGTCTTTCACCGCGGCGACATCCATTAAAACTTATTACACAAATTCAGTCATCTTTATTCATGGCCAGATCATAATCCGCGAAACTATACAGGCGGCATCGGAGAGGAAGAGTCAAAGGCGAAGGGCGGCGCACAGCACGAAAAGCGGATTTTCGTCCGCAGGCGAGCTCGCCGGATTAGTTACGGCAGGAGGCCGAAGGGGGGAATCGGAGACGCTGAAGGGGGGCCGCCCATAGCGATGCACCCCATTGTGCGTCCGTCTCCTTATCTCGCAACGTCGAAAGGGACACGCTCGTGTAACGCACACGTCGCTCTTTCGGCTAGCACTTGCCTCCGCCTCGGCTTTCTTTTATCTAAATAGCGGCGTGGAGCGTACGCGCGCGCACGATGCGTCTTTTGTGGAGCGGTGTGTGCGCGCGCGCCTGGAAGTGAGATGTTTGGACAGAGATAAAGCCATTTCCGTTATCGGGGATCCTTTTATTTTACGCGTGCTATTGTGCCTGCGGACGAACGACCGCCCTTTCACGAGTTATGCGCTCAGAATGACCCCAGGGGCGGCAAATTTTTCTTGGGGAGAGTAAGGAAAGGTGGATTGTTTTAGTGTCTTAGTTCTGTGGCTTTATTAAAATTCTATTATGGTTGTTTTACTATTATTTATGTCGCTTTAATTTTATTGTGATTTATCGTTACTGAGGCATTTGCAATTTTCTTATTTAAATATTTTCATGAAAAGGTCATTTTGAAAAAAATTACCATATACTTCGGTTGTAACGTCTATAACGAAGTGCATAAAAGAAATGATTGCCAATCAACAGGATTTATATAATTAACAACTCATTCTTTTCTCGTGACTTAACTTCAAAATTTACGGCATAATAATTTCTTGTTTTCGTCAAATACTGGACAATTTTTATCAATTTGATAGATCGGAAACATTATTTCTAAAATTAAATTAGGTAATTTTTGTAGTTATATATAGATAATATCTTATAAAACTATAGGTAGAATGGATGTGAAGTGACATTTTTAAAGCAAATATTAAAACTATATATTTCAAAAATATGAAAAATGAAGTTAAAAAGTTATGCGTAGCTACCACAAATATTAACAATAATATTACCTCCTTAAAATAAGAAAATTAATGTTTATTTCAGACAATAAAATATACATATTTCTTTATCATTTTTTGAGACAGAGAACTTGAACTCGCTAATGAAACGCATCGAACAAAGTAATCGGCCGCAGTGCATATAAACTGTCTTTTGAAGAAAAAAAAGTAATAAAAATAAATAATCGCGTGACGTCAAAGAGGCGGCGCGATCGTGAGACGCAGCGCAGTCGAAGTGCGCGTATCGCACGCCTAAGTGTATCCCCTTGTAATTTCTCAGGGTCGATCTATCCGCGAGCTCGGGGATTGTTTCCTTTCGCGGCCTCCCGGCGACGCGAAATTCACGAGGTGCGATTCTCCGCTGGATTTATGAGGACGCGCTGCTGGATACTCGCAGTGCCGGATCGCCGATGAAGTAACAGCGCCGTGCCTCCTTTACGTCACTCGTTCGGGGTTACTGGTTATATTTCTCTGCGTTCATTGCTATTGTCGGTACGCTTTATATCAATGAAAAACGTATTATATTTTCCAAGCTCAACAATGAATTGTTTTGACAAGTTCGTGATGACGGAATGATAATTATTATCCATTAATCATTGTGAAGTTATTGAAAAATAAGTACGTAAATGTAGTTATGTACCTGTGTGAATATAGTGTGATGATACACATCATTCTTTATGCGTGAATTTGAAATTATAAATAAAAAATGTTTGGGAACAGACTATAAACACGAAGAAGTGAAAATAAGTATGAATTAGTCACTTTTTATTATACATTAGTGAATTTTAACTTAAATTAATGTTTCAAGCGTAGTAATTATAGTAAATATATTACTAGAAACAAATCAGAACTAGCTTTTAATTTCGTACACAGACTTAGATCATCCCCAGCGTAAGGCAAGCGCGAGCAATTTGTAAAATAACGAGAGCGCATTTGTAAGATCTCGAGCGAGCCGCGGCGCGCTTTCTCGATCCCGCCGCGGCGTTCAAAAATATTTGCGCAAACTCGAATAATTCAACAGGCCGAGCGGTGGCCTAAAAGTGAATCACGTCCCCGCGCACCTGGTTAATAAATAAAGCTCGCGAAGCCGCGCGCTTTATCCTCGGCGCGGTTTTCCGTCGCGCAGCCGCATTCCTGCAGCGCCTCCCGTACGCGCGCGCGCGCGACGATATATTCCCTTTCGGCGAGTCCGCTAATCCCCGTGAAATGTGTATAAATAAGAGCAGGCGCAATCGCCGGCGGTGCCGCTCCGAGAGCTTTGTTCCTGGGCGTCGCGTGCGAGCCGCACGTGCGTGCGTTTTTTCGCTCCTCGCGCGCCCCGTGGACGAGGGGAGAATCGCAGGCGCGAAGTTGACTCACATGCGCGATTTCGACCGCTTGGACGCTCGTTCTTTCTTCTTTTTTTTTATCGCCGCACGGTGGGGAAGTCGAGCGGAGGCGCCGCCGAAGTGTGCGGCGCGGTGCTTTTTTTTCTCGTTGACGGGGAAGGGATTTGCTGAGATAAGTGAAACACGTTATTTTTACGGGAGAGTTCAGTTTTTTTTTTCATGTATTTTACAATTTATTTTCTGCGGTGTTTATTAAATTTACGACGGCCGGAGAGATACCAAAAATGTCCGTGGGGTTATATATTCATTTCGTGTAGTCACGAACACTGTTAAATAAGTGACTTTGCAATCGCTTCTTCATGAATTTATAATTTCGTAATAGTACATAATTGATTTTTTAGAAGAAATTACTAAAAATTATAACTTAGTTAATTTTCAATAACAATAGATTTAATAATCAGTTAATAATAGTTAGAAAAAGACGTAACAGAAGTTCCTAATGTATACTTATACATAACTTTAAAATTTACCTTCAATCAATAAAGAAATGCGCATAAAGATAAAAAAGCGACACCGACAGAATTTATACTAATGACTAACTCTTTTTTTTCTCATTAACGTCACTAAAGTATTCGCCAATACTTTTTTCACACCGCGAACGTTAAAAAACTGAAATGTACGTGGAAATAGTTGTCTCAAAAGTTGCAATCAATTTCTCGTATAAATAATTCATTGAAAATTTATTCAAGCGAGCGTCGCCCTTCGGCTCACTTCGCCGGACTCGTGCTCTCCCCTGCGCACGAATTATGAGCACGGAGTCAGCGAGCGCGCGCGACCCTTCGCCGGCGATAAAGCTCCCGCGCGCGCACCCCTGCTAGTCGGTGAGAAAGTTCGGGGGATCGTATCCGCGCAAAGCGAGCAGTTATCTTCGCTCGTATTACGAGGGCTCGCGCCGCCGTCTCCTCGTTTCGCTACGCTTTTCGAGCGAGTTTGCCACTTCCCCCACTGACAATTGCTTATCTGTTTAAAAATAATCCAACTTACGAAGAGAAATTACGTTTTAATTCGATTAAAAATTTCGTCGGTTTGAAATCGAATGATTTATTTAGTCGAAGTAATTTTTGTAATTATGATTAAATTTTTATTTATAAGAGCCTTTTTTATAACCCTTACAAAAATAAACTACTGGACAAAACTACTGTAAGAACTGCTGCAAACTATTGAAAACTTCTGATGAATATCTTGATTTCAATAGTAAATTGGCAACTACTGTCAACATTTCATAAAATTCCTAAGTAGTTTACAAGCCGTTTACCTGTAGTATCCAGTTAATAGTTAGTCAGCAGTCGCCAATTTACTATTGGAATTATGTGATTTATCAGTAGTTCACCAGCAGCTTAACAGTTGCTTATCCAATAGTTTTGCCAATAGTTTTGTCCGTAGTTTATTTTCGTAAGGGAATGGATTAATGCAAAGAATAAAATAGCAAAGGATAAATTTGAGTTCTTTTAAATTCAAGTTTTATTTAATTTTGAAAAAAATTGACCTAAGACTCTTACGCTCAGAAGTCGCATAATTCATCAAACTACTCCACTAAAATTTAAGACAATACATACTTCAATAATAAATTGATCATTTTTAAACCTCAAAATTTTCATTAGCAAAGAAAAGAAGCTTAATGTTCAGCTCGATATCGCAGGTTCTCCCAGCAGCTACTTAAAACAAAGAGCCAGAATAAACATCGCTTTAATCCTGGAAACGTTCATTAAACGTCATAAGCGCGCAGCTGCGCTCGACCGACCTCGCCTCCGCGGGCCGAAAAACGCGCTCGAGAGACAAAGCTGTAAGCGAGCACACTGACTCTCGCGTATACCGGGCAATAACGCGACGATGTATATACGCGCTCGAGCGTCGGTTCGACTCATTAGACACCATAAGTACGTAACGCGCCGTTCCGCGTCGTTGGAGTCGCACTTGCGCGCGCGCGCGACTTCGCGCAGCTGCCCCATGGGAAAAGCGAATCTCGCGCTCACGCCGCATTTGCTCTCGCATTTGCAATGAACGCGAGTCCGCGCGCATTATGCGCGCTTTACGTAAGTGCGCGGCGAAGGGAGAAAAAGTGACCTCGGCTACTGTGCGAGCGCTTTTCTTTCCTGCTGTTTATTCGCGCTTTCTTTGTGAGCGCGGGGGGTCGTATTGTACTGACGGATCGAGCGGACGCGACGCGCCTCTTGCTGGATGCTTCGAGATAGCGCTGCGCGCGATAAAACGTTACAGTATTTTGTTTATCCGGCTGGTGCGGGCGCACTTGCTCGGTGTCGTCAATTTTACAGAGAGAAAATAGAAAGACGATGATTTCTGTAAAAATTTTGGGGCAAACGAATAAATAATTAGATCGGATATTTTCTTTCGTATGATTCCAATGAAATGAAAATTCACATTCGCGCGATGCTTTGAGTTTTTAAACTTTTGTTTAAATAAATGAGTTGCCACAGGTTTTTTATAATAAATTTACGATATTCTGAGTCGATCAAGGCCTGGTTCAATTTGCCATCCGTTCAGGTTGCCCTTAGGCCTGGAAGGCAGCAACCTACTCCCCCGCTTTTAAGGCCCCTTGACGTACACGACGATAAGTTACGGTCCAGGTGAGGAATCCATATACCCCTTTTATTTTCTCGAGTATAAGCTTTAACTCACACGTACTTGTTTTCCTTTGTCTTAATTTAAAAAATTTCGCAAATTGAAATCTCAAAATAATACAAGAATTAATTAATTAAGTTTTAATTAATTAATGAATAGTTAATTTAATTAATTTAATGAGTAACAGAAACACCGTATGCAAAATCGTACGTTACTACAGAGTAAAATATTGCTGAGTTTTGATGGAGACTAATTGAATACACGCCTGATTGTTTACCCCAAGTAACGAGCCGTTATTAATTTTTTACGCGTAATTTTTTTCACTTTAACTTAATAACCCGATGAATCAGTCGATTAAGATTCAATGCGGCTAACCGAGATTTCAAAATTAATGCGACTACCTCATTAATATCCAACGAAAGGCAGTACAGCGATAGAGCGGCCAGAAGGCACTGAAAAGATTTCCGCGCAGGTACAATCGATGACCTGAAAAAAAATAGTCGATTCCGATCGGTCGCGATCCCGAGCGCCGCTCGTTGCAGAGCCGAGGCGAATTCCCAGAATGATCGGCGTCAATTAATTTTCATCGCTCGGCCTTGGCTACCGTTTGCTTTTGCAGATCCGCCAAATATTACCGATTTCGCGGCCGAGCGCGCGTCGCACTCCTCAGCGGCCGAGGTGTTATCTTTTCGCCTGCGAGACGTGAAGCAACGGCCACTGGATCGCGTGTTATTTGTTCCTTTCTTTCTTTTTTACGTTGTCGCGATGAGATACGCCGTTTCCATTTTTTTTTTTTGCTTCCTGCATTTCTCGAGTGCGGAAGTGACCGATAGCGCCCGACGACTTGCTTTTCTTTTTTCCAATTTATTGCCGGTATCTTTATTTTTTTTAAAGCGAATTTTTGCAAAGTGCTCTATCGCAATCGAGTTACGTGATATTTCCTTAAGTGAGAATGTTTTTATAACTTGTTTTTTTTTTTTTCTCGGACAATAATATTTAGGAGCGATTGTTTATGAACGCGAACACACGTGCGCAACGAGCGTGTGATATTTCGCAAAAAGTTTAGGGTTTTATCGCAATTTCAAAGTAATCAATAGGAGTTTGATTAAAGTGAAGTTTAATTCGAAGTAATTGGCTTGAGGAAGATTTCACACGAAAAAAATATCATTCGTTTATTTATAGTAAATCTGTATTCGCTTTCTTTAATTCTTAAGGAAATAATAGTATCAAGCGATATTCCACTTAACGAATATTAATACCTATTATTAGTATCAGTTTAACACGAATTTCATGTCAAGTGGCATTGACATATTTTTAGCGCGTGCTTGGGTTTTTCCAAGATCCGATTTTTGTTTCGATTATTCACCCACAACTTTATATTTGTTTATTACACAAACATTTTTTTTATGTTTCTCAGATTCTGCATTATACACGTCTAAAATAACTGATACATTTATCAAAGCAAAATATTTTTATTTCAAAAAACAAAAATGTTAATTTTTTTATAAAAAATATTTTTTAATAATATTATGCTTCAACGCGTATTGAAGTGCAGGAATATAAAGGGCAAGATTTAAAGAATGATCAAATAGTATGTAGTAAAAGAAACTGAAAATCTTGAGATATTAAATCATTGTTAAATCACGTCGCAATTCCAGTTGATGCTTGTCTCGCTCCATATTTGGGGTACGGACTCATTGAAGGTTGAATATTTTTAACTGCATACCACGCTTATCAGTGTCGCAAATCGATAAGATAAGGCAGGAAGTACTGCAGTGCGTCTCCTATAAATGTTGTAAATTTCGCTCTTGGCGTAAAACATAAAAAGATAATGCAATCGTATAGCCAGTGCGCCAATGCTCTCTCTCACTATGTATCTGCCGACGAAATCTTTCGCAAAATTAATTAAAAATTTATTAACGACCACTCGTCGCGCATTAACTCCTGCTCAATACAATCGCTAAATGCTTCATCGACCCGCAGGTACACACGCGCGTTTAAAGTTTGTTTTTCACGTCCGGTGCGCAACGAGGCGCTTAAATTGCACACACACGCGAGGGGGCGTCGCTCCTCCTTGCGATTGCGCAACTCGTTGCGCGGCCGGAGAATCGAAAACGTGAGCGCATCTTTCGCGGGGAAAAAAGCGCATCCGAGGGGAAAGGCGCCTTCGGACGGTTATTAACGCGGCGCGCAATCAAAGCGCGACGCCTCCAATTTTTTTCTTTCTTCAATCACGTGCGGCTGCTTTTTTCCTCTCTCGTTAACTTCGTCTCGGGAGGAGAGAGCCTCGAGCGGCCAAGGATAGCCTACATTTCCTCGTGAGCGGCGCACGTGTGGTGTACGTACATGACGTACGCGAGCGCGCGAGGGTGTATGCAGGCGAACCGCACTGCTGCGGCGGCAATGACATTCCTCGGGCGGCTTTTCTTTGTATCGGCTTTATAACATCGCCTGCGTTTTTCGCTCGGCTTGAATTTTTAATTTTATCGGCGATAAGACGACGTTTACAGAGAAAAAGCGTGGACCGCGGTTTGCTAATAATATAATTGCAATGACTCGGTGCGGTTCAAGCTGAAGGAAGTTTTAAATTTTATTTGAGGTTTATGCGTGTGTGCCTTTTTTTATACATCCGATCTATTTGTATGTTTTATTAATTAGAATGTTTATTTTTAAATATACGAATTTAATTTATTTATGATTCAGACTTTTATGTTTGTCATGTTTTTAATAAAATTTCATGATGATTTAACCCTGCTTGAAATTGTCTAGTTTCCTCTCGCCGATGGATATTTCAAATTGGTCATTAGTGGCCGAAAATTGTTTCTCCAATGGAAGACAATTACACGATTTCTAGCAGAAAAATGTTTGAGTTAATTTTTCTTAATATAATATTGCGAAGATATCAAATACTTATGAATAAATCAATATATGCATAGAATCATTCTTCTTATTTATACGTTTACGTATTCACCTTCGTTTTTTGCTAAATTTCGAAATTTTAGCTTTCGTAATTAGGAGCACATGCAGACAAAAAAGTGACATTACAGACATTTTTTAATTCTTACCATGTTTCTTTATGTGACTTCGAGTAACTAATTCATATTGCGGAGAACTTTTGCGGTGTTTTAAATATCTCCAACCTTGAAATTTATAATTTGCGATTATTATAATTACTTCTATAAGTACAAAGGTTTCAAGAGGTTAAAAATAATAGAAATTAAAAGAGGCTTAAACAGAAAAATTCTTGTAAAATCTCGAAATTGTAACACTGACGATCAGGAGTTCATAAAGACGATAAAGCACAGCAACAAAATATTTTGAATTTAAACCGCAGAAAACACACTTTTATGTCCAAGAAAAAAAATTTAACTTGAGATTTACACGCGTACTTAATGTAACTTATTATCTTTTTAAGTATTTTTGAACTATTTAATTGTATTATTAAATACAATTATTACGTACTATTTTATTTTGTTATTGTTTATGTTTTTATTAATTTTTACCACTAGTAAAATGCTGGTTTATCCCTGTATAATTTTTTACAAAAAAAAATAATTTTCTCATTGGATCTTCACCCATCTAATCGTCAAAGTAAAAATGTCAATGAAAAACGTATATAAAACTATATAAAGCAATCAACGCAACGAAATCTCATCAATAAACCAATCGAAAGAAAATAAAAAAAACAAGCAAACGTCCATCACCAGCTTCATCTAATCGAACTATCCTTGCGATCATCCTTGCCAATCCTCACGCACGAGTATCGTATACCTGCACACTCGCTCGGAAAATCGGCGAGCGAGGAAAAAAAAGCGATCGGCGGCATCGCAGTCGCGACGAAATCGGCAAGGGCGCGCACTCGGCTAATGGCGTTCCTTGCGCCAGTTTTTTTTTTTTTTTTTTTTTCTTTTTTATCCGAAGGAGCCCGGGGAGTGCACGCGGCCTTGGCCGGCGGAAGCTGGCTCAGGGACGCGCGGCTCGCGAATTCGCGACGCCGCGGGAGAGATCCTCGAGGCGATTGCGAGCGGGGCAATCTTCGCGAGACTCGCCTGCCTCCTTAGGGAAAAGTCTATTTTTAGCCGGCTAATTGCGCGCGGCCGAGCTTTAATGCCGCGGAGAGCGCGCGCGCGGGCTAATTCAAACGCGGATCTCGTGGCGGATTGCTAGGCGCGGGGAGTCGACCCGATTTCCTCGGGTTGATTTATTTTAGATATTTACGATTTGCGGTTAATTATTTTTTACGGCGACGGTTATTTCTTTGCGATTTTCAAGGTATATTGTAGGTGTGCAAATGTTCATCTTATTTTTGTTTTTAATTATCGAATGCTAGTATGTTTTTTGATTCTGGATAGTTTGTATGACGAACTTTGACTTCTGATATGTTTTAAAATCTATGTATTTTTCCGTATTCTCTATTTACAAATTTATTTTAGAAATTGCGATAAGATAATTTGTAACTTATCTGCGGTCAAATAATATCATATTTTTAAATGTTCATATTTGAACTAAATGAATAAAAATTTTATTTTATTTGATTACAGTTTGTAATATTTATTTTAATTATAATATAGTATTATAATTAACAAACAGTTTGTGCATACATTTACAATAGTTTTTTTTCCACACGGCGCTTAAAGTGCGTACTTTACGCCCTAGGGGCGATAACCAAGGTACGCATTTTACGCCCCTCGTGCAAAAAAATAGTATATGCACCACGGGAGTAAGTAAAGAACACCTCAGATCGCATGTTTGTCACCCTCGCCTTCGGTTCGGGCGGACAATTACGTGCTATCTGAGACATTCTTTACTTTTACTCCCTAGGTGCATAATCTACTATTTAATTAATATGTAATTCTGCACGTCTATTTTTACTAAATGACTATTCCATTCTAATCTACCTTTTTTAAAAACAAAAGTACCTGTCAAAACAAACAAAGACATTTTAACGAGCATCTCAACGATTTCTTCATTTAACTTCCGAAAAAGAGCTGGAGACTACCCAAACATCTAAAAATACCAATCTCAAACGAATTACGGTCTAATCCGAGATATCGTGAAGCAGTCATTAAAAAACCATGTATAGGTAGAACACCTGTCCGGCATTCCCCGAGCGAATCTCCTGCACCTCCGGGCGCGGAAGTGGATTCCGAGATATATACCGGTGGGTAAAGCCTCCCCCTCCACCTCGGAACAGGTAGCTCGGGCGCGCATCGAAAAGCGAGCGCCACGAAAGTGCTTCTCCTTCCGCGAAGCACGCGAGGGATCTCGGCGCGCGGCATAGCCGGCGGATGACTCACCGCGCGCTCCTCTCGCGCGCCTCTTCTGCGTCCCTCCGCCCACACGGGAGTGACTCACGCTCGGTTCCCGGAACGGCTCTCGCTCTCTCCCCCTCCCGGCGCCTCCCTCCCTTCGCCCGGCGAAAATTTGCAAGCGAGAGGGGGTTGAGTTATCGCGCAAAGGTGGAGGCTGCGTAGTCGCCCTCTTTCCACCGGCTTGATTGCGTGATTGATGGACCGCGAGTGGATTACGGGGCTCGACGACGGCTGATGACTATCGGGGATGCGGGGGGATTTTCCTGTAACGATATTTTTTTTTTTCAGCGCTGTTGCTTTACGACCCCGCACACCATGGGTGGCGAGTGCTTGTGAAATGCCGAGGGTGGACTTGGAGAGGATTTTTTATTTATCGGTGCAATTCAGGGGTTTTGAGAATGATGTAATAAACTACGTTAGCATCAAATGTTTGTACATATTAATGATTTCGTTTATTATTCTTTTAATTTAAATGAATCGATAAAGTGTGATAAAAGCGCAAATTTAAAATTATCGGATGCGACAAATAATGTATAAACATTGATTATTGCGTGTTTTTAAGTTACACAATGTGGGCATGAGCAGCAGCAAGGCAATTGCAATTGGAGCTCATTTTATTCTGACGTCGTAAGATTATATAAATAGAATAAGAGCCGTAACGTGTTGTAAAATTTTGAAACATTATCGTAATGTTTAATACATCTGAAAATATAATTATTAATTGACTCTTCACCGCAGCAACATCTTTTAAAACGATTCTAAGTCGACACCCCAATCAGTTAACGGAGTACAATAAACAGATAAGGAGCCAATGTGAAGATCAAACAATCCCATTCTTATCGTTCACCAAATCCCGAAAATCTTGTTATCAGAAAGTTAAACACTTAATTGCTGTTAATTGAAAATTAAAAAGTCAAAAATTCATGATCAAAAAGACATTTAAAATCAGTAATCCACTTTTACTAAAAAATACAACCTATAGTGTTCAAAATTTCTACGATCCGTTACTTCATTAGCATTCAATAAATTAAAATACAGGTTTGCTCCAAAACCGTACTCTCACTTCCAACGTCGCGTAAGCCGGCATACATTCTCAAGCGCGCCAAGAGTAAAATACCCGCGACGTACGAGAATCAAAAAATACCCGCGGGAATTCCGGCGCATCCGGCGCGCGCACCTGCACCGCGCTGCAAGTACATCAACCACCTCGCGCTCAGCGCGATATAAGCTGCATTCGCGCGGTCCTCCCGCTTAGGGCTCCACGTGGCCCGCGCCTCGAATATAGCGCGTGACATCATGCCCTCACGCACGCACACCCACACACCGCCACGGGCTGGCTCGGCCGACTTCGCGCTCATTCGTGAGCGTTCGCTGCCCCTCGCTCCGTCCTCGTCGCGCCCACGCGCTCGCGCCGACCTAACCTAGAAGGCGACGGGGAGAAAGAGAGAGGAACTGCGCTCTCGAAGGCGCAATCGCTGCGCGAGTGTGCGTGCGGAGGCACAGCGGAGTGAGAGTATCGCGGCTTGGAGCGCGCGAGCCTCCCACCCCGGTGAGTGTGTGTGTGTGTGAGTGCGTGCGCGAGTCGCGCGCCGCCTCGAGGTATTCCCCCGTCGCGGTGACTCATCGTCGGCGCTCCGCAGTTTCGACGCGCTTTTCGAGAAAGAGGGACTGCTCTCCGGCCGCAGCTTGCGTACTACTCGAGGTGCACACCGTGCAAAACACCCGCCGCCCCCCTCTCGCCGTATCTCCCTCTCGCCGCCACATCCGCGTCCGTTCTCCTGCACTGTGCAGTTGTTGCCGTTTATTTTTTTTCGTTCTTCGCGATTCGCGCGGGCCGCTGGCGGCCGACTTTTCCAAGAAAAGCAGCGAGGAGGAGGAGAGTCGCGTGCATCATCCAACATCCTAACCTTATCGCGGCACGGCGCCGCGCTCTAAGGTGGACCGACTTCGGGGAGGAGGGCCGGAGGCTCGGGCACGGGTGCAAGGTGGCCGCCGCAGGAGGATGAAGCTCGACGTCTCCGAGACGCTCTACGACAGCTCGAGCAGCGTGTCCAGCGACAGCGCCGCCTCCCAGAGCTCCAGGCTCAGCCATGACTTTCTCTCCAGCATCACGAGCAACTACACGCCGACCAGCAGCGTAAGTATCCCGCCCCAAAGCATCCAAGTGTATCAAAGCATATCCGCCTCGTGTCCCCGCGGATCTCGGGTTCCGGTGGAATGCAGCCGCGGGAACGCGAGATAACGCCCGGTGGCCCGTTACTTTTACCCGACCAGCTGAGCGCCTTGTTAATGTAGGTGCGGACTCCTCCGCTGGACCCCGAGATCTTTGGGCGGACGCGTGTGCGTGAGATCGCGCGTTAAATCGCGGATCTCGAGGTGAAAGAGAGCCTCACCTTTGGGCGCGAGCGTAGAAGGGGCACATCGCGAGAGTCGCGCGCGCACGTATTGGCGCGCGTGCACTGTACGTACATGTGGGTAAACGTGCAGCCGTATTGCCCCGCTCATTTGCATCGCTCGGGAATAATATCGGCCGTGTCGCATAATAAAAGTCGATTGCCTGTGAGAAAAGGTAGCTCCCGCGGCACTGTTCGCCAGTACTGCTGAAATATTTAGTAGGAATTTGCAGTTAGTTATGTAGGTATGAGGCGTATATAGATTAGTCTCGTGTATACACAGTGCACCGAGCGCGCGCTAGCCTGCCTTATTTTGATGCTTATGTCCGTTATGTAAGCAGCTGTTTGACGCATAAAAAGTTTGGGTTTCAGCAACGACATCGGGCTTAGTGTTTAACAATGAGCTTGGCTGAATTGGAGCAAAATGAAACTATGTTTAAAAAATTATTTCAGTCGCACGTTAATATATGCGCAGAGATAAATACACGTTTAATTTTGCATTTAAACGATGGTATTTATGACTTAAATTCATTTTTTATCTAAGTTTTACGTAGGCAGTTCTCATGCCAACTATTAAAATAGTTGACTGCTTAGAAGTTGTTTACATTGTGTAAAAAACGTCATCGTCGTCATAAATATCTCGATAATTTTAATACTAAAAAAAGGAATAGCAAATCTTAAGTCACTTCTAATCCAGATATTTATTATATTACATATAATTTTATTCTACCTAAATTTAAAAACTACTCTGCTTAAAACGAAATAAATCGGCATTAGCTTGGCTTGTCTTTTTTTTATCAATTTTAAAATGTTGTGTCGAGATAGGAAAACTCGCGTTTGATAGGAGCTGAAATGATAATAGCACTTCATACTTAATTCTGCGATTTCTTTGGAATTTCGCTGACTCAGTGTGCGCTGGGTAAAATTTATTGAACCAATATTACACGAAATCAAAAAGTAATTTGGGACTAAAATTGATTGACATCATTGATCAATGCGATAAGCTTTATTAACACTTATCTGTACGTCTGAACTGCCAATATTACGCACTAATTATCATAGCTGTAACGTCACTTTGCGTGTCTTGCGATCAAATGAATTCCGAACGTCAAACTAATTAACAATCATTAATATCCCCTACTGTTTGCAAACAAAAAATTAATCTTGTTTGCCAGAGATTCTCGACGCTCAAACATCCGATGCAAGTTTGACGAAACTCTAATCATTATCCACGGGGCTTCGCTTGTCCGCGATACAGAAGTCGCAGAAGTCTAAATCGGAGGAGCAGCCGATGAAAGACGAGCAGAGAGAATCCAACGTAATCGCACGGTTGCGTAATCTCGCGCGTCTTTCCGGAGGCAAGTCGGCGAAACGAGCGAGAGCGCGATAAGACTGGGCGACCCCGCATGATTCGCCAGTTCTTCGACTTCGACTCAGATTTAATTGAGGATTTACATGCAGATACACTGTCGCGGAGATTTCTTCGCTCGTCATTTTTTATCAATATTTCTGTGCGATATGATCTTGATTTTTCTCGCACGCTGACGCATTTGAGACTTGTCTCGTCTAGAACCCTTTTATTTAAAATTATTTTTTTTTTAATATTTACATATTGAATTTATATTTCAAGCTTCTCTTTATCGACTTTATGAAATTAAGTAAGGACCTAACGAAACCTGTAGCGTTTATGTCTTGGCTCTGTCTGGTAGATAATCGGTTAATCCAGGTTTAGCTGACTAAGTCTGCCGCTGGTCCATTTATATCTCCCGAAAAAATTGATCGCTCCAATGCTATTCACGTTAATTTCGTTCACCACTATCGAGCTTATAATTAGCATCCTTTTATTAGCATTGTAAAAGGCAGAGAAGTTAAAAGTTTCAAAATTACACACCGCGTCCCTATAAACCACTTGTCGCTATGCCCCGCACGGCGTCATAACAATTCCCGGTGGAGTAAGTCGTCTCCTCTGAATGGCGCGGTGCAGTGACAGTCAACCGACGTACGGGCTCCATAAAGCGCGCCCAAGTGCAATTGAGCAGCGCCACGTTGTTTGCAGTGCGCACGCGGCCCCCGAGGAGACTCGCCGAGAGCGAGGCGCAGCCGCTAAAAATAATCGCAGCAATCCGAGTGGGGATTACGCGAGCAGGCTAAAATTACCGAACTCGTCACCGACAACGCGCACAGTACGAAAAAACCTCGAGAGTCTTCCCCCACCCCCCGCCTCCACCGAGCCAGCTGACCCCGAACTTCTTTCGCGCATCTCGTGAAAAGGCTCTAATTTTTCTTTTCCGACTAATTTAGCGCTGTCGAAGCGGTGATAAGAAACGGGACCGGCCTGGCGCCTGTCACCAAGTGCGCAATTGCGCTGCGCTGAAAGTGTAAAGAGAGATGAGGCGACTCTTTTGTTGTAGATTCTTTGAGTAAGCTGTCTTTTGTACACTTTTTTTCTTCGAGCGTTTATCCGCGTTTGAAAACGATGTAGGTGAACTACTTAGCGACTCGTATGGGGGAATTGTTTCATTTGGCCACTTGTTAGAGTCTCAATGTTAGAGAAAATTGGCGCAGAGATTTTTTCAAAGCGTTGTAAAATTGTACGATTGACGTCTGCTTTTTAAGGGCATATCAGTTAGCTTATTTGGCATATGTAACGATTATTGAATAGAATTATGATTTCGAACTCGCTTATCGCGACTTGATGTTTTTCTACATGCTTTATATATTCCACATGTTTACAAAAAGAAAACTAATATTTTTCGTTTATTAAGTGATAAGCGATAAGTTAAAATTATAAATTTAAATAAAATTTCCTAGCTTTTGTGTTAATGCAGTACGGAGCAAGTCCATTTTTTACGCTGGTTATAATAATTTCTACAAGTTTCAGGATTTTAAATCTCCTGAAGCTCATTACGAGCAATACATTTTGGGCGCGCATTTCACAATCCCACTAGTTCGGCTGCTCGTTCCTTCGAAAAGCGCAAACTGCAGCGAGCCATAAGTATATGGTCAGGATAAAAATTCAAACGCATTTCCCGCGGCCAACTATAAAAGCCGGCGGCGCGCGTGCGTACGCCTTTCGGCCGATAACGCGTAAGTATTGTCTCGTAACGCGCGCTCTCGAACATTCCGCGACCATTTAAGGGACAAACGCGTGTGGCGCGCCACGTGCAACGGCTCGCATGCACTTTCTCGCGCGGGCCCGACGACGGCGCGCGAGCAGCTGCCCATTCATCTCGGGGGGCCGCAGCGCGGCCAGTTCAAATGCGCGCGAGGTGTCGCTTTTCCAGCGGCTTTTGTAATTGCCGGTGATTTATTTCGAGATAAGACGGGACTTTTCTCGGTTTTGGAGTTGTCCGTCCCGCCGCGCGTGTACTTTTCATTGTGTTGACAGTTTTGTTTATAATTTTAACCTGTTACTTCATCGTTATAAATTCAAATGTTGAATGTAGAGCCATTACGTTATGTAGATCTTTGAATTTGAATGCGCTTTAAAGTTACTCGGTGGAAATAATAATGTGTAATGAGAAAATATCTTGTTGACATTTAAAAATAAAATTATAATTGAAATGGTACTAAAATAAAATTTAAATCCAATTAATTAACTTCAAGATTATTGATTTACACAAAATTGATTGTTTCATTTGAATTAACTATTTCTTTGCGAGTGGCTTTATCTGTTAAATTATTGTTAAGGTAATAACAAATATGATCCTTCATTATATTAAATTTACCAAGAAATGACATTTTTGGTAAAAATATTTGAATTTTTGCAGCAAAATAATTGATAACAACAGTATAAAAGTTAGTTACTGTTGTAGGTTAGGTAGGTTCCTATAATCGACGCTCTACTTGACGCTCTTGTCGGTCATGCTACGCCTGCCCCACTAGTGTGCCATAGCATGCCTGATAGTGGGGCACAAGAAACAATTTTTGTTGATTTTTATCACCATGAAATTCGATTTTTCGCTTATTTCCGTAATAAGTTTATTTATTGTTTACATTTTTTATTAATGTCCAAATCTTTAATTTATTTTGCAATATTCATTTTTTGTAAAATGTCAGCCCTACCTTCCCCTACCAAAGGAGTCGCCCGACGGTCTCTGTTTGCCTTTTCCACAGTATAAAAAGTTTTACTGTTAAGCGCGTGTCTTAATTTAACTCAATATCTTAATTTTTACAATAATTTATATTCGTTTTATTAAAACTTTTGGTAATGAATATTAAATTGATCCTATCCTATTCCTATTCTGAAAAAATTACTGATTAAAGTAGAATTTTTTAACAGTATCAGAATATATATCATCTGAAATGCTCCATTTACGATTTGACATTTTCTAAATGCGCCGATTAAATTTGTTGATATTTCCCCACTCGCTCGGGCCAAAGTAGCTCGTAGCACGCCACTCGAAGTTCTAAACGCCCGAGGTAAGCCAAATTCAATCACATTTTCCAATCCAGTCCCCCTCGGCCTCGCCATCCCGTATCTCCCACAAGCCTCGAGTTTCCTTAATTCTCGACAATCAAGAAAAAAAGAGGAGCGTAACCCCCCGCGACAAGCACCCACTTTACTTTCCTCCATTCCCCGAAATGCTTTCATCGCCGGCGTAACTAGCGCTGGGGGGGCCTAAAGTTATTTACTCGACTGTACGCGCGGAGGAGTCGGGGGAGCACACCGAGGGGGGTTTCGCCGCCTTCGTCCCGCACAGTGCGTACACCCCCCTCTGCTCGCGTATATATATGTCAGAAATGTAGTAAGGCCGGCGGCCCCCTCGACGCGACGGGGACTCGGGTATTGATCTAGCGTTTTTCGCCGAGCGTCGGGCACGACGCGGCTTCTGCCGCCGCGTAGCCGTGTTTCCGACAGCTGTTTTAAAGAGGAAGGTGCCCGTGCGGTCATTTAAAAGTCCGGCGCTTATGGCCCCGGAGAGGCGTGGACACGGTGTCTCGGCCGCACGCTGCGACGCATCCACCGTCGGTCGGCTGATTCCGAGTTTTCGGGGTGTAACGATGCAGGCGGAACTCCCGCGATGACGGCCGAAGATCCTAATTGATTCCTTACTCCGATGATTGATCGTTTCTCACGGCGTTAATGTACTTTGCGGCCGGGGGCATTGAACTTACAAGAAAATTGTTGTTAACTGATTTCACTCGAGATAACTGATCTGAAAATTGTATTTGCGGTTAGGAATAAAAAATTTTAAGCGGTTTGTGAAATCAATATTTTTGTTATAAGGCGTGAGTGAGTTGATAAATTATAGTCCGTTGTCAATAATTTCATAAGCTTTATTAGCGATTTGGTAATTTAAAGTAACAAAACCTGTTTAAGTAGATTGGTTGCGAGCAAATTTTTACCTTAAGTAACATTATGTAAAGGAACATAACGTGTAGTAGTTGTTATATATTTTTATAACACATAAATAATATAGCTTGAGGTTTACTTTTAGTTCCATAATAACACATGAATATTGTTAGAAAAAATTTATTATGCGGTTGATTTTTTCCCGGATTCTTGGAATACGAGCAATTACCTTGAGAACATCTGGGCTCGGGGCTAAATAAAGGATAATACACTTTAACGAGTAATCGTCCGCAATTTGATGGGCTGATTTATTTTCCTTTGTTTTCTGCACAACGCGCCATGTAATTGCCAACTTTTAATTTATGTAAACACAATAATATCGCTTTTTAAAGAAAATACACGTCTAATAACCAGTTCGAACAAAAAAAAAAACGTTCTGCCTATTTCTAGTTTCCATTCAACTCGTCTCGGTCTCAAAGCTCAAATTTCTCGCGCTCTAGGCTAGTTATCTCGCTAATTTTCCTCCGCGAAATTTCCATTTCCCGGTCAGCGAAACAATAACCGGCCGAATCCGATAACATTGACTGCGAAAACAAATGCGCTCGGTCCTTTATCTCGCTCGCGCGCGCAAAAAAAAGTATACGAAGCCCGCGAAATCCAATTACCACGGCTTCCACCCACATCGAGACTCTCCGCTAAACGTCGCTTTGTGCTTCGTTTCGAATATCGCGCAAATAATACCCTCGTGCGCTCCGCGGAGCGTCCGATCGCACGTGCGCCTCGCGCGACGCGCATTAATAATGAGCGCGGCTTATAAATATACGGAGAGCTAGAGAAACGCGCCTATTGCGCAACATTAATTTAGCGTCGAAAGAGCCGCGATCTGTCGCTGGCTCGCTCTCGCCAGCTGTGCACCCCCACCGCCTCCACCCTTCGCTCTAATTATCTTTATTTACCGCACGGGGGGGTTCGGAGGGCGAGCGCGTGTATAGATAAGATGCAAATGCGGCGAGAAGGAGAGGGGACTCGCGCGCGCTGATGGCTCGAGAGTGAAGCCGAGCGGAAATGCGGATTCGTCGAGGAGATAAGGAGTGCGAGGGCGAGATGCGGGAAGACAGCGCGTGGCGTGCGCCTAGAAATTGCATGCTTTTTTTCGAATGACAGGGGTGCGTTTCTCGCCGGGAGAGACAGTGGTTAACATTTTTTTGTAAGTTGAATTAGAAATGAGAAGGGCGAGTTTACTAGAGTTGATAGAGGTTTAAAGTATAAAATTGTAAGTCAGTTGTTTAAAAAAAAAAAAACAATACATTTGCATTAAAATTAAATAAAATTATGTAGATTAAAAGTGCAATTTTATTCTCCGATATTTAATGGACATTTTAATTAAACAAATTCTGAATAAAGCGTTTTGTATTCTTTTAAAAATACTTAACATTAATTAAAAAAAAAAGAACAACATAAATTTCTTATTAAATTTCTTTATTATACATTTTATGAGGATAGTCTGTGTAAGTACTAGTAAATGTATCCGTTAATTCGCGATGCGGAAATGTTTTTAGATAGAAAAGTTAAAAATATTCAATTTCATCTAGCTTTTTATTCGACTGCATGTTCGAGGTGTGTACGTGCGAAATGCAAGGACAAGTGCCAATTGAGATAAAATGTGATTCCGGCTCATAGAGACGCGAAACGGAAATGCGAAAGGATAAGGTATTGCGATGATAAAAAAAGAATGCCTGGAATAACCGACACTGATACGCTGCGCTACTTCTTCACTATACTATCTGATAGTGGAAAATTCAACTAATTAAGCACGTCCACGTTTATTTATATATCTCCTTTTTTTTTAAGTTTACATTAGACACATTTAAGCCGTAATTTGCGAGCGATAGATAGATATATTACACCTCAACCAAAAATTACGAGGCGACTAATTTACGGGTTACGCCTTGGGACTTAGGATTTTGGAAGCTGTCCAGATTATGTTTTTCGCTGGCTTCGCTGAGATATAATTATAATTTTCAGGAAGCCCGGTTTAATCTGCTTCTTCTTCGAGGCTGAGGGCGTTATTGTCCGAAAGTTAATGAACCGCGCGTCCCAATTCCGCGGTACACCTAAAAATTTCGCTTTAAAAACAGCCGTCGGTACAACAATTAATATTTTTCGCCGAAGTCGCGACAAAAGTGTAAACACCTCGGTAAAAATAACATTCTTTTTTCCTCGCAAATAGACGGAGTTTATCGCGGAAAAAAAAGTCGAGCGCGCTCGTCCGCGAGATCTTTGTTTCAACTTTTGTCACGTTAGTAGGAGAGACAAAAGAAATGGTTTGTCCGCGAAAGCGATAAGGCATAAAGCGAAAGACGCAATTGCTTCGAGCGCTCGTAAACTTAAGTAATCTCCAGCGCTCTCGCCTTGGAGCAAAAATTGTTAAACGCCCATTACTCCCTCCGCGAATGGAAAATTTATCGCAAACCCCCCCGCGCGACCCTATAAAATCCCGCCCACCCAATCTCCGACGTGTGATCCTTAACGAGTCTTCTTCGTTTCGCCCGGCGGGCATTCGGTGAAAATTGCTGCATTAATCGAATAAATAGCGCGCGCGCGAGGATGCAATTGCCGCGGCCTCGATGGCTCTTTAGCGAAAACGGCGATAAAGAGCGGTAAATCACGCTCGCGCGCAACTGCGGCAATTCTGCAAAGTAAGCGCAAATGGACTTTAATAATTTCACCAGCTGCCCCCGAAAAATTCTCCGCCGGCGCCGGGGATCGATGCCGGCGGCGCGTCCCCCCGATATTTCACCCTCGCACGTGTATCGATTTTTCGAAAAAAAAGGATAGAGAGAGAGAGAGAGGAGGGACCACGGCACGCGCGGTACGTACGAGGCACATAACTCTCTCTCGGCGCTGCCCCACGCGTGCCATTTGGCGCGGAGGCGACGGACATGTGCGGGGGTGCCCGATCCGGAAATCGCGAGCGAAAGCACGGAATCGTTTCTCTAGCCCCCCGCGCGCACGGCTAATACACCGACGTTCGGCGTGTACACTGTGGCTTCTTCCGTCGCGTCTTCATCGCTCCCGAGCGAGATGGACGATTTTGCTCGCAGTGTACGCGTGTACACAGTACTACTCGCGTCGGCGTTTTTCGAATTCGATCGGTTCAGGCCGGAGGTGGGGCTGATGCGCGCAGACAGGGGAAGACGTCGTTAAAATTCGCCCCCTACGCTTAATGCGAGCGCGTTAAGTCGTATTTTCTCGAAGGCGAGCCTCGCTTTCACGAGCGGATCGTAAAGTAATGGGGAGCGCGCGCGCCCGCTCCTTATCTTCGCGCAGCGTCGTTTCGGACGTAGAATTTTGGCGTTTTCGGGGCTTCTTTTGTAAGCGTAATTGCGGGCCTTCGGCGATAATCTTTTATCGTTGGCAATAGAAATTTTTGCTTCTAATGGGAGACACTAAAGAAGTTGCCTAATAAAAATTGAACGACACATTTTTATGCACGAAATAGGCACTTAGAAAAGGAAAATCGTTTGCACAATGACTAAATTATACGTCAAATTTCGTCAAATATTTTAATTAAATACAGGGGAAAATAATTTAGAAATATTACCACGTATATGTACTAAATTTATGGTATATATGACGATACATACGAATCGCGATATAATTCCATGCATTTTTTACTAAATATACGCTAATTTTTTTATTAGAATGGAAAAAAATATTTATAGTAAAAAATGCGTTTTTCTCCACTTCTGTTCTAAAACAGTTCGTGCGTTTTAAATTTTTAAATAACATTTTGAAATTTTTAGTACAACATAAACGATTGCACGCACTAGTGTCTCTAAATTCCTGCTAACACAGGGGTCAGTTCACGCGGCAGTTCGAAAGAAACTCCCGTGCACGCACAGTTGGAGAGCGCGAGGGAAAGAGATAGGATTAGCGGCACGTGTGGCGCGCGCGCGCCGCGGCGGCACGTACAAAGGCGCGAGATAGCTCCGGAATAATAGGAGAGAACACGCGGCGGTAAAAGCAGGAATCGGCGCGGGACGAATAAAAAAATGTTCCTTCCGCGTGAGTCACGCGCCGCGGACTCCGCACCTGAGGTGCCTGCGCCGCCCGAAGAGAGGTTAGCGACACCCGCGGAGCAGATTGGATTTCGATGATCGCGCGTCGTCGATCTCCAAGGCGGTACGCACGTACACCACCTCAGCGCATTTCTCTTTGTTGATGGCGATCATTGTCCGCGCGGTGCTTTGTTTTTTGAAATTGATATCGACAGAACGCACTGCAAAAAATTATGTTGGGCGTTCGGATTTTTTTTTTCGAGAAGGCGCCTGGGAGATCAACGACACTTTCAGTCGGTATTTAGATTTTGTATGTTATTTATATAAAAGTGGAAGAATGCATCATCGCGCAGAAATTCTTTGATAAGAGCTTTTTTTAATTGCCGTTACTGTCGGTCTGATTATGTGCGCGTTGGAGTTATCTTTATCATAGTTATATAAATAAAGCAAAATGATTCAATCCGCCAGTGCGAATCTCGTTTCTTATCCCCTATTTGAAAATCGTACGCGCGATGCGACCGATAAGGATCTATAATTACGCTTCATGTTTTTTATTCAAAATTAAAAGAAAATTGTAGCCTGTACAATCAAGAATCGGAGGTAAAAAGAGGCAACGATTTTCCGCCTTCAAAGTCAGCCCATCTGCCGTGGAGAATCGAATCGCGCTCAAATATATTTTCCGGCCGCGATGAATATTCAAAGCGCCGGCGCGCGCGAGTGAAAAGAAATTCTTCGTCGCGATCGAAAATTCAACGCGCGCCCGGAGAATCGAGTCGTGGAAAAAGGAGAGAGAGTCCCTCCCGTAACTTTATTTTCGCCTGTCCCCTCGACGAGCCGCGGGAACAAAAGGGAACGTGGGGGAGAAGACAAGGCGAGTGTCTCCTCGCGCGCACAATAAAAGTATTATTATCGTCGACGCTTTTCTTCCTGGCCGGGGTGTACGTCTCTCGCGTAATCCGCCGACGTTTCCGCCTTGTAGCTGCTCGCCCGCGTCGCATTCAATCCCGCGGAGCCGTCCGAAAAGTCGCTTCTTCGCCGAACCCCCCTTACCCACCCCCTCCTGCAGACCGCCTTTCGTGGCCGCTCGGCCGTGCAACCCCGGGGCTACTGGCTGCGTGTGTAAGCTCACGAAAAGTTGCGGGATAAGGTTTTTGTTATCGAGCTTAGTGCCGCCGTAATCTTATCGTGAATATAGCGTTTTATTTACTGTTAATTATGGCAATGCATCAGCGAAATGGACGCTGTAAAAAATTGAAATTATTGTTTACTGCCTATGGAAATTTTATTAAGCCACGTTTTTCAGTTTTATTTCTAAATATACAAAACTGAAATTAACAAGACTGATGGCAAATAATTTTGTGAAAAAATTATTTATATGAACAAATAAAATAATTATTAAAAAGAAGATATATACTAATAATAATTTTTATTTCACATTATCAATTTTTTTGTTCGATGGAATTTAAAATGTTTTTAATTTAGCGCTTTTAAAAATTTCAGTTTGATGCCATGCTTTTTTATTATCATTTTTAAATGATAATATTAATTTAAACGCGAAATAAATTCTACATTCTTTATTATTAATTTTGCATTTATCTTTAAATGCTGCGCCAATAACTTTTTTAAATGTTTATCGTGTCGATGGGTAATTCCCATCGTGCGAACAAAATTATAAATGTGAGAAAAGTTCAGTTTTTCGAATTCACGATAACGAAACAAATTATTAAACTTGCGATAAATGCAAATGGACAACCTCAATTATCGGCCGGGCGCA
>JAXIUT010000037.1:10048877-10079314 GCA_035586675.1 Eurytoma californica | reverse complement strand
CGAATTCACGATAACGAAACAAATTATTAAACTTGCGATAAATGCAAATGGACAACCTCAATTATCGGCCGGGCGCACTTTCACCGTTCGTCCGGCGCGCTCATTAACATCCCGACAATCGCGCATCGAGGATTTTTTGTTCTTCATAACGCGCCACAAAGGCCCGCGGCCCGGCTAATCGATCCTAAAGATGCGCGACGCGTCGCGCCGTTACCCACAAACATCCGATTAACCCCCGCGCGCGAGTTCCTCGGAACTGCGGCCCCGCGTCGAAAAAGGAAGCGGCCAGTAGTACACCTTTGTGCGGCGAGAGAGCTGCTGCCCCGCGGGGACAAAAGACCGCCTCGCGGAATCGTCGGCCGCCGGCCGCAAGCTTTGCATATCGTGCTTGCGCATACAATTCGAGATTGACCCCGATTGTCCTTCGCCTCGGCCGACGGTGAAACGGTTAGCTTTTTTTTGCGATCGCCTTTTCGACTTGCGTCGCGCCGATTTTTCTTGCGTCACTGCGCCGAGCGAGTTTCATATACTCGACTCTGTTTAAGTAGTTTTGTTTGGAAAGTGATTTTTTTTGTTACGGTATTCGGTGGAGTTTGAAAATCGTTTTATGCTGATTGTTCAAGTTTTGGCAGGAAAACTTTCAAGTTCGAATGTAGGAGTAGCACGTTAGGTGCCGAATAAAAAACCAATTTATTAGTTATAAGGAGAGAAAAGTTCTATCAAAGATTGCAATAGTCTATTTTCAAATTTAGTAAAACTGTAGAAATTTCGATCTCGAGTAAAGTATACATGAAACTATTGCAATTCTTTTAAAATATCAATTTACAAGAACACTAAATAGTTTATTGCTATTTTTGAACAAATTTGTTTTCCTTGAATATTATGGGTCTTTCCGCATCTTTTTTTGCTGCTGCTTTCTGTTGTTGTTTATTGAAATTATGCATATTAGGGAAAACAGTATATTGAAGATTGTTGGGTAAATACGTTTTTCGCAAACATAATAAAATTACCGAATACCGAAGAAATTTTGAAGCAGCTTTGTCTGTACGTAAACAAGTAAATTATAACGAAATATAAAGAAGAAAAGTGGACCATATAACCGATCCCTTAACCTAAAGTCTATAGTACAGCTTGACAAAAACAAGATCGTAAATCTTGCTCGGGTATATCCGCAATACACCTACGTCCGCAGGGCTGCTTCTTCTCGTACTTCTAAAACCCGAAAGATTTTCCTAGAATAATTTAATATGCAGCAAAAAATTTGAGGAACATTCTTGCGTAATCTACGTTTATTTAAAATAATTAAATTAAATAATAATTTAATAATTAAATTTATATTGCAGGTATAAAAAAAAGATAACACAATAAAAATAATTAAAAAATTAATTTGTTAATTTAGCCAATGGAACAAATCGTTAAAATATATAATTATTCTAATTGAAAAACATATGTTTTATTTTAATGCATTACTAATTACTCGTTGAGTTAAGTCCACGAGTAAACAGTTTCAAATCCAAGGCCGAAATGCCGTAGATCGCACGGCTAAATCATCAAAACATCGTAAACCGAAAGTCAGGTAGTAGTGACAATGCTCAATTAGGAAGCGCTGGCAACGTGGAAAAGTGGGTAATCGGGTACAAAAGGGATCAGCCAAGGTAAGCGGGCATACTCGGTACGCTACCCCCTCCTCTTGCATGTGGCCGCAGTACGCCTCCCGAGCCGATCGAGCAGTCAAAACAAGGCCGTAAATCAGCGTGTCCATTTTCCCCAAACTGACCTCGCTCCCGTGTGCGCGCGCAGCACGTCCCTCTCTCTCACTCTTCGGGGCCTAATCTCACGATAATCGAGCCTCTAATGGCCGGGCCCCCGTAAAACGTGTCCATTCGGGCAGTCAGCGCGATACCCCCGTGAAAGTCTCGTTTTTCCATTATCTCGCGCCGCCGGCATTGTTTCCAGTGGGTAGCCGGGATTTCTTTTTCTATTTTTACGATCGTTACACATGCGACTCGTCCGGCGGCGGATTTAACTTCGGACACACGGCCCTCCTGTATACTTAGGTTAGCTGGGCCCGCTCGGCGATTCAAGTCCACGCGCGAAGGCTCGGACGGCTTAATCTTATCTCCCGAGCCTCGCCGTGGGGGAGGGAAAGCTTCTCTTTGTGCCTTTTCTCCCGTTTTTTCCCTTTTTTTTCTTCCTCGCTCGTTCGGAAGCTCACGGCGGAGTAAAATTTTACCCAGCCTATTTGTATATGCACTGGAAGATCCTAATCTTAATGGTTTAAGGAAGAATGTCATTTTTGAAATTTATTCGGCACGCTAATTGCCGCTGCTATAAACAAATGTATTACTAATGCGTATTTATATTTATCTCTTTTACTGAGGCTTATTTTAAATTAAAAATTAAATTAAATTTGTAAGCTTTTACTGATATGTTCATTGCCAAAATGGTCCAGAGATATAATTCTATCTAACGGATGCAGTATATTTTACTCTCTTTAATGGGGATTTCCTCATGGGAATTCAAAGAAATGTACATCGTTTTGTAGTGATATGTGCACTTCATCCAAATTTTTAATTGTCTTCAATATTATTTTCTCGCCACTTCACTTATCGTAGACTAATGAAATAAATATTTCTCCTTATCATTCTACCCCGATTTTAATTGCACATTAAATTAAAAACATCGAAAAACTTCTAATTCAAATAAATTTATCAAAATGATTCAATGATTCTTTTTCAAAGTATAACGAATTACTCGTACAAACCAGTCATGGCATGATAACAAAGTGACACCTATAAAAGAAGACCCATAATAATCATTCATCCCACGCTGATAAAACAATGCATGATGAAACATGATGACTACTAAACAAAAAAAAAACGCAGATGATACAACGCGGCGGAGGGCAAGAGCGAAAAAGCAATCATACGCTCGGATGTCTGTAGAGTAGCGCGCGAACGAGGCCTGCATCGAGGCTCGATTGTTACGTAAACAGGCAGCGGTCGCCTTGGATAAATAGCCTCCCTTGGCGCGCTCGCGTGCTGCCTGCACCTATATGCGCCTCTCCCGCCGTCGTGGCCGCGGGGTTTATCCAACAGGCCGATCGGCTTGCGCGCGTAATTTACGCGCGACGCCGCGCGGCAACGACAAATCATTACCCCGGGCGATCGGATCGCCTTTATCGAGCTTTGATGTTGCTATGCAGCGAGCCGCTGCTTTCTTCGCTACGATATTTTCAAGCTTGTAAATAAGATTTTTGATGCGGCTGCTAGACGTCAATGCTGATTTAAAGTTTACCGCGTTAATGCGCGCGACGTGAGGATAAATTTTGTTTTTTATACGGAAGATATGTAAGAAAGATGTATTTAAAAAAAATTATCTGATTAAGCACTCAAACGAAAAGAATAGAAATTGCAATTGAATGTATTCCTTAAAAAAAAGTGCGCAGTAATGTTCACTCTTTCGTACATTGAGAGGAATAAAAGCAGCATTATACTTATGCAATTTCATGAATCTCTCGCGAATGAGAAGCAACCGCAAAAGATCGAATGCGCTGGCACTGCATCCTTCAACCCCAAAACACGTCTATATTTATCGTTGCGTAACTCAATCCAGAGTAATAATAGAAACACGTGCGCGTCCTAATCTTAGATCGCTCCTGCCTCGCAATAGCTGTGCGCGCTAGTGCGCGCGCGCGCGTCGTTTAGCGCCGTCGCGCAAAAGCTCTCCCGCCCGCGAAAGCTCGCGCGGGTTCGTCGCTCGAGCGGGGCCGAACAAAAGCTCGATCGCTAGTCAAGGGAGTTCCCGGACGCAAATAGACCCGGGGCCCGTTCTATTAGCATCGTCAGATGCCGACGCTCTGGCGCGCGTCCTTTTAAAAAAGCGCGCGCTGCCACCTTGCATGCCGGCTCGCGTTTCTTTTTCGTGCGTCGAGTAGTTTCCATTCTTGCGTTTTCCTCTGTTCTCCGAAGAGCGAAAACGTGCGTGCAATTGTTCAAATAAATAAATGCGTTGTTCTAATATTTGATTGATTTATTTGGGTGGATGTAGATTTTAAAATGTGTCATTTAAAAAATATGCGTTGATGGTATATTATTGAAATTCACAATAACATTTTGCTGCATGTTTGTAATTTAATGACATTTTTTTAAATTGACGTAATTTAAAAAGAAGGTAAAAATGCTAAGAATACTCGATTAGGCGTAATAATAAGGAAAGAAATAATTCGACTTATATTCTGACGTATATTCTGGAGCACCTGGTACTATGACATATGCAAATGATAAAGCGAGTCTAAATAATGACATTCATTCTTATTGATCCAATTTTGATTTACTCTTTCATTAAGTCAGTAAAGAATGGATCAAAAAGTCAACATACTTTGTTATAGACACAGTGACTAATTTGGAATATCGAAAAAACCGCGTTAACATATAGATGCACACTCCTGCATAGGCCAGATGAAAAATTAACCTCGACTGTTTATAATCCTCATTTGCTTTTCGTTAGCATGCGAAATGTTTTTCTACATCACTACTCGCTTCGCGTCCCCTCAACGGCATGCTCCGAAATTCCTTGACGTTATAAAAATCGCGTCGTCACTATCTAAATCGGCGATCGAAAGAGAAAAAAAAAGAGAAAGAAGAAAAGAGAGATGCTGGATCGGAATCGAGGACGCCACTGGCCTCGACCACCTGCCCACTCGGACTACTGGTGTTCGACCGCCGCGGCCGGTTACACAACCGCGCGCGTAATTCCCACGTGCGACGTGCGATACGAGGAACCGGCGGCCCTGCTCCCGGCCGGCGATTCGGCCACTTCGCTCGAGCACCGGGCATTTCCCTGTTTCCCCGGAAGAAAGGAAGGAAGCGGTTTCGAGGTCGCCGACCGCGGCCGATAAGCATTCCTCGGCGGGTTTGCACTTTTATTAACCTGTCCGATAAGACTTTTTTCGGAAGCGGTGCTTCGTTAAGATGAGGGGTTTTTTTGCTCGGTTTAGTCGAATTTTGATACCCGACGGTTTCGATGGGAATTTGGAGGATGAGGGGATATGATTGTTTTGAGGAACAAGCGGTTTTCGGCGAGAATGATTTTGCACAATACAATAGTGACGACTTAAATTCGTAGAAAGATTACTTTTCGTATTTCTTTTCCTTGGTCTCATTAATTTTTGAGGTAGCCATAACATACAAGAGTTTAGACTTGTCGCAAAATATATCCGTACACTCGTCACGTTTTTTGTTCTTCTAAATTTAAATCTATATCATAAAAATTCATAGAAATAAAATAATTTTAATATGTCTCTATAAATTTAAGACTATTTAAAACAAAATTTATAGAATTTAATAATAAAAATTCCCTACATTTAGTCACAAAAAATTCACAAAACATAAATACACACTTTTCAGTAAAAACATATCGTTCTTTCGCATCGGAACAACGACCGATAGGAAAATTACGAATGCACGATTGTTTGCGAAAGCAGCTGATCGGGGATAAACAAGTTCGGCGAAGAAGAAGCGGCAAAATCCCCATGTATAAATCCCAAACAAGCATGCGAAATCCCGTGGACTTGGACTTGCGCGGTGCTCCTCCGATATTGTATACGGGCACCTTCGGCGAGCTCTCCCTCTCGTTTCCCCCGGCTCGCTGGATTGGCCGAGGGGGATAGAGGGGGGAACCCGCTATCGCGCGAATCGGCTGGCTCGGTGGGGGCGCGGTGACGTCACGGCACTGTTCGACACGACAGTTGCGGCGGCGGCGGCGGAGAGTATACGGCCGACGCCGGGGTGGGGGGTCGCGCGCCGCCTGCAACTATATAGCTTTCGGCCAGTCACGTTGGCCGAGTCAGTCAACGCGTGAACCGTCGAGGCGAGCACACTGCACCCGGGCCTCCGTCAGTTTGACAGATACCCACGGTTCTCTCGTGTGCTTTCCCGTACTTGCGGTCCACTTGCACTCTTTCGTTTTTCCTATTTCTCCTGTGCCAATTCGAAACTCGATGCGTGCCAGCGGAACTCAGCGCACTGTTCGCCGGTAGTGTGAAGGAGACTGTCGTAGTGAAATTTTCGACCGGCGCTCGATTTTTGTGGTGACAGAGAAGTTGCTCCGAGTGTTCGGTAAAATCGGGAAAAATTGATTTCACGGACATTTTGAACGGGCCGATCGAGGCGGGAGATCGCACCGGCCCACAGATGTCGCAACGCGTGCCGAGCGCGGGCTATTTGTACGACAACATTGTCGACGAGCACAACAGCTACATGTCGTACTCGATGTACTCCTCGGCCGCCACCCCCATGAGTGCCTCCGACCTCTGGGAGTACATGAACAACGGCGAATACGCCGACGAGAAAAACTTGGTAAGAATTCATATTTTTTTTTTTTGTCGATCAAGCCCGTTTTATTTTAACGCCGGCGTTCGCTGGCTTCGGGCGCCGGTCACGCGACCAGGTGGCCAATCGTCGTTTAAATGCGAACGTAAGTGAGTTTCGGGCCGGACGGCTCGGCCGAAACCCGCTTATCAAATGATTACAATGGCCGTGGTGTATGAAAATTAATTAATTTTTTTTTCCTCAACGGCGACGGTGAAGCGAGTCCGCCGAGCTTCTCGTGAAAATGTCTCGGATCGTGGGTGTTATTAGTTAAGTGGTTTTTAATGCGAGGTAAAATTGTTTTGAAGGTACCGCGGAAATGGCTAAATTAGCGGCGATTATCGTTTTGGAGAAATCGTTAAAGCGCCTGAACGACCGCGTATTTGCAACTATTGTCACTATTTTCATTTTTCTAAGTCTTGCAAAAACGGCGCAAAAGAAATGTTTCCCTTAAATTTTCCTTGCAATTTATTTTAATTGCTGGATTTATGAATTCTGCGCTTCAGTGTTTTCGGGTGATCCACGTTAATTAACACCTCATTTTAAACCTACGCAATTATAAACAAACTTTCCGACTCTCATATATTATTTCCTAATTTCAACCAACCCCCGCTAATGAAATCGACTGAAAAATCTGCGTTCCCCTCGAGGCGTATTTGCCGAACGTTTAAAAATGAAAAATTCTATACGTGACTCGCACAATCTAACGTATTCTGCGGAAAAGGAGTGGCGGCTTAACCCGGTTCTACGCCGAAAATCTGACAGCGAGAAAGATTGCGAGTCGCGAAAGTGACGCAAAGGCTTCGGGATACGCGAAACGTCCTATCGGGCTTTTATCTAACCGACGCGATCGTCGCACTCGCGCTGCCCGGGCTCGACCGGCGCATTATCAAGCGCGCGTTCATGCCCAACTTCGCGCACGAACGGCCTTGGTCGAGGTTCGAAGGTGAGGCGAGGCTCAGATATCTGTGCCACTCGCGCGGCGACGTCACCGAATCATCGTTGATTTCACGGTGTGACGTCGAATTAGCTAATCGCTCGGATTATTTCGCAGACTCCTCACTCGAGCGTCGGATGAGCGGACCTGCTGGCCTTTTCGCTCGTCAAGTGTATCCACTGTTTATTCGTTTCAAATGTTCAAGTGACAAACTGGTATTTAAAAGATTAATAAAACTTGTAATCGATGATTTTTCGAAAAACGAAAAACTTAAATAAAACTTTGAGAGAACGAAAAGAAGTTGTCTAACGAATATTGTTAAAGTCCTGATGATAACGCTGCACGTGAAGCGTCGAGGACGAAAGGTTTATTGACTAGTCGCTCGGAATGTTTCGTACATTTTGTTTTAATTGACAAGGGTGAAAACGAGCCTTTTTAAACGAGCGCGCCTCTCCCGCTCCGTCGACTTCTTTTATTAAACTCAATTAAAATCAATTTGAAGGATAAAAGTTATGATAATTCCGTTTGTTAATACCTCTGTTATATCACTTGTAATTTTAGAAAAACGTAACATATAAGCGAGGATAAGTTTGCTCGCCTGACCAAGGACAATAACACTTTTATGCGCGCGAACGCCCGACGAATTTCCTCGTTTTTCGAAGCGTTTGATCCATGAAGTCATTAATGCGCCTGCGATAAAGCGCAGAAAAATTATGGTTCGATTTCCACAATAGCAATGATATAATTGTCCATTGAAAGGTAATGAACAAGCATCTCATTTCAAATTCAAATCGAGATTTCTATGCAACATCCATTTTTGACATTTATATATTAATGATCATGTCTCCCCGAGGACTAGCAATAAAATCTTTTGTTCTCGCTCAGATAAAGTATCTCTTCTTTCATTGACGACAAATTTATCTAAGAAAAAGCCTCGAGTAATAGTTTCATGGCAAATGCCCACTTCCATCTCTACTCCAATATTAGCACACATAGGAGTAAAGTTGAATAAGGTAACAATCGTATAGTCAACCATTTGAGAAAAAAAATATCCAAGTAAATTAACGCATTCGCCGGATGTATTTTTCAAAGCCTGCTAAAAATGTCATTTGCTTAACGCGGACGTACTCGTCGCGCACACCTTAAACACCTTATTTTTCCGCGAGGCTGCCTCGCGCTTCCGTGAAATCATTAACATGATTTATCATAATCTCCGGCAGACGCGTGCACCGACGCCTTTTCTTCTTCTCGCCCGTGGCCAATCGCAATCGGACGAGATTTGCCACGCACCAGTTGTCGGCTTATCGGCCAGCGAAACGACACGTTCGCGGACGGAGAGAGAAAAAAAGGCGAGAAGATCGAGCAACACTCGGTCACGATTTTTCAGCGATCGGCACGTTTCTGCCGTAACTGTCGAAGCGCGCAGCTTTTCACGCGACTGGCTAATTTTACCGATTCTGTCATTGTTAAAAAGAGTTCGATAAGAAATATTCTGCTCGGAGTAATTTTCCTTTTCTTTTCGCGCAATAAAAATTTATTGCCCTCGTTAAAATAAGAAACGAAAAGAAAAAATTGAAAATCATCCGGTCACTTCTCGAAATTCATTTTCCGGCATAAAGGAGTATCTGTGTCAATTAAAAGAGCATTTGCGAAATCAGTGCAATTTGCGTCACCGATTAAATTGCTATCTGTCATCCTCGTAAATTAATACACAGCCTAGGAAACGCTCGCCTCTAATGGTACACTTTATCGGAGCATGCACTTCCTCTGGCGCTTGGTGGATCCCCAGCTCTCCTCTCTGAAAGTAAAGTCCCTTCCTTCTCACCCGCGTATCTACCCGTCGATATTTTCGTACAATACGTTAAACAAATCGATCACCCTTTATCCCGCGCGCGCAGCTCCATTCATCGCGAATTCCCGTTAATCGAGCGGCGCCAGCGAGCTTTCCGCGCAAAAACGGAAGGAATGCGACAAAGGAGACAACAAAAAAAAAAAAAAAAAACTCGCTCGATAAAGGCATTCTTTCGGGGCGCCCACGGAAGCTCAGGTGTCCGCTTATTAGCTAATGCAATGTCATTTGCCAGGCGGCGGCGGCGACACAAAGTGCCCGCGAAGGCCTTCCTAGAAAGAAGCCGACGTAGCAGCGATGCACGCTCGCGGGCCACCGGCGCATTATGTAATCGCCCACCGGGGGAGTGTGAGCGCGCGCGCGCAAAGGCCGAAAGCTCGACGGGGAGCGGGTTGCTCCGGACTTCGGCGAATCGACTCTGCGCCCGGCGGCGATTCTCGGAAGCTCGATGCGACCAGTCGGAATTTAATGCAGCTCGAAAAGCCGCGCGCAATTATTCACGAGGCCCGCTGTAATTTGTTCGACGTCGTTAGTTAGGGGCTATCGCGTCTGTGCGAATTTTTAAGCGCTTTGAAGAGCTTTTTTTTTATTCTGCGGATTTTGAAGTGTCTTCGTTAAGGATGGCCTGGCCATTGCGGAGCTCGTACAAATTAATGTAACTGACGTGAAACCGCAATAAACGACTTTTTAAGGAGTTTATTGTGTGGGGCAATTTATTGCGAGTGCTCGTTCAAAAATAGATTATTATCGATCGAGTTAATCATTTGCGTTACATTAAACATTAGAAACGCGACGTTGCGGTATTGATTTACAAAAGCGTACGAACGAGGCGCGCTTGCAACTATCTGCTAATGATTCATAAAACACGACGAAGATGAATTTTAACTTAGCAAACAGTACATTTCGCGCGACCGCAACAATCGTATCTCGCGCCCGTTGCTCGCGCGAATCATATCAACGATCGTCACAACAAAACTCCGCGGCTTAGCAATCCCAAAAGAATTTGCAAACAAAAATCCGAAAAGAGAAACACGCACAAAATCGAGCGGTCGTTCAAAGAGAGAAAAAATAACGAGTCAATCGAATAACTGTGAGTCGAGTGGAAAAATAAAAAGAAAAAAAAAGGAGAACGAAGAGAGAACGCAAGAGAAAGCCCCTAATCGTTCAATTATCGCAAAGCGCAGACGGCAATTAAATCGTCTCCATTCAGCGAAAGAGAATCTCCTTGACAATCAATGAAGTGCAAAGCATTGACACGGGGCATTTAATTAGGGTCGCGCAGCGGCAGCCGCCGAGAGGGAGAGAGACATAGACGGAACGGCTAGTAAAAAGAAAACGAAGGAAAGCAGTTAAATCTGACAGGAAGCGCGGAGTTAACGCTCGTTAACCCGCGTCAATTAGGACTGGGGTTGCGACTCTCTGAATGCGCCAGTATACGCGCGCGCGCCACATGAATTGGCCGCGCCGTGAAGGAGAGGGACGAGAGACACTCGTGTATAAGGTGGCGGTCGCGCGCATCGGGTCCACGCGAATCTCACGCGCGCCGGGTGATATCATTCATGAGTTTTAACTGCGGCAAGTGCGCCCGGGGAGCGCAAGCGCCGCCGCGCGCGCCGGAATGCGCAGAAAGAGCCTCGGGAGTTTTTACCACACTAAATTGACGTCAATTTCCTCGGGGGCTTTTCTCGCTCCCGCCATCACCAATTCCTCGCGGAGGAGTCCCTCTCCTTTTCTCCGGCTGCTATTTTCGCTCAATTGGCCCCTTTAATTGAGCCGCCCAGGCGCGTCGTGAAATTATTAATTTCATTTGGTATATCGCAAGTGCACGGAAACGGGTGTAGCGCAATCGCTCGGAAGAAGATCGGCCGGGCGTTGCGAGACGAAAAACGAAGACCGATGAAAGGGAGTCGTTAGGAAACGTTCCTCGTTTTTTTTCTCTTTCTTTTCTTCCTCTCGCCGACGATTTTTGTACGAGTCAAAGTCTCGTTTGGTCCCGATGGATATGTGGGACGCTCGGCGACGCCAGTGTCGACAGCGCGATCGGATAATTGGACGGCTGACCGTGACACGCGCGTTGCGTTGCAAACAAAAATTTTTGCCGGCGTGAAAAAAAAAGAGATCGCGTCTAAATCTCTCTTAAATCTCCCGGGCGCGCACTCGCTTCTGCGAAAGTCGACGCACTAATTTTAAAGCGACCATTTTTTAATTTTCGCAAGCCTTCGATTCTCGCAATCGCTTCGAAAACGACCGGGCGCTCTTCCGGGAAGCTTTTAAAGAGAGAAAAAAAAGAAGGACTCATCTCGTCAATAAATTGTCGCGTGTCGAGTGGCGAGACGCGCGAGCTTCGCACTCGGGACACGCGAGAGCAATTTTTTTTTTTACCCGGAAAAGAAGAGTTGAGAGAGGAAATTCGATAATTGAGAGTCACGAAAAACGGATGACGTACGACTTTTATTTATTTTTTCCACGATAATTTATTATAGAACACTTATCTGAGGCAGTTACAGTTCCACGGATTTAAATCACGATGACTAGGCATAACCTAGAGACATTTAAATTTAAATATAAAGTAATTAATAAAGAAAAGTAGTCAAACATAGGATGACTCATCTCGGTTTTCCCTATTAGTATAAGACACTTTTTATCGACGCGATAAGCGTCGTTCAGCAACTTATCTCAACACTTTTATACACCGTAAGTTTCATCGAAATTGAAAAAGTAAGTCCGGTGACTCACGCCGAGAAGTAGATTAATTTTCGCCACCTTATCAAACGCTCGTTTCGTAATTTCCATATCTAACGATCAATAAACAACTCTCGGCCTCTCTCTCGACCGGCAATCTCCTCCGTCTTTCGGTCGCGTTGCAAACGAGCGCAATGCGCGCGCCCAATTAGCGCGCGGCGGGGCCGGAAGCCGGAATTGGCTCTCCGAATGCCCATGGGTCGGCCGCGCGTTCACCTGCGGTCGACGCGGCGTAATCTCCGCGGCGCACGCTTTATTTCCGCGGCGCTTACCTCAGATTCGCCGGGCGTGAGTCATCGCCGGCCTATAGCGCGCCTCGATTTATGAATGAACGCGGCGCTCCGCGTGCTCCTTTAACTCGCGCACGCGACCGAGTACCGAGAAAAAGTCGCGCGCGAATTTGCGTATACGTGCCACGGCGCCGGATGACTCGTCTCGCGCTATACAACTCTCGTCTCAACGAGCGACGTCGCGGCCGGCACTGTGATTCAATCGTTTCCGGTTTTTTCTGGCGTCTTAGTTTTTTTTTTTTCTTTTTTTTTCATTGACTCCGCGGGGCGGTGCGTTCAATTAAGCCCTATTATCCTCGATGATTCTTACCGTCGCGGAGATTCGCGATCTACTGCCGGGTCTGGTATGCCGATGTGGGACTCGATTTTCATTCTTGATTCATCGACTTTTTTATAGTTAATTGATTCACTTTTATTGTAAATTGTACACTCGGAATAAACTTTTAATTAAAGTACGATTTAGATTTTGAAGTAAATTCTACAAGCATACTATCGCAATTTTTCGTTAAGATATGAGTCTGCAAGAACCACTGTAATTTTTATGCCTATACCTTTTTTCGAGCACATCATTAAGAACAATATATTTGTCAAATTTTTTTCATCAGTTATTACTAAATCTTCTAGATATTTCGTACGTACAGTTTCGTATTATCCGGAGGTACAGTGTACACTTGCATCACGCGTAATTGCCGCAGGGGCAATTCGATTGCATCAGTTCCGAAATTTCCCGAAGCCGGCCGGCCTTTTTGGAGGCGGTCAATACATAATACATAAGTTCGGGGGAAGAGCGTGGCGCGACCTCGAAACGAGGCCAGTTCCGCCGCGAGGTATATCTCTCGTTCTCTCTCTCTCTCTCTCTCCTCCTCCCGTGAGCTCCACTGACGTCAGCGTCCCGATACTTTCCCCGGGAGAATGTCGTGCGCACCTCGGATCACCTTCTTTTCCTCCTTTTCTCTCGTCTCCGCGTAACGCACTGCGCGCTTTTTTTCCGTCGCCGCGGCGCGGCTCTACTCCCCGGCGGGGAAAAGCGCGGGCTTCTCGTTATAATCCCATTTTCCAGCGCTCGACGGGGCGGCGGAAAAATGTTAGGCCTTTCGAAACGAGCCCCGTTAATTTTATGATTTACGGCGAGCGGTTAAAGAGATTAATGCCCGCACGATATTTCGTGGAAAAGCGTCGAGCTCTTCTCCGGGCACCTTGGAACTTTCCGACTCGTTCATTGCTTTCGGATGTCCGCGTGCTACGTCCGGACAATTCGTTAAATTACTTACTTTTCCCGGAATATGTAAATCAGACGATGCTTATGACTCACGCGCGTCGATTTTTTCCTCTCGTTTCTTGAAACCTGAAAAGTGTTAATATTACTCCGGCTTTTTTTTTAATCGCCGAACTGATTGCATAATCGCGCGCAACGCGCTAACGGTATCAGTTCGCGGAAAGACCGAAGTGAAAACAACAAAAAAGCGGATCTTTCGAAAACGAGATTGGGAGAAAAGGCTGCGATCCGCGCGGAATACTCAACGACCGACGCACGCGGACACCTTGCGAAAGAAACCACGCGAGACAAAACAAAAAAGAAGACAACAGAGAAAGAAGAAGTACGATTTCGTTTCCTTTGCTCGAGTGCCGGCCTCGCCCAGTGTTCCGCCGTAACTTCGAAGGTGGTTACTCGCGAATTCGGCGGGACGGAAAACGCGTGCGGCCAATTCTCTCACCTCTCCGCGCGTGTCGCAAGCTCGATTTATTCCGTCGCGGCGGGCGGGCTTATCGCGGAGCACCAGGTTGCCGTTTCGTTTTTTTTTCCCCGTCGCGAGGCGTGACTAAGCCGCGGCCACTATCGCCTCTCGATTTCGCAGAATCGAACGAGCGAGAGAGGGAACTCGATTTCCGCGGCGCTCCGCGAGATTTTCTCCCGTACGGAGCGGACCGCGATTTGTTTTTCCTCGCGCGAGCGGAATGTTGTTCGTTCTCCGGGCTTTTAACGTCAGGTGTAGCCTTGGCGGTGGCGTTTTCTTCGAACTGATAAGAGGCTTAAGCCGCTCTGGCACACTTCTTTTTGTCGCTGGATTATCGATACCGTTTAATAACACAATGGGTAATTCAATGATAATGAACAACGTACAATATCGACTTTGGTAAATATTATCGGCACGGTTCAACTCGATTTTGAAGTCTCTCTGTGCGTAATCGTCGTTATAAATAAAACATTAATCGACCTAACAGCTTCACCCTGAAAAACAGTAGTCATTAATCAAAGCGCTTTATCTGTCACCATTTTTCAAACCCCCGAGTACCTCGCTAAACGGCTGCGGACCGACGAATTAAAAGTTGAAAATATTACCGACGTCTAATTTCAGCAACGAGCTCCGATGATTATTCAAAATTAACCTGCATCTCGAAGGGCGAAGAAACACGATCAATCGGCCGAGCCGCCGACGAGGGTTTAAAAAAAAAAAACATCGCGTGAAAATCGTTATCCCTTCTCGCGCGCGTTCAATTTTATTAATACCCCGGAGCTCGCACGAAGTGTCACTACGGGCGTACACGGGGGAGAGGGCGGTAAAAATTTCGTATGGACCCATAACTCAAGCTGAGAAATCATCTCTCGCCCCGAGCATGATGAAGTGCCTTCCATTCATCGGGCGGCGCGCGGGGGAGGGACGCGCCGGCAGCTCGAGCGTGAAGAGCGGAGGGGTGCGCGAGAGGGAGACACAGTTTAGACGAGTCGCGCGAGCGCACGTGCGTCCGCCGCCGCCCGCATTTTCGACGCGCGGCGGCACCCCGGTCAAATCGACACGAATAATCTCACGCTTGGATTTTTCCTCCTCGCGCGGCGTCCACGACTGTTTTCCTTGCGCTGGAGCGTCTTTGTGCATGGGAAAGCGAAGGGGCGCACCGGCGTACCCTACTCTCGGGGATCAATCGAGGGGAAATTTCACTTATTCGTCGCTGACTGTTACTTTTTTTTTCTCTGCGATCGTTTTTATCGCGCACCTATTGATACATATTTTGTTATGGGGTGACTCTTTGGAAAGCGCGCGATGAATCACGTTTTGTAGAGCGACGCGACACTAGGCTTCGTTGATAAATTGAAGATAATTTAAATTTTATTTTAATCGAAATTAATTCGCGCGAAGAGCTGCGTTGATAAGAATCGCGTGACGATCTATAAATAGAAGATTGTGGATGTGATTGCGTGGATACTTGGTTTTAATTTTTATTTTTTAAAGCTTCGAATCCGCCGATGCGAAACAGCGGGCGATTTTTACCTCAAAGTAAAACGTCTCGTCTTGAGACCCGCGCGCTCGGTAATTTCGAGCACCGTAATTTTTTCACTTTACGGGCGGAACGAGATATTTACGCGCTCGTTAATTTCGAAAAGCACCGAGAGAAAAAAGCATAAGCAGCGTTATAAAATGCGTCGGCAGACCGAACAATAAAATTGCGCGTCCAATTGCCGCGAGTTACACGTAAAGCAAACATTAAAATTGTAATTAAAATTAAAAATTTTAACTTTTTTACGCCTTCCGTGTAGAAAAAAATGATGCACTTTAATATTTCCGTACTCAAATTAACGTTCAATTGAGCTTGCAATCTAAAAAAGACCCGTGAGGCTTCGTCCAACGTCGGTATCGCTATCGATGCATACGAATAGTGCCAAATGCAGGAGATTTTATCCGCCGCCCCCCTGCACTCGTCCGCGACCTTCGACTCGGTATCTCGCGCCGATGAGCTACAGAATAAAAAAAAAAAGCGGGGGAAGAAGTGCACCCACACGAAGGCGCGCGCGTACGCGACGGAAATGCCTTCGCGACTGCGTCACATCTCAGGAATTCTCCGGAGTCGCGCGCGCGCGAGAGGCCGCAAAACCGAAGTTTTTTTCTTTTTGTCTCTCGCTGCTGCTGCTCCCACCTCCTCCTCTCCTTTTTGTTCGCTCCCGCTTGATTTAGGGTGCGCGCGGATCCGCCCGGACGCGCGCCCGTCGATTATCGTCGTGCTGGCTCGCGAGAGAGGAATTCGGAACTGCTCGATGGCCTCGTTCCTCTTCCTACGTTCTTTCTTTTATTTTCGGTGCCCGGCAAAATTTAGGGGCATCAATTAGCCCCTGGAATGCGCGGGTGGACGGACGTGTCGGTTCAGCTTTTTTTTTTCACACGAGTTGTTTTATTTTGGCTGCGTAAATATTTTGGAAATTTATGAATTCCTGAGTTTTTATTAAAAGCGCGGATGGTCATATCACTAAAGAATTTTAATGCGACAGAGTTTTTGTTAAATTCATACGTTATTATTTATACTCAATTGATTGATGTACCCTCTATATATGAAAGAGGGAATATTCACTCTTTTTACGTTAAAAGTCATTCACTTATCTAAAAAGTGAACACAGTATAACATAGAATAAGTGAATATTTTCTCTTTCGACCTGAATTATTCTTTTATATTTAGATAGACATTTTATATTATTGACGGATCTAAATAACTGTTTGCTATTATCGTCACTTATTGACGTGTTTACCCGAAATCCACCCACATTGGTCAAGGATTTCTCTATCACGGATAAAAGAGCAGCAGGGTCAAAATTTGCCGCTCATCGGTCACGCAAGGCCAGTGGGCGATCCGGGGAATTCCCCGCTGCAAGGGAACGAACTCGCCTCGATGCGCCGTCGCAGCTTTCGTACGTTCGTTCACCTTTTCCTCGGTTCCTTTGTCCCGGAGTCCATCCTCTTTGTGCGCTAAAAATGGTAGCGATACCAAATGCATTTGACGCGCGCAAAAACTCAATTAGCGCAAAAGGAGCGACGGGCGAGCCCAAGACTTCCGTGAAAGCCGATCGGGGAGTCCCTTATTCTTTTACTGATTTTCCTCCTTTTCGTAGTGTTTTTAGATTTTAGGAAGTAAACAACGGGAATTCCGATTGAACTTTCACGATAAATAAGCTCGATGTTTACGCCGATTCAGAATAATATTTTAATGATCTCGAAGTTAATTGAACGTTTCGAAATAATCTAGTCAAAATATTTTTGTTTTTGAGCGCACACAGGAGCAGCATCCAGCTCATCATCGGTCGTCTCTCAATCTTCCTACATTTTTCTCGACTCAAACCAAAAATCCCAGTAAATTGATCGACGTCGAAATAAAATTAAAAAAAAATTAATTTCGGGCCGCGTTGTTCGATCGCCGGACGTAGCGCAAAAGGCCATTCGCGGACAGTAAAAAAAGTTTTCCTGGAAGCTCGCGATGATTTACACGCCCACCTAGTCGTTGGCGCCGCTCCGAGCGTCAAATCGCACGCTTATCTGCGCGGGGACAGCGGCGTCGGACTCTCGAGGGCAACGACGTCTCCCGCTTTAATTCGTCCGCTCTCGCTCGCCGTGCACTTTTTTTTCCGCCTCCGTCGCAAAAATTTTTCGCCTCGTTTCCTCCTCGGCCGGCCGGCACTAACGTCCCCTGCAAAGATCCACGCGGTAAATTTCGCTCCTCTAGACCATGTAACTGCCCCACGAAATTAACGACGTCGCCGGAAAAGGCAGCTTGCAAGCGCGCGTTCACTTATTTTTCGTCTTGGGTGTACGATTAATAAAGCGGGCAAGGGAACAACGAGGAGGCGGTTCTAGCGGACAATAGACGCGTCTGGAGCGTCGTGGATCGATGGATATTTCGTGCGACCGAGCGGCCGCCACTGTTCTCAATAATAATCGTCAATCAGCGGGGCTAAGAAGCGGGCTCGGCCGGCACCAATTAAGAGTCCCCTCCTCCTCTTTAAACGAGCGAGCGCGACTGCTTACTTGAGAGAAAGAGACTTTGACGCCCCGTTCGTTTTATCTTCTTCTGCGTGATTCGCCTAATCTTTACTTCCTCCTGGCGCGCTCTCTCTCTCTCTCTCTCTTTCTCTCTCTCTCTCGAACTTTCGCCCGGTTTTACGATCGTTGCATCCGTACACTCCTTCTGTATATATCGCTCTTCGTCGAATCGATTTTTCTCGAGAGTCGAAAAGAAGAATGACAAAATTAAATCGTCTGGCTAGTTGCGAAATAAAAGATGAAAGTGAAAACGAAATTTTCGGGGTAGTTGTTAACAAAAAAAATGTTGATCATAATTTCTATCTTTAGAACTTTCTTGAATCGCCGAGCGATCCTTATCTCCCCGGCCAAATATTGGACGATCTGAAATAATTCGCGAGCGGCCCGCTAAGTCTTCATTGAGCGCTGGAAGCCAAACAGAGAGCCGGCGAAAAGGCTGGAATTCAAAATATTATCCTTCGGTCCGCCGATTAATCATCCGCGCTGCACCTGTCCAATTAAACCGCCGGTCGCCAAAGTCGCCGTTCGGACAGTCGCGCGCGCGCATACTTAAAAAAAGAAAAAAATAATAAATAAAAAACAAGACGCCTTTCTTATCTGCAGCCGCGCGGCGACGAGTTTGGCAAACGCCGGCGAAGGTCGGATGCTTTTTCGCGCGCTTTGTCGAGGACACAATGAAAGCGAGTATAACGGTGCCGCCGCCGCGCGAACAATGTCTTTGTTTAGTTTCTTCGGCTTTCGCAACTCGTTATCTCCCGGCGGAAAAAAAGCGCACGCGTGACGTCGCATCGCGCGCAACCACCCACCTGCGTGTACTTTTCTCTCGCTCGGCTGCTTTCTTCGTCCTTTTCTCCTTTCGATTCTCGAAAATTAAGAAAAGAAAAATCGAGCGAGACATAAATCGCGTCGCGATTTCGCCATTTACGGCGCGATACCGGAGCCTCGATCGAGCGCGGTATACCGGGAAGCGGGCGCAAATGGATTTTTACCTGCTCTCGAATTCGCGGTAACCGGCGCGATTTCCGCCCGCGCGCGTAGTAACCCTTCGGACAGAGGAATTCGCCTCGCATCCGAACCGGAAACGACTCTCGCCTCGGAATTCGCATTCGTTTAGTCTTCTCCTCCTCCGGGTAGTCTTTTTTTTTTTCTTCGGCGGGTCTAAAGAGGTCGTCGAAAAAAAGTGCCACTCTTATATTTTTAAACGGGCGCGCCGAGGCGCTATTAGCGCGCCTCGAAAATAGTCTTATCGCGGCTTTCGGACGTCGCCGATGCTCGCGCAAAGGTGTATTCGGAAAATTGCAGTGTATAAAGTGCACTCTTTTAACGATGCAATTTAACGACGTCGCCCGCTCGAGGTAATGAGGTATAAATTCTCCGGTATGGATAAATTATTTTCCATCAAAGTCCAGTCGCGGGCTGCATGTCGAACTATAAAATTGAATTACGCGTAATAAAGATATTTTGTAAGCAGCGATTTTAATTGAATTTACGACCCAGCGGGGCACGCTTCATAAAGCACTTTGAACCTTCGTATTGCTCGTAATGCAACATGACGTAATCCCCACAACGGTGACGGACGATATTCAATTTTTTCTTTCTCTTTCCCTCCGTTAAAAAGTTTAATTTCCCGGTATCGCCGAGGGTCGTCGCTTCTCGCGCAGCGATTAGCAGCGCTGTATTTTTTTTATCTCTGATACATGTGCGATATTGGCGCCTAGTTTTTAGCCTCTTTACGTGTAAGTAGATAGAACAGTTGGAGCGTGAGTCATTCTCAGATGGACTACGACAATATCGTCAGGAGATTGAATCATTATGCGAAATTAAACGTCGGTCCGTTATAGCCTGATTTGCCTGTTCGACTCCTGACCGCGTGGAAAACTTGCAGCATCATTACAGGTGAATCGTTAATAGTAGATCATTCGCGTATAATTTCATGCTTTTCAGGCAATTGTACATGCAGTGCCAATTTTCTTTTAAGTAATAAGATGCTGACTTCTTGCGTATTTGAATGGACGATCGTCGAGCAGAAAAACTTATGATGTCAGACGAAAAATTAGTTTTCGCTTCGGATGGCTATTGTAAGCGATATACATATCTAATTTGTCTGCGCTCGCGGCGCACGTGTTTCCAGCGATCCGATGAAAAATTCAACGCTCGAGATAATATCGCGGCGAGAAATTCAGAATTATCATAAAAACTGCGTTTGTAATACTGGACGATCCGTGAATCAATGAAAATCCACCTGAGACCTGCGCAATAAAGGTTTTTCTAACGTAAACAAATAATTCGCATAATTTATCCGCAATTCCGATAAGTGCATTTGCATAAGCACGGGGAAAAAAGCGGCACGTACGCTCGGCGATATCGAAATCAAAGAATGTATTTGTGAGCTCTACGTTTTTACGATGCGAACATCTGCGTATTTTGTTTTGTTTTTTTTTTTTTTTTTTAAATAATTCAATGGAATATAGCCGGAATTATTTATAACGCGATTAAATTAGTCCGCTGCTAATTAATATAAGTTTTCCTTTTTATAAATTTCCATTCGTTTTTCATTCGAGCGAAAATAACCCGGCGGTTTATTCAAAACGAGATACAGAATTTTGGCACCGCGTCTCGGATCAATGAACAAAAACGCAAAAGTCACCCAACTCTGAGCTAAACCGGAAGAAAAAATAAAAAAAGCCATCGCCAAATAAATCTCGCAATCAACGCCACCGCCGACTGTACCCATCTCCCCGAGGAAAACACACCGGGCGATCTATAGAATTCGGTGGATCCTCCCACCGCTGTCGCCTAGAGAGAGGCTCGCCTCTTCTACGCCGTACTTTTTTGCCCCCGTCAAAAAAAAAAAAAAAAAGCAGACCCAAAGCAGAAAATAAAAAATAAAAAAAGAAACCGCGCGTAAATCCCCGAGCGCGTCGATCGTCCGCGCTCGGGCGAGTTCGGCGTCGCTCGGCCCGCCGGCCATGTGGTGATAGCGCGATGACAGTGCGGGCGAGCGAGCGAGACGGAGCGAGCGATCGGAGCGGCCGGTGGTGTGCGTACGGGGGCAGAGAGCAGAGAGCGTGAGCGCGGCGCACTGTCAGTGTCACTCCGGCTGGCGTCGAGCACGGTCGCCGTTCAGCGCGTGCGCGCCTCTTTCTTTACTTTTTTTTTTCCCTCCTCGGAGTTTCCGTGTGTGTGCGCGCGCGCGAAGTTTCGTGAGACCGAGTGGGTGCAAGAGCGGCCGACGGATCGAAGCGCCGCGCCAGGAGGGATCCTTCGGACCGGGGGACTCGCCTTCGTCGATTTCGGAGCTCTTTTCTCTCTGGTGAGTGCACGAGGGAGGTACCCTCGCTCGTTGGGTGCTTTCGGAGCGGAGGACACTCCGATACTCCGCGTCGGTCGATAATCGACGCGCGATAACGGGGGATTCTAGTCGTTTCTGCGACTGAAGTATGGCTACCTGTTGATTCGTCGACGGCCTGCGGCCGAGATGCTTCGACGCGCTCGCAAAAGCGAGGAATTTTTAACTGCGAAATGCAGTGTTTACCTGGTGTCTATATAGTGGGGACACTCTTTTTTTTAAAGATAAGATAAGAAATGTGCCTTTTAGATTTTGAGCGTGCACGACGCGATGCGATATTTTTTATCAAACAGAACGACTATCGTACTGCGGAGAAGAATTCGGCGTTCTATTTTTGGTGGGAACACTCGTCGACAGGATAATTACACCGGCTAAAAACGATCTTTGTATATCTACTATATAACGTCACGTCGTTTGTCAGCTCTTGTTTTGTCAATATCAAGGTCAACGGCCGGCATCATCGCCGCCGATCTTCGCAATTAATCATCGTGCTCCGTTAATGAAAAAGGATCCCACGTGGTAGCTCATTGCAATGCGACGTCGCTACTCTATTAAAAAAAAGAAAAAAAAAACGAGAAGAAAGAGACAAGAGACACCTGACCCTCGGTCTCTTGCGACACAGCGCTTCGAGAAGTCCGATCCTTCGCCGCGGTACGTGCCCGATTATTACGCGAGGGAGCCGCGTTTTTTCCGACGTTGTTTTCAAGATCGCCGACTGACGTCAGCTGACGCGCGCAGTTAGTTACCTTTCGCTCTCGGCACGTTCCACGGGCCGCGCGGTCCCCGATCGACACGCGCCTCGCCCGCCGCGATATCGTCGCCGCTGGCACCGCGGAACTGGAGAGGCTCGTTGTCCCGCCGAGCGGAGTTATCTGCTTCGGTTTTTCACGAAAAGTCCGTATTGACAGCCCGCGGCTGTTTTTGCACGGCTCGATAACCCCCGGGTAAGCGTCACCGGTCGATATTTTTTTTCGCTGGGTTTTTCCGCGGTTCGATGTTGTTACAACCTTCGTCGCTTTCCCTTGGCCTTTTTTTTTATCGCGGACGCGGGCGGCTGGCGAAGTAGGTGAAATTTCGAGATCGGGAAAAACCTGAGAGGCGAGGGGGGCGTGTTTTTTTTAAAAGAGAAGAAGGAATAAACGCGGATGACGCTCGCCGAGTGCGATGGATTCCGCGTACATAGCGAAGTCCGCACGCTCGCCCGAGCGAGCCGCGCGTCCTTGGCGAACTCCGTAGTCCTCAATTACGACTCTTTGTTGGATTTTTTTTCTCACGGAGAAATCGCGGCATTTTTTCTTTACGAGGGGCACGCGCGATTTCTGCCTTTGCGCGGGCGAGCATGTACACCTTACTTTTCGGAGCGCTCTCGTTGCAATTTTTCGAGTAGGCGTTGCGTCATTTTGCGTCACAACTGCGGCTGTGCCTGACCGTACTTAAGTTCGTAAGAAGGCTCGCGTAGGATTACTTAACTTTTAAATCGAAATAATTGATTTGAGGAAGGTGTCCTTTAGATGCGACTCAGGAATTTTTATGTTTCAATTTTCGCTAGGCTAAAAAAAAGTTAAGATCGAAGCCCAATTTGGAATGAGAAAAAGGTGAAGGAATTCGAGATGAAAAAATATCTCGGAGGATTTTCGATTGAAACGTTTGTTCAAACTGGAAGATAAGCGCGCCCCATCCTGTTTACACTTTCGACTGGCGCAATCTTTGCTTTTTTACCGCGTGTCCCACTTGGAACTTTCCTCGGCAACAATGAAGACTTTAGGACACTTTTAGATCTCCAAGATTTTGTAACCGAAAACCGAGCCACTTAAAATGTCTCGACTTCAAATTGCAATTTTTTGTTGTTGGTATTTTCATTTATAGACACGAAAAAAACATCGTTGCTCAGTTACGTAAACACTTTTTTAAACGACAAAAAAAAAAAAAAAAAAAAAATTGATTGCGATCGTGCACGAAGTTTCTTTGTTACAAAAATGTTCATTTTTTTATCCGCACAAAAATGTGCAAAAATATTTGTTAGTGGCGAAATTCAAAAATAACTTAAAATATAAAAAAAAAAAGAATGTTACAGTTAATTTAAAAAATTACGAAATTTCGTTTGCGCATTGGCCGCGAAATTTCGCGTCTCGAACAGTTCACTCGTTAAACGCGTGGACATATCTCGACGGCATAAAAGGCCGAAAAAACAAGCTGCAAAAGAGTCAACGAACCGCGGGCACCGGAATTTCACTCCAAAATTCGCGAAAAGCCCGTCCGTTCAAAACTCGTTCCCCGCATCCGCGCATAAAAGGAACCGTGTGCATAAAAAAAAAAAGGGAATCGCGCAGTCATTCAAAATAAGAAGAAAAAATAAAAATAAAAATAAAATAAAACTAAAAGAAAATCCGCGCCTTTGTTTCCGTCTCAAGGCCGCGTCGAATTCCCCCGTTTTTTCCGCGCGATAGCGCCGCGCTTAGAAAGAGCGAGACCGCGGCGAGAGACGAGCCGCCCGGTCGTGGAAAATGTATTATGGAGCTCGTAATCCGCGCATAAACAGGCGGTCGCGCGAGCGCGCATTCCAGGTGCGATTTCGCGGCGAGCCGAGGATATGCGCGCGCGCCACATCGAAACGGATTCCCGGCCGAAGGCCGGCCGCCCCGCGGCGGCTTCCCTTCTTTCTTTTTCCTTCGCGCGCTCCCGCCGCGATTAGCGCTTAGAAGGATAAACCGCGCGCGCGCGCCGATTCTGCATGCCCGATCGGCCGATTGTTGCGCCTCGTTCTCGTTCCGCAAGCGAGGCTGCCAACACCGTCCTCCCCCCCGGCGGCGCTTCGCCTTTCGCGGAAAACGTGGAAATAGATTTTACCTGTGCGCTGTACTCTTTTTTTATTTTATCTCCCGATCGTTACTCCGCTGGGAGTAGTCTACTCGAAGCTGCTCGTTTTTCTCTTTCTTTATCGTTTTAGCGAGGGAAAATTTTATTTCCACGTCGGATGGTGTTTTATTTTTTTATGGGCCGGCGCGCATTATCGCGGAAAAACGCGAACAAAAGGCCGGCGACTGTTTATCGGCGAGACCCCTAGGAGCCTTGGCTGACCAAGCGTGTCGCCGAGATCGCTCCGCCGATTTTGACCTGATTTTTGCGTTTTGCGCGAAAGGCTCGCCTATTGTACGTATCTACGCCGGGACAAACATGTGCGCGCGCTTTTTTTTTTTCTTTTTATTTCATTCATCTTATCTCATCGCGGCGATCTCGCGCGACGTCGCGCGCATGATAATTGCGCGACGAGAGTTTGCACGGTGAAAAATTATGGTTTTCGATCGCGTTTTAATTTTCCGTTGACGATGCGTATACCCGAGCGTGTCCTTGCAGGTAACCGCACCGACTTTTCTCGGTACAATTTCAATAATTTGTCTACAGTAATTCTCGTCCGATATGTATCGATGCTCTTAACCTTTTCAGTCACGTACTTTTCATTGTTATGATGATTATGCTAATGAGTTTCCAGAAATTTTTTTGAGATGCTGATGCGGAATCAAGCGCTTTAAAATTCAAAATGGCGATTGTATCGTACCTCGTCGCGAGCCATCTCCTCTCTTCATCCTTCAAGTCGTATTCGTAATTTTTAAAAAGAAAATAAAAGAAAAACACGGATCGCTTCTTATTCTCGAAAGAAACCTTGTTCGAAAATTTAAAAAAAAAAACTAATTCATTAAACCCCTCGCTTCTTTAAGAAAAGAGGTAGAAAAGAAACACTCGGAATAAAAAAAAAATCCGCATCGAGCTTCTTTGTCCGAGCGTTGGATTTTTTCGTCGGCCGTTCGCGTGTGCGAGTTCGAAACGCGCCTGCAGTTTCCACGCCGGAGAAAGAGAGAGAGAGAGAGCGGAGAGGAGCGAGCGCAGGCGGCTAAGGTCATCGCTCGAATTATATTTGAGAACGATATAGTCGAGCTCTTTGTCGAGACTGGAGAGCTCGCGCCGGCTATACCCCAGATCTCTCCTCTCTCGTGCGGGTGCATCTGAGACGGAGGGGGGAGAAGGAAAAACGAGAGGAGAGGGGAATTGGGTTGCAGCGAGAAAATATGAGCTTTTCCACGGCGTTTTCAATGGACTCCATTATCCGGCCGCTCCGGCGTTTCTCGAAGCTTCGTTTCGACGCGATTGTTTTTTTTTTTCCCCACGGGACCCGGAGGAAATTAGCCGGTGACTTTATCCGTCGATCGCGGCTAAGGTCAGCCTCTCGAGTTGTTCGCTTGTATTTAGCGTCGTTTGGCGAAGCACGCGAAGTTTCTTAATTTTGCAAATAAGGAAATTAAGTATTCACCCGCGAGTCAGCGCTCGCCGCTGGCGAAGGCGACTGTCGCAGAATTTGCAAATAGGCGTCGAATTTCAGTTATAGTAATTCCTCTTCGGTTTGCAGAAGCGAGACGGTAACGATTTTTTTTTCGCTGCAGTAGCGCTCGGGCGCTCGCGGTGTTTGAAAATTCTTCAATATCCACTGCGCCGCGATTGTCAAAACACTCCTCGCTTTATTGTAATCGAATCTTCCACGTTCCCGCATCGACACCGAATCCAGATAAAAAGCAAACGACACTCACGTCGCGAGTCGACGCCTTTGACCTCCCGGCCGCTTTGTCTTTCAATTTTCACGATGTAGTTTCGTGCAATTAAAGTGTCGTTAAAAAGCCTTTTATCTTATCTCCCTCGGTTCTTTTTTTCCACATGAGACGTTTTAATAACTTTTTTTTTTACTTTCAAAATTTTCGCCCGACCTTCGACGCAACTCCTCGAATTTCTTTTTTAGGAACTGTGTTTAAAAAAAACTACAGGAATGCCCGGGTAGAGCACTGATAACGCCGGTATCACTCGCTTCGCAATCGTTTTCCTGGACTTCGCAGAAAATATCGAGCGGCACCGGCGACGCCGCTATCGTCGATTCTGCTTTCCGTTTTCATCGAAATCTCACGCAACAAATCCAGAAGTCCCCCGTGCAATTGCGCCGTTAATTTTTCCTCCCGAGTCTCTTTCCTCGGCGTCGCAGGGAGCGTTCCAGGCCACATCCAGGAAACGGCGATAAGGCCCCGGGGGCGGCGAACGAGGAAACAAGAACCTCGGGAGAAAAGAGCGGACGAGCGAGCGAACGGCGATTTTGAGGAAGGCGACACCGAGGCACCGGACTATCGATCGGCCGGGACGCGACGCGAGACCCGCACGTGTCGGCCTTTCAAGTTCAGCGACTCCCACCGCGCGCCCCGCGCCGCTCGCCCGCGATTTCGATCGGCGCTTCGCAATCGCGCTAATTTCTCCCTCGCTTCGAGTCCCTCCCCTCCGCTACACCAACTTTCGACTTCGATCGCTCGCGATACAATCCAAACTAGACACTTTGATTTATTGCTCGTTAAGCGCAAATTTTCGAAAATCGTTATACTCGTTCAAGGATTTTACAGTTGGTATCGTCGGCCGAAGTTTGGAATTCCTCGGTGCGCCTGCGCCTGGGTTACATCATCGCGCTTTCGCCCGCGTACGCGCGGGGGGGAAAAAGCAGTCGCCGCGCAAGGGGAGAAAGTTTTACGAGGCGCGAAGGGGCTACGGTCGCGACGAGGAGGCGCTCGGCTGGCGCCGGCTCGCGTCTGCGCCGAAGGGGCTCTTCGCCGCGCGCTATATATATATATATATATACACGTATCCGCGCCGCGCACTCCACAGGTGTCGTTAAACTTAGATTGCCACCGAGCGATGCTCTCCTCCCCCGCGAGGAAATCTCCGCCGATTGAAACTTACCGGCGACGCTCGTAAATACGGATCGCCAGCGGCTTCGTTACTCGGGCTGTTTTCCAATTCGGGAAAGAGGAAAAACCCGTTGCACGCTCTGCATATTGTTTTTTCGTCAGTTGCCGCAATCTCTATAATAAGACCGAGTGTGTACATGCGATCGATGATTCTCCGCGGGTTTAATGAGAAACGTCGCCTACATGCCTGCGGCGAAAATGTATAAACGTAATACGTGGGTACTAAATTCAGGGTGATATACGACGGTGCGATACAAATTTTTTCGTCAAAATGTATGTACACGTAGAACGACCGAGGCAGGATAAAATTCATAAAGCAATAAAATATACTCGAAACGAGGTCCCCGCGCGGAGAGGAGAGCGCCCATTCCGGCCGCCCCCGCGCTACCCAGGAAGGGCGTCGCATCGTGAAATTATGTATCGGGCACACACACACACACACCCTCGCTCCCTTTTGCGCGCACTCGATTTAATATAATGAAAAACCGCACGTACGCCGAGCGCCCGCCAATTGCACCTTTGCGCCGTAATTCGCGTGGGCTCTCTTTCCCTTCCGCGCGGACGAGCCTCAATGCGAGAGGAAAAGCCGAGGTCTTCGGCATCGCGAATGAAAAAAAAAATAATAATAATAAAGAGCGGAGAAGGGCGGAGGTATATAGAGTCCGGACGGCATTGTGCGCGCGCCGGGAGCCTCTCCATTAGCCGCGAGACTCGCGAGGGGGAGCCGGTGGATTATTGCCCCGCTCCCTTAATGGCCGAGTCGTAAAGACCCGCGTAAGAAGGTGACGCGCACTTTCCGAGCGAGACTCGCAGGGGTGCGCCCCGGAGATAAATCGCGAGATAAAGCCCCGGACCTCCCGGGTCTACGCTCCGCTGCGCGTCTTCGATTTCGATGGCGATGGATAAAAAATTGTGCGCCGACGAGATTTTCCTCCGTTTTTTTATACGACCGAGCGGAAAAAAATGTGGGTGGGATGAGAGCAAAAGTAAAACTTTAACTTCCACGTCAATGACGAGTAATTTATTGCAGTACAATCGTTTGTGCATGGCCTTGATGTAGGCGAATCGGTAATTCTTCTTAAAAGTGAAATCTGATTTGAATGTACACTAAATTAAGTATATAATTCTTATAAATATAGTGCTTACTGCACGTATAAAAATATCCGACCGAAGAAAAATGTTGATTTTATAACTAAAAGTTTCAATAATACTCCTTAATGGAATGATCATCGACTATACTCGCGCGAGAGCGAGAGCGGGAGAAAAACAAACGTCGCGGGTCTTGAAGTGAGTTCCCTCTCTCAGGGATTTCAAAGATAACGAGCGCGCGACTAATCCGAGAAAGAGGAGCGAACGTCCCGTCGCAAAAAAGAAGCGGCTGGCAGCGGGCGCGTCTCTCTCTGCTCCGCCGTCCTCCCCACCGAACTTTTCCCTCCGCGAAAATGCGTGCGCGCGCTGATCTATTTCGGGGTGCCTCGGCGTCGACGTCGTCGGGCGGGCGTCGCGACGCCGTCGGCCGCAGTTGAGAGGTGGCGTCTGCAGGGGACGCACGCACGACCGACGTCGCCGGCGCCGACGACGACGATAACGAAGACGACGGGAGATAACGCTATTATTCTTCACGAAAAAAAGAAACCAAAACAAAACGAACGACATCAAACTCGATCCCACTTCACGATCGACCCTTGTACATATCACGCTTCATCGCTAATCGAACGAAATCACGACACGAAATTCACTTTGTTTCTTCTTCTCTATACGATCGACCGAAACTATAACTTGATCCGCGCGAGCTCGACGCAACGGGAGACGTTGAGATTTCGCGCTTCCTTTGTTTCTTCTCTCACCGATTGATTCGCTCTTCATCCGTTTTTCCGCGTGTTTTTTTTTTTTTTCACGTTCATGTGCTTTTTTTGTTACTGAGATCGGAGTAAACGAGCGCGAGACGCGTTTTTAACGACGGGAAAAGAGTTCGCGAGGCTCTTTTCCACTGAACGACGAAAGATAGCACGAGATCTTTCTTGAAACGACGAATTTTTTTTTATTGCGCGCATAATCGATACCTTACGAATATAATGGCTGCTACAACTTTGGACTCCATCGACATTGCGAATATCCTCGCGCAGGAACTGCTGTTTCAGCAGGTAATTAAGTTGAGAAATGACATTGATAACATAACCCTTTAATTAACCAAAGGTTTTTTTTACTGTTTTATCTATCCTCGATTAACCAGATTGCACCTTACTTAACGATTAACCTTGCAATGACAAGTTGTACACGCGCTGCAGAAAATACCTTTAATTAAGTGGTTAGCGCCAATTGAATATTCGTTGCGTCAAAGCCGCGAAAATTCCGCGGCGGATTCCGGCGGAAAGCCGGTAAAAATAGTCCGCGTGCGAGTCGAGAAATTTCCGCGAATGCACTGCCGGCGAAATCAAGCGGTCGAAATTAAGTAACAGCGCTGCCGCCCACGCGCCGCCGCGATAAAATTTCCCGAGGCACAAAATTTTCAAGTTCGCGCGGAAACTGGTCCGTCGGCGCGCGCGCGCGCCCGTTTTTCACACCCGACCCAACAAGTAAATCGCCGCCGTAATTGTCGCTCGCGCTCTCGTGCAACGTTGTGTAAGATCCAATCGCTCGAGAGATACCGACGCATCGGGAGCGCGGCCCTTTGTTTGCGCGCGCTCATCGCGCTCCGATAAATAATCGCAGCGTTAACAAAGAACGCTGGATTGAAATCGTAGCGATATATATTTCCTTTTAATAGAAATTTTTCCTGCTATTATTTTTACATCATCGGATCTATAAATTTTCGTTACGTAACGCGAAATTAAGAATCGACGCCAGAGTTTTTCAAAGATCGATAAAATAACACGCGTCGCACCGGTAGAACAGCCCGAACAATGAGAAAACAGCGCGATCGTAAAAAAAGTAGGTATATAGCACCTACAGCGGCGCAGCGTGCAACGATCGGAGAACAGAAGTTGCCCGGCGATCGACCGCAGCGCGCAGCTGTCGTCGCACGCGGAAGAATTGTAAAATAATCGGCAGACGTAAAGGAAAAAGCGTACTCTCTTTACGCGCGTGCGCTCGGTTTTCCCGACCGATAATGAGGGGCTATACGCTTGCGCACTCGTAAATATTGGCGACTCGCTCTCGCTCTCTCTCATTCAGGCCAGGCTTTCGCAACTCCCGCGTCCGCGCCGATACTGCCCTTTGTCTGCGAGCGACAGCGGCGCGTCGCGTTTTATTTATAGACGACGAAAATGCAACAGCCTCGCCTCGCTCCTTTCCACTTCTCCCCCCCCCCCGGGGGGGGGGGGGGCG
>JAXIUT010000037.1:10030380-10043153 GCA_035586675.1 Eurytoma californica | reverse complement strand
GGTGCCGCAAGAGGAGGATGGATCATACCAATGCCCTACTGGAAGTGAGTGTCGTTCGTCGTCTTAGCTTTCGGTCGCGACGGGCGGTTGCGCAAGCGAACGGTCCGTTGGGTGGCCGCGCGGTACCCGCCGAAAGGAAGAGGAGAGCGATTAAGCGCCGATCGTTTTGAATATTTATAGATTTTGTATCATTCGGTGTATTTTTGCGCGTAGGCGTTTTCTCACGACAGCCACTTTGTTGCTCTTGAATTGCCGAATCGCGCGGAGCTGTTTGTTTTTTAAATCCAGATTAATCGCTTCCGCCTGAAGGTTTTCTTTTCGAAAGCGTCGTTGATGCAATGCCTTTTTTTAACGTGCAATTATGGTTGTATATAAATAATCCAGAGATGTGGCTGGAGCTTTTCGAAAGATTAAAATGCGTCGTTTTTCTAATGATGGAAGAAAAGCTTTTTACTTGTGTCTTCTGATATCGTTTTGATTTTTTATTTCGAAAGACTTGCAGTACTTTAAAATTAAAAGGTATACCTTTTCTGAAACAAACTTTGAACGCGAAACAATAGATATTTTTAATACGCTGTGCACAAAATATAATGTTTTTTACCCATTCTTGAGTAAAAATGCAATTTTTAATCTTAATTCACTTTGTCTATTAAGTTTCTACGATTAACAATTTTAATAAACCTTAAGTTTATCGGATAATTTGATTAACGCACAACGTATAAAAATTAATCTGATTCTAAAATTCACTTAGCTCGTTATAGTTGTACAACCTGCAATTTAAAAATATCGCAGCGCCCATTTCTAAAGCAAAATTTGTTTTTATAGGAAACTGAGGGTTTGGAGAAGAAAAAACAGAGCTTGCAAGACGAGCTGTGCAAGCTGCAGCAGGCGAAGGAGGAGCTCGAGTTCGTGCTCGAGACCCACAAGAACGTCTGCCGACTGCAGTCCTCGTCACCGCCGGACGTGAAGCCCGTGATCCCCGAGCACCTGGGCGGCAAGCACGGCGAGCCCGGCAGCGACCTCCAGCACGAGGAATTCAGCGAGCTCCCCTGCAGCAAGCCGAGCGACGAGGCCGCTGCCGGCGCTCTGAACGGGCTGCGGCCCAACCGACCCAACTCCCTCCCCGTCGGCTTCGACGGCCAGCCCCAGCAGGACCAGCGCAACGGCTACTTCACCCAGCCCAAGCCCCGGCCCTCGAGCCTGCAGTTCAAGACCCTGGAGACGCCGACGTTCATGAAGACGCCGAGCGAAGTCGTGGCGGGCATCCCCATCACCACCCCCTCGACCGGCATCCCCTTCAACTTCGACTCCCTGATGGAGGGCGGCACCGGGCTCACGCCCGTCAGCACGCCCCTCGTGCCCAACTGCTCGACGCAGCAGCGGAGCAACGGCGTGCACGGCCACAGCCACCACCTCTCGGCCGTCGACCTCAGCTCGCCCGACGCCAATCCACCCAAGCTCGTGAGCTTGTGACGCCAGGAGGACTGCGATCTCGTCGAGGCGTACGTCGGCACCGGCGTCGAGGATCCCGAGTGAAGCGAGTGCACGGGGGACGTATCCGCCCCTTTAGGGACACTGGAGTATCAGCCTGCGAGCGCTGCGTTGCCATAATTCTGTACACGTGTAGCTTTTTTGTATGTGCGGTGCCTTCGCACTCCCGGACGCGACTCGATTTTTACTCGCGCCCCCGGGGGGAACGAGGCACCGGGACAGTAGGACGAGCGCTCGGGGGAGGCGAAATTTTTGGCGTCTCCTCTTTTGTCCGCATCGCGGAAGCTTTGCCGAGCCTCTCCTCCAGGCGGGAGGATCCCTTGTAAATTGTTCGCGTGGAGGCGCATTTTACTTTGTAGAGCGACACACGGTTCTCGCGGGGAACGCGACGACCAAGTGCTCCATTGTTGCTTGTATTTCGAGGATTTTTGCGACTTCTGTGCCCCATGTTCATCTCTTTTTTTTATTATTGTAAGGATATTGTATCTTACGAATGCGCATCAAACATGATAAACATGTCAATTTTTCAGTATTGTACTTTTGAACACGAGTAATAAAAGGCTTACTTGGATGGAGAAGTTTAAATTTAAGAATTTCTCTGGTGAAATAAGGCGAAATCAAAGCTCCTCCGTAACAAGCGTGCAGATTTTCTCAATGTTGTATTTTCTTAAACCTGACGGGGGTGAGATTCGCTTTCAGTCGCGTGGTGCTTCGTGCTGATCCCGAATGATCCTCGTCGCCAAGTTAGGAGCCTCCGTTAGTGAAAGCGCCATAAATCAACGCAAAGTGATAAAGAGCAAAATAAAAGAATTAAAAGAAATAATTTTATTAATGCTATTCTTAAAAGAGCATCGAAACGAAGTAGTTATATCGAGTAAGATTTTTGTCATTTCTGAATTAAGTGAATTTTTATATTTTTAAACTATACAATGCGATGAGATGATAGATTTTTAAGAGGACAAATTTAGCTCAAAGTTCACCTTAGTCTTTAAGTAATCAGAAGTGAAAGTAAGCAAATCAAATTCATGAAACGGCCAAGCGGACTGGAGCATATTTGTCTCTCTTGTGCAAAGTAGAAGTGCATTATTCAATGATTATCGTGCAATTTTAAATTTCGTATGAAATATTCTTTTTCGTACTCTCTTTTGTAAATTTGTTGAGTCCGTTTGGCTTGCTCAAATCTTTCTTGTCATAACGGCGCAGCCAAAGTGTTTGCGTGCCTCGATGAATATTGTATAATGTTTAATCCCTCCATACACATAATATATAAATATATTTTATAATGTACGAAAATTTTGCATGACCTTGAGCAATATTAATATATATATATATAAATATATTTATACGTGCGATTAGTACTTGCGACGGGTCGATAGTCCTCCAGCAAAAAAAATAAATAAATTAAAAGAATAATGAATTGTCGAAGAGCTTTAGTAGAAACGCTAGCGATCTCTTCTCTTTATACTTTAGCAAAAACTTAGGAGGGCATCGAGCCTCGCTGTACGCGGCTGCGAGATTAATTGATGATTGTGTAACGAAATTGTAAGGCGCCATCAACGATGCAATATATTTTGTTTAATTCAAGCAGCCAATAAAAGGCCTTGGAATTATAAAAAAATTAATTCTGATTTTTTTCTTTTCCTTGTTTTACTGTTTTCCATAAAGTCCTATGATTGGTTCTTTTTCTTATAAGCAGAATCTGCCTCAGTGTTATTTAATTTAAATTATTTTTACTTAAAAATATTGTTTATTGCTAAGAAATACATGATTTATCATAATTCGTATAGTAAATAAATCCTAAAAAATCCTATAGAAGATACTGTTATAGGACAACAGGATTAACAGGAGATACCTGTTATAGACTGCAATTTAAGACATAAAAAGCTTACAAACTAAAAGTTTAAATACAATAATTTGGATGAACTGTTTTTTAATAAATTAAAATGTTTACTTAAACAAGTTTATTATTTACAAAATAAGATAATAATTAACAAAATTCTTTTAATTACATATTTACAGTTTACTTTTTAATTACTATTTATAAATTAGAACCCAGTTACTCTTTTTATAGCATCTGCTTCGTCATATGAACTCATTGCTCTGTAATAACTAAATTCCATTGAAAATGATGCATTTCCAGATGAAATGATTCTAAGCTCAGTTGAGTATCCTAGAAGTTCTGACAGGGGGATTAAACAAGAAATTATTTTGCTATGACCCCTTACATCAACAGTTTTTATTTCTGCTCTTCTTTTAGATAAATCTCCAATAATATTTGATGACATCTCCTCTACTGTTACAATTTCTAAATTCATAATTGGCTCCAGTAAAATAGATCCACTTTTTTCCATTAACTGTAAAGGAAATAAAAGAGGCAAAATTATGATAAATAATCAAAAATTACTTAATTTAAATTCTTTTGTAATAGTTTTGCGGAGATTTTATGATTTTTCTTTTTTTTATAGAGCAATATAAACAATTGAAAAATTGTATAAAAATAGAACCTCTAAATTTCTGTATTTGTTTTCTATTACAATAATATTTAATCAAATTTAAAAGTTAAAAAACATCGTAAAATGCAAGGTGCATTTGTATCCTTACTTTACAGTACTAGTCAGAAACCATTGGAATATTTTAGTAAGCAAAAATCTAGAACAGGACTTGTGCGAAGAATATTAGATGAAGATTTGTCTGAAAATGTAGGTTGCTGTTGTATAAGTAATTGATATATCAGAAAAATATAAAATAGTACATTTACTTTAAAGGTTTTGGAATTACAAGATGCTGAAGAAGCAAATTGTCAAAAAACATGGATTATGACCCCTCCAGAAATACATCAAGTTCTCAGTATTACTCTACCTATTATAGTAATTGTATTAAAAAGTACAAATGCACCTTGTTACATTCAAATATTAGTGGAAGATAAAGATAATATAAAACATCTTATAAATTTATCAAACAATAAGCAAAAAAAAAGTACCAATGAAAAGAATGCACCTCCAAGAGTAAATTTGATATTGGATCCTGGATGGAATAGGCTAGAAATAGATCTTGGCCATTTGACCAAAATATTTGAAACTCAATTTAAAGCATTGTGCAGATTGAAAATATGTGCCAATTGTCGAATTCGTAGGATTTACTGCCTTGATAAACATTATGAAGATGACAATATGTCATTGGAATTGTATCAAGGTTTTCTTGATAATTATATGCTGAAATGGGGTATTACTGCAGTAGACAGAATGACTCAAACTAAGAAAACTACAGCAAAACCTTCTAAAACTAAAGAAACTTTCCACTCTGCAAATGGTTTTAACAAATTATTTTTGAAAAATTTGCAAGCTAAATCAGACAAACTTATAGAAAATTTCTTCTCAAAACAATCAGTGAAATCAATAAAAGATTATCTTAATTTTAAACAGAAAGCAAAAATCAAGCCCTATGTTATTCCAGATCATCACAAAACTTATCACAAGAATATTAAAAATCCAGATTCTGACTCCATAGATCTGAATGAATTTAAGAAAACTTTCTTAAATGAAAACTACTTATATGGCAAGTTAGCTTATGAAGATAACAAAAACGACATGAAAGAAAAAGCACGTGAATATAAGAACAGTAGACCAAATTCTGTGTATAAAATTCACAAATATAAATATCTACCAAATTTAACAATGAGAAAAATGAGTGCAGGAAATAATTATGGACCTACGAAGTAATAAAACTATATTTTCAAAGTTGAATAGAAATAGAAAAATGTTTTATCTTACTCTAAACAAAAAAGTGCAATTAATTCACTTACTTTTCTAATGCACTGAGATACAGCAGCAGTTATAACAGATTCTGAAGTTCCTCGTTTGACTTCTAACCAATGTAACTTCACACCAACATTCACAACAGGACATCCTAATTTAGGTCCATTTAAAAGAGCAGAATTAACACCTTTTTGAATGGCAGTCATGACTTTTGGTTGTATTGCTGCTATATTAGAGGCACTGTCCTTTGAATTATCGAGAAGTATTTCTTTCTTTGTGCAGTTTGGAATTAATGAAAGAGTTACTGAAACTTCGTGTTTTGTTTTTCCAATTTCATGCCGAGTAATGTGAGTGTCTTTTACAAGGTTGTCTACAGTTTCTTTGTAAGCAATTTGAAGTTCTCCTAAATCTACATCAATATTATATTCACTGCGGATTCTTTCTTTGATTATATCAATATGAAGTTCACCCATACCAGCTAAGATTATTTGACCAGTTTCAGAATCATGATTGACTCTGAGACTAGGATCTTCTTTTTCTAACTCTTGAAGAGCAGTTTCCAAGGCAGAAACATATGCTAAAGAAGGTGGTTCTATTGAACAAAAGAAAACTGGATCTGGTACATTTGTTCCAACTGAAAACAAACTATTAATCTCATCAGGATGAAAAGAACTTTTACTTTCCATAGATTTTTTAGCTCGATTTGCAGCTGTAGCATTATTTGTCAATAAATCACCGGTTATTGTATGTTTCAAGCCAGTCAATGCTCCAATATTACCTTGACCAATTTCTGCAACTTCTTCATAATCATCAGCATATGCTGCATATAATTTAGCACTTTGCTCCAATTGATCTCTTTGAATATTGAATACTTTTTGACCCTTTTTCATACTTCCTGTGTAAACACGAAAGAAGGTAACAGCACCTCTTTGTTTATCATGAATAATTTTAAAGACTCTAGCTGACAAATTATCTGCAAATCCATTGTACAATTTGGCATACTGATTGTAATCAGGAGAGGGTAAATACAGTATGACTCCATCCATTAATGGTTGAACTCCAATATTCTTATAAGAGCTACCCAAAAGTACAGGAACTCCTTTGTGAGATATGGTTGATCTTCGCAAAGAATCCACAAGAGTTTGAGATGAAATTTTATCCAATGAATCCTGTTCAATGACTACATTAGCTAATTCATCATCCAAGCCTGATAACTTATCAATTAAATATCTTCGTTTTTCCAAAGCTTTTTCTAATAAATCTTTATTTTCTTCTTCATTTAGAGATGACTTTAATAAAGTTCTACCTTGGGTCTTCTTATCAAAAATAAGCTTCTCAAGTGTAACAAGATCAACCAAGCCAGAAAATCCATTTTTATCTTTAAAAGGTAAGTGAACTGGAAATGTGACAGCATCTAATTTTGATTCCATAGATTTTAAGCACATTTCAAAATTAGCATCTGGCCTATCCATTTTATTTACATAAGCTATCCTGGGTAACTTATACCTATCGGCTTGTCTCCATACAGTGGATGTTTGTGCTTCCACGCCAGCACTACCATCCAGTACTACAACAACTCCATCCAATACTCCAAGAGTTTGTTCCACTCCCATAGTAAAGTCTATGTGTCCAGGTGTATCAACTAAATTGAATCTGTAGTTTTTCCAACTAAACGTGACTGCAGCAGAACAAATGGTAATTCCACGCTCACGTTCTTGATCCATGAAATCTGTGACAGTGTTTCCATCGTGTACTTCACCCATTTGTCTTATAGATCCTGAATAATACAACATACGTTCCGTCGTTGTAGTTTTTCCTAAAATATAAATTTATTATTCAATAATGTCATACATTTTGTAACACTAAATTTTACAAAGAACCTTTTAACCTTAAATTTAGTAATTCAATAAAAGTGTGTTTTTCAATGATTACGTAAATTTTAAGTAGACAAGGAAGAGGACCTTATTTTTAATGAAAAATTATTTTATAAATACAAACCGGCGTCTATGTGCGCGAGTATACCGATGTTTCGTATTTTGTGGATGCTGCATTTTTCACTCACAACTTTAGCTGCACTTTTATTTTCATGTAAAGCTCGCTTTCTCAATCTACAAAAAGACGTCTTTATAGTGTTTCGAAAAATCATTTTATCTAATTTCTAAATATAAATGATTATGGAAGTCACTCCTTTTCGTAATATCCAACATCACTACTCGCTTTTACCGATCAAGTGCACCCCACGTGAATTTCCTTACCTAACCTACAACCTCGATGGCGGCCGGCGGGAGTATACAATTACATAATGTAGAAAATATTAAATGAAAATTTATTTTTAATTTGTGTTATAAGAAAATTAATAGTACTTATATAAAATATCTTTAAGAAATTTATTATAAATTTTATTTTTTTATTTATCCAGAAATTTCAATTTTATATAAAATTTTAAATTGGCACCAAGCAATTTATAACTTTTTAAGTAGGTATATTTGTACGATTTAATTGTTTAATTTTAAAAATGAACTGTCTAATTAAAATCAATACTATTTTAACAGAAAACAATTTATTATAAATTTAACATTATTTAATTAATTTAATAGTATCTTTGTCTTATTGTATTCTCATCAAAGTATGTATTGTATTTTTTCCATGCATATCTTTTCTTTGGATCCTTTTTAGAATATGCAGGTGTAAGATTGGGCATTAAACCTGAAAATCAGTTAATATTATTTTATAAATTCAATTGTTAGGTACTTAAAAAGATAAAAATATCAGATTTATTCTGAAATGGTATACGAGTAACTCAAATTTACTAACCTGCCTTTTGAGCCATTGCCACCATAATACCAACTCGTTTTTGTTGTACATAACATAAGCCTGTTATCCTACGGGGCAACATACACCCATCACTTCTTACAAATTGTTTAAGAATAAGAACGTCCTGAAATAATTATACTGGTAAAATACTTTATCTCTTAATTCGCTTGCATATTTATAGCCGATACTCACTGTATGCTTCACATCAACTCCAGCAGAACATAAAGAACATGCTCCGTTGCTTGCAGGCTTTAACAACTTTTTTTCAGTAGGATCAGGCACAATAACACCTTCTATTGTAGTAGTATCTCCTTCCTTTGTTACCCTTACTGCAAAAAGATAAAATAAGTTAAACAATATTCACGGTATCAAAACAGTTTGAAATTTTAGTGACTACACCATAATAGTAAACTATGTACACTAATAAAAACTGTACTAACTTTCTTTTAAATTATTCGTTGCTGACAATGAAAAATTTCTATAAACATCAGGCAAGAACAAATTCCTTTGGAAATTTGTAAACAATCGTGAAATTGCCATGATTGCTGTGTACTGCGTTCTACTCGCTTCCGATAGTCTCGCGACTGGAGCTGAAAAAGGTTATGACGCCTGGCGACCTAACCTTCACTCACTATTTCGGAGCAGCGACCTACTGCTCATCATTCATTGTAATTAAAATACAACTACTTATTTCTTAATTACTTAACGATAGTTAAAATTTATTTTCATGCGTTAAACGAGCGATTTGTGGCCTCGTTCTTTCACAAAATTTATCGAAGGCGGGGCGCTCCAAAGCGCAGCGACGCATCGAGCCTGGATTGGAGCTTTCCGCCGGATCTCGAGCTCGGCAGTAGGATCATCAGCGGCCGACGTGGCCTATCGGCACATACAACATGGCATCGTAAGGTAAGGTAGCCACCGCCGAGGAAAACAATCGAGCTGTCATGTGAGACCGGATCGTGATTTTTTACACCCACCAGCCCTTACGAGTTGATTATTTTATCGAGGAAAGTTGAAGTTTTTCTTGACTCTGAGAGGGATTCCCACCGCCGGACGGTAGAGGCTCATCATGGGGCTGTGCAAGTGTCCGAAGAGGAAAGTCACGAATCAATTTTGCTTCGAGCATCGGGTGAACGTTTGCGAGAATTGCATGGTCACGAATCATCCGAAAGTAAGATTAAACTATTTACTTATGCATTTTGAGTTGCGTTTCTTTGTTTTTGGGCGATAGTTTTGTGTACGTTCGTTAAACTTTTGACACAAGTGTTGCAACATAACCAAGTTTATCTTCATCAATTGTTGATGAGTTTTTATCTTTTCTCATTTGTTTGAAATGCGATTAAGATTACAGAGAGAGTACTTGTTAATGAACCACTATTCTTCTTTTAGTGAATATTTTTATAAAAATAATTATTTTATTGAAATCCTTATTTACACATTGTTCTGTTTTTAGTGCGCTATTCAATCATACTTGCAATGGCTCCAAGATAGTGACTGTAATCCAATTTGTACATTCTGCAACGAAAGTTTGAGCAGCAGAGAGTGTGTTCGTCTGATCTGTTATCATGTTTACCATTGGGCGTGCCTTGATGCGCACTGTAGGAGTTTACCACAATCGAAAAATCCAGCTACCTATGCCTGTCCAACATGTAATCAGCGAATTATACCAATACCGCAACTGGTGTCTCCAGTAGCTGATGTTTTAAGAGAAAAACTTGCAATGGTCAACTGGGCAAGAGCAGCTGAAGGAAAACCTTTGGTAATTTTTATTTTTAAATCACGACTTAAGAAGTGACAAATTGATAATTATAGTTTTATTAATGGTTAATCTTTTCTTATAGTTAAGTTCAGATACTGAAGAAAAACCAGAACAGACACACAATATTTTGGAAACCAAAAATACCCAGTCTCCCTTGTATCAGAATCATGTTTCATCCTCTGCAACCTCTCGATCAAGTGGTACTGTAACTTCTTCAAATTCTACTCCGAATAATATGCACAACAATCAGAAGTTGGGACCACCTTATTCGGTTGTCAATGTAGAATCTAATTCAGCTGCCTCTAATCCCACTCCAAGAAAAGTATTTGAGGCATATGACGATCCAAAAGAGTTTTCTTTTGATCACGATGAAAATAAATATCAAAGAAAGTCAGCGATAGAATGGTTTTTGAGATGGTGGAAGTTGATTATAAGAACTCCAGCTCGCAGAAGAAATACTGCTGGATCTCTGCATAAGAGATATGCAACTTTAATTATTTTTGGAATTGGTATATTCATTATGATAATAATGCTGTTCTCCTGGCTTGGTAGAATGGCAACAGATGGAGATCCTGCATATGATCCAATGAATAATCCAATGATCAAAGTTGGTGGTATCAATGATCAGTAGAATTAATTGTAAACCTAATGCGCTGTGCTTGGATTGCTGATTTATACTCCAGAATCCACGAGTTCCAGAATGTATGTAAAGTTGTACGCGATACAAGATGTACATTGATGCAAGGTGAAATGATTAGATTGATTTGACTTTGCTCAAGTCAATAATCTTTCAGCTTCTTATTGCTTATAATTTTAAAAGACTGGAAATGAAAAAGATCCATAAATTTGACATAAGTACATAAGGCAGAATAACATGATGTTATGAATAAATATATATTCTTAGTCATAAAGTTTGTTAAAATGTATTGGATAGATTGTATAAAAATATGTAAATTATATTCCTTGCTATTTTTGTTTGTAATAATTTTGTCTGCATTTGTTCATTCTACATGTATTACGTTTTCGAGGAGATAGAAGCAAGGACTTGTATTTAAATTTCGAGCCTACTTCTGACATTCAAATGAAATCTAAGGTAGCCTCAGATTGCAAAGTTAGCCGTGAAACATTAAAATTGTAAATTGAAGGCACTTTTATCTGTAGAGATACTCATGGATATGTAAATAATTTTTTAAATTGTAAACTTTGTAAACACTTGCATGAGTATTGATATAAAATAATGCCTTATCGCAGATTAAAGATGTCACTATACATGTAGAATTTTTTATTTAGTCAAAACACAAGAAACTGTGAGAGAATCCAAATGTTTGTGTTAAAATGTTACGTTTACATTTTCGCATTAATTTGTTTTAAATTATAAACTAACGTGCAGCTCGAGAGTAATTCGACAAGGAAATACATTTTTATGTTATAACAAAAAAATATTTCATAAATAAAATGAAATAAAAAAAAATGAATCGCTTTTTTGTGTAGAGTTTCTACAAAAATTTATGTTAAAATATGAATATTTTTGTTTATTATTAATTGAGCTCTGGTGTTGAGATGTAAATGAAGATAACAAATTCTTTTTATTTATGAATCGGATTAAGCAAACAATTCTTTTTTTAAAGAGAGTTATTACAAGTTCCATTATCATAAAAATATACAAAAAGCTTAAAATAATTAAACATTTAATTTTGCTGAATGATTTTAGTAGACTGTACAATAACGGTTCCGAATTTTTTCAATGATAAAATTGCTTTTGTTTTATTTCTTGAAGATGATTGTAACGAACGATTCAAAGATATGTTACATATCAAACAAAAAACATACTTGAGTGCAGTCAAGTAGCAGTACACCCGTAAGTGCATTGCACCAATGAATCAAATTTTTTGTTATATTTTTTATATATTTCGTATCATGCAAATTCAGCCAAGCACGCCATATCGGTGTGCGAAGGATAAACCAGAATGTAAAAGCGTCAACCAATTCGAGGACCCGCGTTCTAAAAGCAGCGGCAACGAGTGGGGGATACGGCCGAGCGGTCAGTCGGGGGGCCCGCGGCTATTTTTTCGGGGACCACTCAGTGCCGGGTCGTCCCAGCGACTCCACGTCCTCCCGCCGTGCGTCAGTGATACACGAAGACGAAGAACCATTCGCAGTAACGAATAGCTACTAAATAAACCATCAACCACTGAATAAACTATTGAGAATCTTAAGCAGAGAAACGGAAAAAATACAGTGCGAAGAAACGAGAAGACAGAATTGATATAGTGCCCCGGTGGAGGGATGTCGGCGTTCGAGAGTGTCAGATCGACGGTGACCTTGACCGGGACCGGCGTCTGCGCGATTTGGAGGCTGCCCGCGCGCGGCTGGCACGTCGCCGCGGTGTTCTTCGCTGCAGCTGCCTGTAAGTCCCAAGTCGATTTAAATTAAAATTGAAAGTTTATCGAATATTAGACGATGACTGGCAAATTTTTGTTAAGAGAGGCCTAGACGCGAGAATCCAGTGGCTCCGATTTCCGCCGCTGTCAGCTCATGAAAGTCGAGCTAGATTGTAAAGCGATTAGGCTAGCTATAGGCATTAAGAATAGTGCGTTTACTATGTAGCTTGAGCAGCAGGTGAAATTAGTTCTAAAAATATTTTTTTCATCGATTGATCAGACATAAAAGAGATTTCGGGAGAAACAATTTAATCGACATGTACACAAATGTAGGTATATTTCGTTAATAAGATAGTATAAACATTTGCTAAAGTATGTCGCGCATATCGTACTATAGATTGGTCATAATTAATTGAATTTACAAATTACCCGATAAGCACACTTTGAAAAAAAAGAATTCATAAAGAATTCTTAAATGTCCGCAATAAATAAAAATTTATAGTATTCAAAAAGTATTCATAAAGTATTCTTTATGAACAAGTAAATAATTTACTTATAGTACTCAAAAAGTAT
>JAXIUT010000037.1:10018864-10030280 GCA_035586675.1 Eurytoma californica | reverse complement strand
TTCAATGAATATTCACTATTTCGTAGTGACCTGATCTGAACTACTCGAAATAGTGCATATGCACTAATTTTCAGTGGGTTTTCACGGATTGTATTTTAGAGAGTACAGTGCCGTCCGTATCGGGGAGAAAGGATTCTCGGCGTGAAAAATTCAGTCCCGCGCCTCGAGGCGTACCAGTGGCCGCGTCGCCGACGAAAAATGGTCGCGAGCCCGGCAAATCCTGAAGGGTTCGGCCGTATGCTTGACCCACATCCCTACTCATCGATCGACCGGGAAACGCTTGGCTTTGGGGAGCAGCTTCTATATAAAGTAACCCCCGCGCCGATTCGTGGCCTGCTGCGCCGCGGCGCGACTTTTTTTTTCGCGTACGCGCTCGAGGGTCCATTGAGAGCTTCCGTTGTGGCTGGAGTGGCCTATTGGATTATTTTAGGAAGGTGCGAGAACAAGATTTGTAGGATAACGGTAGTGGAAAATATTTTTCATAAAAATTTTCACGATTAATGATTAGATTAGCGACAATATCGAAAGCGAGAGGTAAACGGAATAATAGAGATTTTTATAATCACGAAAAAATTATCTTGACTTTTATTTCGAATATTAAATCGGAAATAAATTAAAGATTAATTATTACGCCACTGGATGTAAAATAACATTAAATTGCGGGGTGAGCTACGTGAATAAGCTGTGCGTTATTGGAAATCCGCTGAAATTCCATCATTTACTTTGTATGTTTAATGGGTTCTGATTCAGTACAATATATAACTAAAGCGAAATACTATATTGCTCAGATATGCAATCGTTGATCACGATATTCAAATAGCAAATAAAATAGCAAATTCTCTACGCCAGAAAATAATAAAATATAAAATGGAAAAACAAATTAAAATCTCTTTCGCCCGGTAAATTTTTCTTTTTTTTTTTCACTAGAAGAAAATTTAAACGAACGTCAGTACATTTGTCACAAAAAATATGATAAGCTTCAAGGGCGCAATGGCTTTTTCGACCCATATGAAAAACCCAATTTACGCCCTTACCATTTGCTCCAACTCAAAGCGGCAAATCATCTACCGCGCGCATTTATTTTGCAAAGAAAATGACGCTTCGAAGTGTATAATATTGAGTTACCTGGTCCGGTTACGAGGAAATTGACGAGCTCGCGATGCAGCCAACATCCGTTTGATAAAAAGCTCATCTGATCATTGCCGCGATCGAATGAAAAACGAGCTCGCGTAATCGAGCCAGGCCTCGCGCGGAAAAATTGCTCCCGGGACTGTGCGTGCGAAACGACCGGGCGATAAAAGCCGCGCCGGCACTTTAAGCGCGCGTCCAATTTGTCCGCGCATTTACGTCGCATTCGCTTATATAATCCGCTGTAAAAGGGAGAAAGGCGCGCGAGGCTTTCGAAGAGCGACAAAGCAATTCGTTTCCATGCGGAAATTATTCACGAAATTAGCGCCGATTTCGATTTTGATGTAAAATGATTATCTCGTCACTATTGTTAGCCGATTAATGTATTTGTACATTGAATTCCAGCTATTGTTAGTACCGCAAGCTCTTGGATATCGTATAAATAAGCAATTCTAATCGCGTAATGTAATTTTTAGTGTCATAATTGTACACGAGCGAAATTATATTGGTGAAAAAAGTTCATCAATTATTCTGGAATGTATTGCATTACATTTGCAATTTTAAAGGTCTTCATCTCAATAACAAATTAAATTCGGATAATTAATTTATCCGATATTACAAATTACATTGATTCCACAATAAATTAATAAATATTTCAAAAATTCAGATCCCAAATTGACCCTAATTTATAGTCGAAAATTCTCTCCGTGTACGCAAATAATTAATTAAAATCACGATCTCTCCAATCAAGCCATCATTAAATACCATTAGCTTCAATTCGCCAGAAAATGAACCTGATCTCCCGTAAATCACCTCGTCCATACGTGCATTACCTCCCCTTCGCCTCGTAAACCCGAAATCTGGCTGTATTGCGGAAACGGCGACCTCCGCGACAGGGCCGGGTTGAAAAGTGTCCTGGGCTCCGTCGGCCTCATCGATAAGGCGGTGGCGATCCGGCGGAATTGGCGAGCGGCGCCGCTGCGGGTATAACGCGCCAACGACCCGACCCCCCGCCGCGGGGGGATGCGGCGGCCGATGCATTTCCCTCTCGGCGGGGACAGTCGGCGAAGACGCGGGAGCCTCGTTTTTACGCTGGACGGGCGCGAGATTGCCCGTTTCTCCCGCAGCGGGCATTTCCCTCGGTCGGAAGGAGGTAACGATCCCCTTGTTGGCCTGCTATTTCGGATTTACGAGAACTGGGAGGATTGGTTTTTCGGAGATTTAAGGTGAAATGGTTATTGCGATGTCTCGTACGTCTCACTAAGTAGATTATTTTTATTTGTAAGGAAATTGTATTTTAGTATGCAGTAAAATGTTTTATGTATAATGTTGTTGTAAGTAAGTGTATTTAAGTATGTATCGTTAAATTATTGATATATTATGTTAGATGTAATTATAGGACGTAATGGAGTAATTGGAAAAATGCTTTATTTATAAAAAAACAAAATAAATGCTTAATGAAAGATTATTCATTTTAAATACAATTTATGCAGAAATAAGGTATTTTTCGGTGATTATTAATTATTTCTTTTAACGTTTTATTTTTTGTATGTTTTATTTCCTCATCTGTCCCACTTTTCTGTATATATTTAATTAAATGTACATTTTTACATTAAATTTAACAGAATACATTCAATTTAATTCTCTGGAGAGAAAAAAATGAAAATTATTATTTAAACGGTTTCTTAGATACAGTGAGCACACCCAGGAGTAAGCCAATGATGTTTGTACTAGGTGCCACGGCAATATTTACTCACTTTGCGCACTGCAATTCCCTTATCTCGATCCCAGTGGAAATATATCGCATCAACAGATTGGAGCTTGTAACCGATGGCTCGCTAAGTCATAATGGTCGGCCGTAATTACTGGAAAGTACACATAGATTACGCGCAGGAAGCCACTTGCGTTAACGTTCACTACCCTTTCTCTCGTTCTCTCTCTCTCTCCTATCTCGCGCGGCTTTTGCAATACAGCGATCATCGCATTGGAATTCCGCGTGCGCTAACTGCAAGTGCAACTATTCCATCCTTCTCTTTAGGCACGGTCATTTTTGCTTTATTTTATTCGATGCTTTGCGTGGATTGACGCTTCAAAAATTGCACCGAGTTGTTTAATCTAAATTTGATCTAAATTTTCGTGTTTTATTCATGCGTTTTGACTAATTTACGAGTCTGAATTTAGCTGATGTGACTCAGAATGTTGCGGTCTCTATTTTTAATTTCGGTGGATTTAAATTATCTAATGTCCAAAAGCTGGACGACGTGAGCAATGAAGAATGTGGGTTCAATGAGGCAAGAAGCGGTTACAGAGGTCAATTCAGTTATAATTAAGGCGGGCCCTTCTTGTTCTCTTATATTTTATTTTGTTCCGTTTGCACGTGTGTTGTTGGAGTTTTATGTGCATCGTGTGTCTTTACTTGAGTCAACTTGACGCTCCTCAGATTTATAATTATGACACTGATTCTTTGAATTAATAAAGTTTGTTAATTATGTTGATCAAATATATTGAGTGACTCATTAAAAAAAATATATAAAATTTATTTGCTATTACGAAAGAAATCATTTATTCATAACAAGTAATAAATACGTCGGTAATGTAGAAACATTCGTCGCGATATCTTAATTTTATTCCATATTCATTTACAAAAAAGTATTAAAAATATCTGATCAGATATAAAGCTGAAAGCAGTCTTTCAATAATTTTTATAATTTTTATTAATGCACTTTAATTTGTTTTAACTTTTTAGAATCGAACAACTGCTTTAAAAATCCTATCATACCACATTAAAACATCGTAATAAAAGCTATTGTAGAATTTGAAATACTCTATTCTTCACTATACAAAGAATGGCAAGTGTCTCTATATAAAAGTAAAGAAAACTCGGCGCTTTCCCTTTGAACAGGTGAAGCATTCGTGAAAAACGGTATAGAAAAGAAGACCCCCACCGATCAGCTCGACCCATGGCGCCCCCGAAAAACCCAGACTATTACGCCATATGTATACCTTCCCGGCAAAAAGACCAAAGCGCGGAGCGGAAAAAGGGCCCCGACCTCTCTCCCTTCTCTCTCGTTCTCTCGCATAGTACACAGCGGCGGTTGAGCCACGCCAGGCTCTCTCCTCGCGCGCGCGTGGCCCCCGTCGAGCGCTAAAAAAAGGAGAGTGAGCGATGCCCTCGGAGAGGGGGGCAACGTAAGAATCGGACGCGTTAAACCTGTAACACACTGTACACTCACACATATACAGCGGCGCGGCATGCACACGGGGGGGACTCTCAGTGCGTCTCGCTCGCTCCCACGGCGCGATCGGCGCGAAGCGCACACAGTAGTGGGCACGGATAGAGGTATAGTGCGCGCGGCGGCCTGGTGCGGTGGCTAGTGCGTGAACGACGCTTGGCCCCTGACGTCAGCGTCGTCCGAAGTAGCCTCGCCGCGCGAGAGAAAGACGGCGGCCCCCGGCGTGCTAACGAGCGTCCGTACAGTCATTCGATCGGCGGACACGGAGGGAAGGAGACAGCCGAGCGGCCCGTGCGTATACACGTTGTACACCGAGTGTGCGGATAAAAAAGGAAAGCGCGTGGCCCCCTGTGTTATTGTTATCGAAGCGGCGTACCCACGGTGCAGCGACCCGAGCGCGCGCGTTCGCCGGGGACGTAAACGGAGTGTGCCGCGAGTGTTGACTGTACGGTAAACGCGAGTGCGGAGCGTTCGCCGAGGGAGCGACGAACCCCCGGAGGAGGACCGGCAAGAGACCGCCACAGGTGTTCGGCCGGCCACCGCTGTTGTTATCAAGATGGCGTCCAAGAAGGACTTCGACGTGAGTAGACCCGAGCATCCCCCGCGACGCGATACACGGAGTACACACACACACCTTTGACAAGGCCGTGCCGAGCACGCGGAGGAAGAGCGCGGGCGTGGCACCTGCTCGGCTCCTGACCGAGGCTCGGACGGTGCTCTCCGTCTCTCTCGCTCTTCCGCGCGCGCTCGACGCGACTCTTATTATACACCGCCCCGATAGGTTAGGTTGGCACCAAGAGCGATCGTGCACCACTTGCACGGCGCGCACAGAGATCGGTTCCCCGTGCATCCACTGTGTGTGCACCAGCGTGCAACCACACCCTGCGACGACGCCGTGGCGCACGCCGCGCGACCAGTCATTGGGGACTTGACCGGCCGCGTCACGGCGTCGTCGGCGTGTACACGAGAGACGAGTAATAAGCTCAAATTGCATGGAACTCGCTCCGTTTTTTATTGTTTTTATTGTACTCGCACACTTTTTAATGGTGTCGCAATATCACAGGAATATCGGAGTTTCGGGGCTTTGCACCGGCTATTGTCTGTGTTTACGCGTTACCTGTCCTCGAGCGGAGGTGTTCTTTTTTTCGACGGCGAGGAATTCAAACGGTCTTGCATTTTGGGGGAGGTCGCGCGCGCTTTTTGTTGACGTTTTACCGTTGCGCGGGACACGGCCGAGAACACCGCGCGGAACAGTTCCCGAGGTGTGTTTCGACCGAGCCGCTCCGATTTTAGAAGTTCACGGTTATTTTATATTTAGTCTGGGATATTTTTGACTTGATCATACCGAGGACATCGGCGGGTTTGCGCTTTCAAATTGTTTACGTTTGAATTTTTGAACTGATTCACGAGTAAGTATCTTGCAAGATTAGGAATTCTATTGTGTTTACACTAGATTTATAATGTGCATTATCGTGTTTTGTTGTGATGCAATAATTAACTTAAAATTATCGGAAATTTGGAAGATAGCTGGTCATTATCGCTGCTGATAGTGACGTAACGGATGCAAATCTTGAATACCAATGTGCATATCTCATTCGTATGTCGAGTGTTTTGGGGAAATCCCATAATAGAAAACAAATAGTAAACAAACATGATTTCGACTCCACTAATAGATGTGAAATTTCTACGTGATTTTCCATTATCTCCAATCTTTTTATATGCTCGTCTCTAGTCAAAAATATGTTTAATTACTTTCTATTCATAATTTGCATATATTTATGTAAAAAAAATTTATTTAAAAAAATGGACTATAAAATAAAAAACAAACGATCTTCATGAAGTAGCTTGGAAATTTAATAAAAGCGTTTACGTAAAAAAAATTTCTCAAGAGGACACTTCTCGGGCGTTAGAAAGTGCAAGGAGATGCGGATAACCTAATGATCGCTCGGCAACTACATCAGGCGCGTCTCAGGCGGGAACGGCACGCAAAAAAATCTCGTTTTCTCGAAAATTGAAAGGCATAAGATGAGGTTAACGTTGGATCTTCCAATTTCGCCAGGAGCCACGCCTCCTGGGTAATGTTGTCACGCGCGCACAGGTGTTTTCGAAGGATGTGGGTCACCGGCAGAAAAGCTACTATATTTACTACCGACTAGTACCCACACGATGCTTACGCACAAGTGTGTCTCGCTTCAAAACGTATACAAGCGCGCGCGTGTGTTCCTAACCTCAACGACGTCTTCCCGTCTGACGTCATGCCCACTCACGTTTGTTTGCGATTTACTTAAAATGAATTCGGAGCGCTAGTTTTTACTTTCCATTCATTAAGTATTCGAAATTCAAATTTATGAATCATTAATTCGATGATTCGAAATATTTTTTGTTTAATGATCATTTATATGATACTGAAATTTTTGTATGACAATATATTTTCTTTGTTAGTATACGGTTTATATAGAAGGATAAAATTTTAATTTTTTTTTTGTTTTTGCTTCCTCCTTGAGGAAGTTTTGTATTTTTATTGTAATTGGGTAATTAAAAATAAGTGATACATTTTCATACAAATTTTTTGAGAATAAAAAAAAAAAAACGGGAAAACAAATTAATTAATTGAGAATACTATATTGCGTAATTAAACGAGTGTCGATTTTACTACAAGTAACAATTTTCCTGATGACTAATCAGAGGAAAAAAAGTGAGACACCACGTTTTGTAGTTACCGATACACGAGGAAGCGTGAATGAATGTGTCGTTGCAAGACGAATGTCCGGCACGAGAGCTAACAACGCTGCTTAAATACATGCAATTTAAGCTGACAAATGATTTCTGGAAATGATTTTTGGAATGCCGTGAGTGAACAATTGCACTGGAACGTTTTGATTTATTTGGCTGATGATGTCAGCATGAGATTTCGGTGAAACATATTAGTTTAACGTAATAATATATATTTATTTTAGCGTGATCTAAATGCTTTTTTAATCTTTTCAAGAGAATGAAAAAATTCATCATTCTTTAGCTGTCAATATTTTCATTAATTTTAAAATTAACATATATTCAATATTTTGTTAAAACGAATTTATATTGTTTAGTGAAATAAAAAGAAATTATATGACTTCCATTTAATAACAATTTTTTTGTTTAAATTTAACTTAACGGTGCAAATTACCTTTTTTTGTAGTTCAATTTCACGGTTAACAAAGCAAAAAGATACACTTGATCTTTCTTATCAAGATATAAAATACCGTACATTAAGTTTTACACTAAATAAATCTCCTTCAATTTAATCTGATCGTAACACAAACGTTGGTGACAGAGTAAATGTTTGGAGAAAAACTATTACGCGTAGAAAATTCAGGTTTCGATGCGATGCGAAAATTTAACGAAACTTTGAAACGGGAAAAAGAGTAACATTGAGAGAGACGGGCATTCAATATGTGTCAGGGTTGTATAGATTTCCACTGATCCCGTGAGATATACCCAGTGTATATTCAAAATCAACCCGTGTTTCATCAGTACAATGTGTGACCTGGGCTATACACGTGTAAGTGTTGGAATGGGTAAACAAAATATAATCGAATTAGGTAGTTTCTGTTTACATTTTATTTATTTATGTGCATTCAACAAGCTTTAAGTAAATTTATAAAAATCCTTTTTTATTGTATAACACGGTTTTTTATTTTCTCAATTTACTCGTGCGATATGTTATATTGTGCAGATTTGTAAAAGGCGACAGCCGGTAAATTTATAGAATAAAATAAAATAAATCACAATTACCAGAGTGGCACAAATGAACTCTTTCATCTCGCTCTCGCAAGGAGCTCCATTTATTTACGAAAATAGTTCCCTTCGAAAATCCGATTTGTACCGTCCACCCTTTAATTTCGCGGTATTCTAAGCAATCCCGAATCTCCTTGGGAGCGCCTGTTCCCTCGACCTCGGTGCCTGACGTCGATGTGTACACGTGCACGGGGCGATCCCGCGGGGCCGCGTAATTTTCGCGACGCCACTTCCTTCCATTTTTCTGGCGGCCTGCCCGACCCATATACACTTTTTTCCGGTGTGGGCGGCGATCAATTGGAGCGACAAGGGGCCACCGCTTTTTCAGCAGGTCTGACGACGCACTTTTTCGCCTGTGCGTCCCTCGTCGCAGCTTCTCCGAGTTTGGCGAGGTATCGCTGATTTTTCGCAAACGACCGCTTAGAAACTTTCCCAGCCCATTCGTACTTTTTGTCTCGTCTCTTGAGTTTCTACGTTGTTTTTCGCATTGCGCCGTTGGTCCAACCAAGAGGGCAGAATGAAAATCAGAAATTGTCTATTACAAATACCGAAGGATGCTTTTTTTCGCTTGTTTGAATGTTAATTTGTTCAGAATTATATCTGAAAATAAGAAGCGCGGATGATTTTTTAAGTTAGAAGGATAGAATATCAAAGGAAATTGAAGGTCAAATAAAAATCCACTTAACTTTTTGACAGCGTAAGCAAATTTCCGAGTAATTTATTAGCCTGCGTAAAATGTAAGTTACGCATTTGCAGATTGGATGAATTTGTAAATGAATTTATTGCATATACTTTCCGAGCAATTTGTGCAAGTGAAAATGTCACGACGAAGGGTCCTCCTCCGGATAATTACTATACGCCATAAATAAGCCTAGCGACAATGCTACACAACGGGCCGCTCGTTAATCGGCACTAATGAGCACTAATAACCTGGATGAGTCGCGCCATTATATGGGCCATCATTATAATATTCAGCCCGATATTTTTTCATGACAGTGCACACCGTTTATTTTAAATTATCTTCGCTCTCCTTCCGATTTGTTGCAGGAAGAACTCGTTTCACAAGACTCGTATAAATCTACCCAGACGCAGTAAAGACTTTTCGGATTCAAAACAATAATTCGCCGCAAAATTATGTTTGCATTAAAAAACAATCAATGCCGTTTCAGCCGTTCCAAAATGGCATGATAATAGAAGCTTTTGTTGCAACACTCTTCAAGCACAGAAGAAAGTGCATCGATAAGTACTTTACCAATAATTGCCAGTCGACGTGGAAGTATCTTTTATGAAGTTCCGTCAATGGAAATATCCCACCCCACCCTCCTACCCTCTTGCAGCGACTACATTCTAATTAAAAACTTAATTGAAAAACTGAATATCTATTTCAAGTGGTGGAATGGTTTCCGTCGTCGGAGCGAAGTTAAATGAATTGAGGTAGTTATACTAGTATATAGAAAATCTGTCGATTCTGCTAACGAGCCAACTGAAGTTCAAAACCGTTAATCAAGCGGAAACGTTTACGTTGGCAAAAAGTTTTGGACGTCCCACGTGTGGTTTTCTTTCGCGGTAGCTCGATGGTTGATGAAAATGTGGCGAAAATTGAATTGAAAAAAAAAAATTGTTCGTTCGATAATTGGGTGGCACTCGATCGTAAGGGCACGCTCCTGGAGTGCATTGACAAGCCTCGACGTTCCGTCGCGAGATAACGCCACTGGAGCCTTTTCGTGCTTGGCGGCTGCGTACAACTTCAGCAGTGCCCGCGGAGCCAACTCGTGGACAGTTCCACAAAGTTGGACCTCTCCATTCTCCCATTGTCGACGACTGCTACGAAAATTTCGGTAGATTTTAAAAACCGAAGGACATAATTAAAAAGTTCTAATTATTAAGTACTGCTCGCAAAATTAAAGCGACCTATCTAAAATGAAATGCATCCAAAACAAAAGTACGAATTGCAAACGCGTCATTACAGGATACACGCTTATTTTTCCGTCGGGATCTGATTTAGCAGTTTTCCCTCGAATCAGCTGAAAATCTCGGCTTTACCCTCGTGCCCCAGAATCGGCGTTGCTCTTTTATCGGGCCGCGGATCGAAATCCCTCCCTACACGTCGTGCGCTTAGCGCGGAAGGAGATTTTACTCTTCCGGTTCTCGGGGGCGCGTACACTTACACACTGCCTATCCGCTGGAGTCATCTTATTAAATCCCAGCCGTCGAAACGAAACGGCAGCATCGCAGTAACGAATGCAAACATTCGACGGTTTTGAAGAACCTCGATCGATGCTCGCCACATTGCGAGGAGAAAAAACGGATCGGCGGGTCGTGAGTCGTTTATCAAAAATTTTGCAGCTTCACTTTGACTTTCTTATACGGAGGCGACGGGGGCTCGATCCAACGACGACGAGTGACTTGCTCGTATGGGCGATCGCTTAATCCGACGCTCCGTTTCTCCGACGACGCGTAATTAAATTAAGTCGAAGGTTTTCAAGGTGTGCAAAGTAGCCCATCGTTTTTTACGACACCGACGTCGAAGTGAACGACGAATGCGCAAAACCGACGGGGGCGGTCGGCGGAACACCGCCGGCCGCGAAAGCTCGCAAACGAAGTTAAAGCGGCACTTCGTGGGACACGACTGTTAATGGAGGCAGGAAGGAAGTTAAGGCGAGTTTCGGCCGAGTCGGCGTTTCGCGGCCGAGTGCACTCCCGCGGGCGGAGCGGGGGAGGAGGCGAAAATCAGTGCGCCGGCACGCACGCTGGCTCGTTTTCCTCGGTGCACGGCCCGCGCGTCTCACCTTCGACGCTAATTCGAACGATACGCTTCGCGCTCATTATCGCTAGATTAGCCATTATGTCGTTATTTTAACGAGTCAATGTGTGTCAGGGGGCCGGCGGGCTCGACGTCGGGTATACAGCGCGCCTGTACGTAGGCACACGAGGCGAACTCGCGGGATTCGGCCTCGGCTTTGGCTTCGAGCCCATTAATTCCACCGTAGTTCCGCCTGCGGGTCGCGCGCGAGGCGGTAGGCCAGCAGGACTTTTCGTACGGAACTCGCCGACGCGACTGCATTATCATGCGCGATCACGTGTTCGCCCCCCCTCGCGCCCCTCCTTGGTCGACGACGGCCCGCGCCCGCGGTCTCTCGAGTCCCGGCTGGAGGCGCGCGATAGTGCCCCAATTTTCTGCCCCTTTGTGCACTTTTTCCGATGGGCGACGGGAGAAAATTGAGCCGGGAGTAATTGTCGGGTTATTTTCTAGGTCGAGCAATAATATGCAAATAAGA
>JAXIUT010000037.1:9999143-10018764 GCA_035586675.1 Eurytoma californica | reverse complement strand
ACATTTCTGCAGTAAACAATTTTCCAGTTTGAAGAAATTATTGAATAATTAATATCTAACAATCAATTTTGATTAAATTGATTCTTACGAAATTTATGCCGAGATGCTCGCTCGTCCCGTGAAACTGCGAAAGAACGATGTAATCCTCACTGGCGCAGAAGTACACGCCCGTGCTGTCCTTCGGTAGTTACGTCATCGCGCGCGCCTGCTCGTCCGCCGCCGGCGCGTTTTCACTAGCGGAGTGCGCCGGTGCATTGATCGGGGGTCTGGCGGCGCGGCGGCGGCTGCGACGCGCGCGGGGGAGGCGGGCCGCGCACGGGCTCCATAAAATTTTTCAATTTTTCCATGCGATGTGCACGCGCCGCCTACCTCTTGTATCGCGTTTTGCGCTCGCGCGACTTCGACGCCCGCTCGTCCGTTTTGACAAGGCGGACGCATTGTGCTCGCGAGGAATTCTCGTAATCTCGTCGGGAGTTTTCTCTTTTAGTGGTGCTTTGAGAGGGACTGACTGTTGGATTTTGTTTTATTACTGATAGGAAATTAAGCGGGAAGAGAGGGATTATTTTAAATTTCTTATTCGCCGATAATGCGGTGCTACTATACCGTATTAATTATTGGAGAGGCGCATATTTTTACTGATCGGTGCTCTATAATTATAAACTCGTGCTGCACTTGAAGATTTTTCTTCTAGCAAATTGAAAAATAATACCTTCTATAAATATCGGATATGAATAGCTTTTTACTGGAATAGCTGGTTATAAAAAAGAATATTTTACGTGTACAGTATCGCTTGGGTGAATCAATATCAACCTTTTGTACTTTGCGTTTTAAAAAAACATTGAAATGAAAGTATCGCGATACTTATGAATGTGATAATATATAGTGTAGTAAAAACGATCTTTTTCAAATTTGAATAGAAATTGAAATTTGTATTCGATGAGAAAACAAAGCGTTTCGCAATTACTTAACATACTCATCTGATAATGGCTCGGGCAAGATAAATTGAGATTTATAATAAAATCATAAAATTCGCTCGTCGCTCACGACTTTTCATCGATAATGCGAGAGGCATGCACGGGTAGCCGTCCGCCGTGGAGAGTAATAACTGACCGTGCGATACGCCGTCCAAGAGACCGGGGGAACGGGAATTTAATCAGCTGCGACGGCAACGTCGACGAAGACGAGGCTCACGTGCCCGGACGCCGGCTCGCGTGCCTAGACCAAATACTCCTTTACCGAAAATTGTCCTCCGTCGACGGTCGAGGTGCCAAGGACACTGGGAAGCGAGCTGGCAGATCGATCCTTCCTTTTTTCGCTAGTCTTTCAGATTTTTACAATGAAACTAATAATATGAGGAATGCATGTGATGAAACTGCAGCCAGTTTCTTGATTTCCTTAATGGTTATCTATTTTTGTCCTAAATAGGTCTGGCACAGAAATAGGTCATTTTTAATGGGATTTTTAAACGGAGAGAGTTTTTTTGTAAATATTTTTCTCAATAATTTTTGCAAAAATTGCTTCTAATGTTGGGATCGAGTGCCTATAATTTGATAAAACTTCTCCGCGAACGCTTTAAAAATGATCATTTGCGCGGTGGTATAGTTATAACGGACTCGTTCGTTGATCCCAAGATTATTAAATCAAATGTACCTAGTCACCAGAAAATGTTGTCCATATAAAGTGAACCAATTTACCCTGCGCATACGAGCACGTAACTTTATCCCCGAAACTCTTTGATAATGAAATTAAATTTTAATTAATTTTCGAGTGCCGAGCGAGATAAAAATCGTCCCCCTTACGCGGCTCTAACTGCCGCTGGTTGATAAAGGGAATAAATATGCCAGAATTGGGGTCGGAAATAAGTGCGCCAAGTTGCGTGCGCAAAGGCAGTTAAACTTCGATAACGAAGTTAAGCCGTCGCTACCGGTGACATTCGGCCGGTCGGAGTCGCGACTCGCCCCGAGCAACTTTGCATATGCTTCGACGAGACGCGCGCGAATTTGGGAGAGCCTCGCGTAAATCCATCGTGCGCGGCACCGACTCGTCGGAAAATTCGCGGAGCCTCGTGTACGGCCGACGACGGTAAACAAAAGTCGCGCGCATTTGGCGGCTGTAATGGCAACGCCGGGGTAGTGGCACTTCAAAGCGACGCGGCTGCATCTATCGTTTTACCCGTCGCGTCGTCTTCGGTTCTCTGCCCCCGCTGTACATCGCCGGAGCACAATAGCGAATTCGCCGACGTTCGCTCGAATTTTTTTTTTTTCAGAAGCTTCGTACTGCACGCGATGGATAGGTGCTTGTGCGTTTGCGATGCGCGCCGGGATTCAGGAGGAGGTGTAATTAACTTTTGTTCCAGTCGCGTCTGTCAATTTTGCACTGTTTTTTTTCGCTGGCTCATTGTTCAGCGTGGGCCGAAATCGCCGCGCCCTTCTATTGATTATCGAAAGTCTCGCGCACGTTCCAGGTCGATCTCGCAGGAGCCGCGCCAAACGTATGCGTCGCTTAGCGAATTGCGGAACTTCGTCGAGGTCCAAATCCGCGGCGACCCCCGCGCGTCGTTAATCTCGACGTCGCAAATTCTCGATGGACGTACTTAAGGTGGTCCGGGTGGGGGTGAAAAACGAGCTCCAGAATAGCCGCGCCGATACGCGGCGCGCAGCCTCTCGGCCGGATTCCAACTTTTCCACGCCCGGGGGAAGTTCCTTCTTCTCTAGGCTTTATTTTTCTGGCTGGGCTCTCGGCCTCAAGTCCGGAGGGCCGCTCTCCCCGTTATTATTGGCCTTATCTCGCAATCGCGGCGGTCTGCGGAATTTCAATGGACGAAATTTAATTGGGCTGTCGTGTTTCATTACAGGAAGTTTATTAAGTTATTTCTTTGGGGTGAAGGTTGAAGCAGCGCAAAAAGTATTTTCTAACCTCGTATCAATAGGCAAAAAAAGTTTAATTGGTAATGGTTATAGTTTAGTAGTGATTAGCTGTTTGATGAGAAAAGCGTAATTCTTATATCTACCGGGATTTTTTTTTAAAACTTTATTATTAAGGAAAGGTGATGCAAATTATGAACAAATTAATAATCTTGGGATTAAATGACTTGATTCTTAAAAAGTACTCGGAAAAGCGCCACTATTTTTTACTCTTGACGAAGACTACTATATTAGACGCATAGTAATTCTGGCAAAAAAGTGTGAGTATTTTTCTATGTAAAAAGAAGTATTAAAATTACAGTAATGACATTAATTAAAGGTAGAAGAAAGTGTTTGCGGCAATCATTATATTAAAAAAAAAAGTTAAAGGAGGTAAATCTCGAGGAGGTGGAAACTCATCAAACTAGATTTTCCATAAATCCTCAAAGTCTCATCGACCCGGACGCGTCTGTAATTTTAACGAAGAACTTCCTCGCAGCTTCTCGAATTCCTCTCCCTCTCTCTTCCTTCCTCCTTTTCTCTCTCTCTATCTCTCTCACTCTCTCTTGTTCTCGGGTGAGCGCGAGAGGAGGCCACCCACACAAGAGCGACGGGCGCGCTCGTGGCGCGACTCGGAAGGAAAAACCGCCCCGAACCGGCCCTTGATTCGACGGTATATAATTGTAGGCCACGAGGCGAGAATATAATTGAAGGGGATCGCACGGACGCTTGATAACGCGCGCTCCTTCATTGTGCGCGCGGCAACGAGCCGTGTCGAAATGTATGGAACGCCGCGGCGACGAGCGTCTTGGTAACCGTCTGTAACTGGTTCGACCTTACACGAAAATTCTTCTCCGAGCCCCCCTTCCCCCTTCCTACTCCGATGTGTGCGTGGACGCGTGCGACGAAGCCTCACACCGTAAGATCGCGTTACTCGGATTGCCGAGCTTTTGACGAGCTTCTGCTTCCTGCGTTTGATAGATGGCAAAAATCTGAATTAACAATTACCGAGAGAGAGAGGGAGGGAGAGAGAGAGAGAGACCGCTGGACCCTGCTCTACTTGCGGTTCGAATTTCGTTTTTTTATTGACGGTGGAGTTTGACGGTAAATTTATGTAAGATTTAATTAGATTTTGAATTGAAATATGAGTTTGTTTAATGAATTAATGAGCGAGTCTTACTTGGTGTCTTATAAGTCAAGAATCGAGTAACGTTTGAAGTATAGACTGCAAAGCTAGGCTAATTATAATTCTCGTTAATAAATTAAAAGTCTTCCGTAATATGATATTCTGAATTAATGAGAAACTTGGCTATTTAGATGAAACAAAGTATAGTTTCCTCGTTATCGAATTATATCATGCAGGTTTGCTAAATAAGAGGTGCTTTGCAGATAGTGGCATATACAGGCAGTGTATTTTAATATAACTCCTAGGATGAAAGAAAATAAATGGGATTAACGTAGAACAGTATTTGTCAATAAAGTGCTAACTTAATTTTATATAAAGTATATCAATAAGTATCTATATTTCTTTATAAAAAAATACGTAAAAACCACAAGAACCTTAATACACATCAAAATTAATTTAAATCGTCGCAAAAAAGGCCTGAAAAAGAAATCAGCTCGATCTTCACCCCTCGGTGAAACCTCCTCCTCGAAATTCGAGACCCCGATAAAAAGAAGAAAAAAAAACCGATCGACCCAAGACTGGGAAAAAAAGCCCGCGCTCAAGTTATTAATTGGAAAAAGACTTTGACGCGGCTAATGGGCGTCGAGGCGAGGCCGACGTCGGGTGTCCCCTCGAGAGAAAGGGAGACGCCGCGGATGGCACTTGGCTGCGCGTGCACGGCGTTTTTTGCGCGCGCGCGCGACAACGACGATAAGCTCGCTCGACGCTCTCCCGCGGCTGGTGCCGCGCTATCGATTCAACTCGCCCCCTCCCCCCGGCCGCTCCACCCCGCGACACTTCTTATCGCGCCGCTGTATCGCGATACTCGAGTCAACTATCGCCCTTGCGGATCCGCGGCGAGTGCAGCTGCATGCCTCGCGGAAAAGTTCCTTCTCCGTCGTCGCGGCGCGGCGGTAAGCTCTCTTGGCCGGCTGACGGATTTAGGAGACTTAGCGGGACTTTTTGCCGCAATGGTTTCTTCGACGAGTTTGTGGAAATGTATCTTTACCGATGTTCTTATTCGTTGCAAAGATTTGGAAGTTGGACTTTTTTTTCAAGTTTTAGTTTCTCGTAGAGGAAGCTTTAAGTTATTGTTTTTCTATGTCGAGAATGTCTTGGTTTCTTGTAAGTGCAGGGAATGAATTGCTTGATGAAGCGATATCGAATTTCAATTGGTTTAAATAGATTGTATTTGGATAAGATATTCATTTTAAATGAAAAGGTAAAAATGTTTCTGTAAAAAAGAACAGCCTGTTTTTAAGCTTCCTAGTTACTGCAACGAAATAAATAATATAGGAAAATTTACTATAAATTCTTGGAGGTGGAGACTTAAAGTGTAAATTGCAAAAAAATACCATAATTATGGCAATTTTTACAAAACAAAATTGTAATTTTTCTAAGAATTCTATAATAATTTATAATAAATTTTTCGACTGCTTTTTCTCCGTGTGTTCAGAATAAAAATAAAAAAAGCTTCTCACCCTCTATTCATCGTCAATGTACCAAAGAGAGCTCATCAAATTGTAATTTCCCCCAAAAAATGTCAACGTGAAAGTCTTGAACGATCAGCTGTCCGTAAATTCGCGAGCTTTCAAAGGAGCTGATCCACCCCCGCAAAAGGATCCATCCGTCGGTACGTTGCTTTAGGAGTATTCATTACACGTCCCCTCGGCGACTGCGCGGAATCAATACGAAATTACGTAATTGCGCAATCAATCCTGTTTTGAGCGCGGGGTACACCTCGTCCGGATAATTGCACGCCGACGCGTCTCGATTACGCGTGTCCGGTAGTCGTTCGCGGTACGATGCGCGAGAGAGCGAAACACAAAAGCGGCGCCTGCAGCCTCCTTGCCCGCGGTCGGGAGCAAAATTGAGCCCGTAATAATGCGTCCGCCTCTCGTGAGTCACGGCTCACTCGCGACGCTCTGAGTCATCCTCGTAGGAAGTCGTCGTCGTCGTCGTCGTCGCTGCTGCGACTACGAACGAGCCCCCCTCCCCCTCCACCGTTATCCCGAGTCGCTCTCCACTCCACTCCCCGTCGATGATCTTTCATATTTCCCTCGTCTTCGAAGGGCTGATTTTTCGGATTCCCGCGCGCGCTTACATTCGGGCGGAGACGGAGAGAGAGAGATTTGCGGAACAGCTACTGGGAAATTGAAACGGAACGGGCCGGAAAAGTTTTTGAAATACGCCCGTCGCTCCTCCGCGCCGGAGTGTGATGTTTCGTGATAAATACGAATTTCCCTTTTTTTCCCTCGCTCACCGCTCGGTCGTTCGGTTTTATCGCTCAAACTTTTTCAGGGCTACGCGCGGGCGTCGCCGGGGTTTGATAATTCTTCCAATTGAATTTTTTTTTTTGGAATAACGAGGTGCTTGGAAAAAAATTAAATTTTTCTCCGAGAATCAGTTTATGGAGCTTTCGACGGCGATTGGCTTGGCTCGTCGTAATGGTGTTTTCCTAAAGACCAATGAGCGGATAAAAAGTACTGATCGCCCGGGAAAGATTCGAGCCGCCTCCTCCTCCTCGTTTTTATCCCTTTCCTCTCCTTGGTCGAGGGTGTTCTTAATCTGCGGCCGCTGAGCATCATCGTCCTCAATCCTCGGCTCCTTTCGACGCTGTTTTCGCAAATCGCCTTTATTGACTCCATCGAGTGGCCGGCTCCCATTGATTATTTTTATTGTTTGGATTCGATCCCGATGTAGCCAAGGCGATTCCGCTGATTGGATACACACACATCGTATCCCATAGAAGCGACCCATCTTCGAGCGATTAAAAGTTAAATCGATGCCAAACATTTGTACTGCGCAAGCCGGGAGAGTTCACGGCGCGACCTCGTCGATAAGCTCCGCGTCCCTATCCCGGCATCGTAGCTTTTTATTTTACGGAAAAAAGATTTGCCTCCTTCGAACTTTGATTTTCCGCCGGGGTCCGCACAATCTCGGCGCGAATCTCCCGGTGCGCTTACTCTGCCGAGTTTCCATCCCGGCCAAACCGTCCGACGAGCATAGTCGTTCCGCTAAATTTTCGACTCCTTTCTCCCTCGCTCACCCGCTTTGTCTTTCTATATACCTATACGGCCGCGTACCCTTTGATCAGCGCAGAGTAAGAAAAGCAAACGTGGAATCTATCCCGTGTCCGGGGGAATGGGCCGGAGAGGGAAAGTGAGAGGCGCTCCATTAAGGGACCGCGAAGCTCGGTGGAAATCAGAAATTCCACGGGTGCGCGTTGCACAGGATAAGGGTGAGCGAACTCTGCTGGCCTCGTACAATCCAGTAAATTCGAGTTTGCGGCCGAGAACAGAGGATACATCGCGCATACCTAAGGGGAAAAATAATATTACGTCGGGCAATCGGGTGATAGGCGCGGAATCGCAGATGGAGCCAATAAAGGTAGTAAGCCCCGAGCACACAAATTTTAATTCCAGCAGCCTGTAGTCGGCTGTTCTGGCACGGCTCGAGGAGTCCGCATAAAAGCTTCATTGTACGGGGGATATGAAATATACACAAACTCATAAAAAGCTACGTTCAATTTTGCAGAGGCTGCTCGCAAAAACGCATTATTTTGTTCCCCGATGCGTAAATTTACGTTTCGATAATCAAGAGCACGCATTACATTTGACTACGTTTTCTTGCTAATTTTTCATTCGAACGGTTAATTACCGCATCCATTGGCCAGCTTTACAAAGCGAGCACCTGCAAAAAAAAAGGCCACGAGGGAAAGGTTCGCCCGCCGGGTGTAAGTAAACGCACGCTGCAGTGCAAAAGCTCAGCGGGCCGCAAGCTCGCGCGACTTTAATTTCTGCGTTTATTAAATGCGGAAGTCGGCGGAGCGCGCGGCGGAAATCGATCGAGCGCCAATAATAGCCGCCGCCATCGGCGGCGGCAGCAGCAGCAGCGGTGCGGTAGCCGCGCCGAAGAGCTCCTCCTCCTCCGCTCTTCTTCTCAAGGCTGCGCGGCCGAGCGCGCGGTGACATAAGCGAGCGCGCCCACTTTGGCAGGTGTCGCCGCGGCGCCTTTGTCCCCTCGTATCGCTCTTAATTACGCCGCTAATTGCCATTGCGCCGCGTGATTGCGCGGGCTGCGCGGATGCGCCCGGTGCCCCTCTCCTTTCTCCTCCATCGACAGACGCCTGCGACGGACCTCCGCGCGGTGTACACACCTCGTCCGCGCGGGACTGGCTCGTATTGTCCCGCGCGAAAGTTCCGCTCGGCGGGAGGGTGCAGGCTCGTTTGTTTTCCCCGGCTCCGAGGTTTCGCTAAAAGCTTCGGACGGATTTGCAGTTGCCAACTGCCGCGGCCAAGTCCCGCGTGATTATGACTCGAGCGCGAAGCGTGCGCTCGGCTTTTTCGAGATTAGAAATTCATCGAGTCACGCGGCGGCACTCCGCCGAGCGGATTTTCTAATGAAACGCTTTTCAATCGGATGTGTATATACGCTATTAACGTTGAAATATCAAAGGTGCTAATTGAATGCCTTGAAACTGCGAAATTATCGCGGAGTTGTTAATTAATTTACTTAATGACTAAATATTTGATGTTCGTTATTGAACTATTGTCGCGTCGACCATATTAGTTTGTCTGCAATTGATTCATCGATTGTAAATGGTGTTAGGGCCCCCCTTGCGTACACGCGCAGAGTAATATCAATATAGTCTCCGAGTGACGAATCCCATAATTTTCAATCCTCCGAACAATCCGGCACATCGGATCCATCAAATTCCGCGGCAATGGGTTCAGATGGTATCGGTGCCTTCGAAAATATCAATTTATCAGCTCTCGCGCATTTGATCCAGCAAAGGGAAAAATCGAGTCGCGCCCAACTGTACGTAAGCAGCCTGCGCGCGGAGTGGATCAGAAAGCGCGCGGAGGGATGATCGCGGAGATAAAGGCCGTATAGCGACGACGCGCCGACGTCCGCCAGGCCGCGAGGAGAAAGGAACCCCAGGCGCCGGGGAAAATCTAATCTCGATCGGGGGGTGGGAGGAGGGCGTAATGGGCCGGCGTGCGCGTCGGTCACCCCGAAAAGTTGATCGATCGCGGCGGGCGGCGCTCGCTCGCTCGTGAAATTCGCGCCGATGGGCGTAGCCGCGCGCATCGTAAATTCAGCGCGCGCGGGCCACGGCGGCGGCGGCGTCGGTGGCTGGAAAAAAGGAGGGCGAGTTGTGCAAGCGCGCGGAGGATGTATGCCCGTAATGCGGACGACGGGCTGTTACGTGAGAGACGCCCGGCTGCTGCGCGCGCCCCGGCCGGCGCCCTTATACTTATCCGCGCGAGGGCGATGCCGTAAGCTATTTTCTGGAGAGCTTCTATTAGCATCCACTTTGCCGGCCCAGTGCCTTGACCCTGCTTTCCCTTTATTTTTAGACTCGATGGTGCAGTATTTTGATAGAGCCGAAGTTAAAGTAGCGATCGATTTCTAAATTTGCAATTAAAAATTTTACAGTTCCTAATTTAGCGACAGCGATCACTTGTTTTTTCGTAGGTATTAGCTACTTCATTAAAGGTAATTTTCGATGTCAAAATGTTGATTGTTAGTGAAGTAAGGCCGATCGATAGGTCAAAATTACACGTCAAACTCACCCTTCTAAAGAGGCAATGCAAATATTTTTCCAAGTGAATCGAGCCCTACATTCGAATGTTTGCCATATAACCGTATATAGTTCCCAGAAACGTTGATACGCTCCATCGAGCTTATTAGGTAATTGAAAATAGTAAAATAATAAAAAAATATTAAAATATTTTCGCATTTTGACTTTTCCATTTACGAGGAGCAGATTACACACTTAAAGTACCACCGGAATCAATGGAATTAGTCCCTTATCTACTCAAATTCTCATTTATTATAGGCGCACGAGAGGGAAAGGGAGAGAATTTTTCAATAAATCCCATTACACGTCCATACAGCGGCCGCATTATTGATGGTCATCAAAGAAGTATTAGTGTTGGGCTTGAAAACAAATCCTCGATCTTCGGCGAGCACTCGTCAAGGCGAGAAGCCATTAATCATCATCCGTCCTAGTTAGCCTCGCCGAAATCGCAAGACAATCCTCGAGCGGTAATTTCTCCTCGTAAGAAAATTTCTGCCTCTCGAGGTATAGGCGCGCACGCTATCGGTCAAGTGATGGATTTGTCATGGGGACGCGGGGGCGAGCGATGGCTCTCACTTGAATCGCGCGCGACGCTCGTAAGAAAGATGGTCGATCTCCGCTCGCATTACGCCAGTTCGTGTCGCGCATTGTATACAGCTGCCGTCGGGGTATTAGTTTTCTTCCGCTTTGATTGAGGCTATCTTCTTTCCTTTTCCTCCTTTCCGTGCGAGTGCGTTGCACCGGTGCTCCCGTGTGATCTCTCGTGGAAAAATGATCCTCTCGGAGAAAATGGACTGGAGTACAATGGGAGAAGATGAATTTTCGTCGGCACTGCTTTAGCGATCTTAAAATTCAGTGTCTATAAGGATTTAAAGTATACAGTTGCAAATGACTATCTTATTACAAATTCTAATGAGCGATGCGGACTCAAGTCTATTGTTGAATAAGGCTGAAAGTTATAATTATTATGATGCTATAATGCTGCTCATAATAGCGTGCAAAATAACAACGAGCGTTCAAAGGCGCGTTTCTTATGAAAGCAACTTAAGACACTTTAATCTTCTTGATGAAAGGCGTCTTAAGCTTTGACTTAAAGATTAAATAGTAGACTACTAAGTTAAGATTTATGAAATCGAATAGAACATTGATGTATTAAAAACTTAATTGAGATATATTTTTTTTTAAATCAATTCGAACAGACCTATGAATTGAAACTTATCATATTATTATTACCACGACCTATCAATATTTAATAAAACCTGCGGTTTATTTCTACAATCATTGTTTGATTACCTTATTTTTTGCACTCTTACTGTTACACCTGAAGTGTTGCAAATTTTAGAGCAATTTTCTTTCTACCAAGAATTGTCAAATATCTAGATTTAAACTGGTTCGTGAATTATTTGTGGTTCAGTGAACGTGGAAACACAAATAACATGTCGTATTTCAATTGAGAGGCTTTTTTGTGCGTAAGCCATTGAAATCCAAGTACTTTCACTACAGATGACATAAAAACAACTCCCCTGTTTATTTCAGATACAACATTTCTTCAAAGAATTGTTACTTTATTATTTATTTAACTAACGAAAGATAACGATTACTTAGTAATGGAAAAAATGAACTTTTAGTTAAAATTTAAGATACTTTGATGTTGTTTCATTCATTCAACTTAACGACCCACTGTAACCGAAATTAAGTACCTTGCTGCAAAATCCCTTACGATTTAGTCGAAGGTCGTGAGAGCCTAGAGTCTTAGTTGTTGCGCATGGCTCTCAAGTTTCAACCGTAAGCGTAACGCACAAAAGCGAAGGGGCGTGGATACTCTGCGGCGTTTCGGTCAAATCGCCCCGTTTTCAGCGCCTTCTTGATTCTTGCTCCCTCCTTTATCCAGGATCGCCGCGGCAGTTTTTTTTCTAAGACCCCCGACGCTACAAAACACTGGAATATGAAATGCTCCTTGGTTTATTTAGGCGAGGGGTCACCCCAAGATCCGCTTTGTTCCGGTTAGCACGAGACGCGCCAAGCGATTAACCCTTTGGACGAGCGAATTCGGGTGACGTCGATGAATTTCTTGAAATATTTTCTATATCGTACATCGAAACTCGTTACATTTTTTTCGATGAGAGCTAGTATACATTCGGTTGCGCGTGTATTTAATTAATCAATAAATATCCCATTACTGCAGCGTTCTTGAAATATCCAAGCAATGCGGGGGGCACAATGCTTTTCAAGTACCTGCATTGGGAATAGATTGGTATTCGATGTATTGATTTTGATATCCACTTTTTTTTTCTTATCCGGGGCTACAATGTAACATGCTGTATAAATTTCTTCAGAATATCTAAGAATACATAAATATAAATTTTACATTCAAAGTAATTTGTATATTTTGAGCGTCGCTGCAGTAAGAAGATTACGTAAGGTTTGCATTTCGAGAAGTTGTAACTGTTCAACAGCGGCCCTGATAAATTTGATTTACTTATTTATTTATTTATTTCAGAGCAACAGTACATTACAGTTACAAAGTAAATACAATACAAAGTAACTCCAGCAGAGGAAAATATATTATTTATTTATTTATTTAAATTTGCAATTGCTTCCCTTAAATTTTGCAAAAAAAAATAGCAATCGTATAATGCAAGGCACGCGCCTAGATTAGTTTATGTCTTATTGAGAGGAATTAATTTGGCCCGGTAATTGACAAAGTTAATGGTCAAAGTGCGGACGAAACATTAATGCGCTGACCTGCTTAATAATAAATTAAAAATATACAACAAAGCAGTGCGGCCTATCGATCGCGGAATTACAATAGCAGTCGCCATTGCACCCTAATTAAGAATCCCATCTACACTCGCATCCCGTCGACCTCATCCCAGAAGGAGGAAACAAGGGGAAAAACAGGCCAGGAGAGATAGAGCGAGATATATACGCATACGCGCGCAGACAGCCCGGCCGGAACTGACTGGAGGAGGAAGAAGCCTGGCATAAGGGTGGAAAAAGAAAGATTCTTCGAATCCCGACAAACGAGGCCGGGCGCGGGAGGGAGTCCGCCCGGCTATAGGGTTAATACTATCCCGCATCCGAGCGGCGGCCGCGAGAGAAAGAGATCGGCGCACTCCGTGAAAATCGAGTGCGGCCGCTCCCGGAGAGGTGGGAGGGGCGGCGCGCGTGCCCACGCGAAAGTCCCGAGCCAAAAGGTCCGTCGTCTTCCCTCCTCCGGGCCGCGCGGCTCCAGAATTCCGGCTTCTCCGGCGGGGGCGACAGCGCCGGCGGCCCAGCCCTGCGCCCTCTCGGCGCGGGGGAGAGAAAAAGGCCGCGCGCGCGCTCGAGAGAGAGACAGAGAGAGTGGCCGAGAGGGTGTAACGCTCGCTCGGCCCGAAGCGCGGACGGAGAATCCGGATAGAACTGGAAACGAGCGAGAGAGGGTGCGCGCGCGCAAGGGAGGGGGGATAAAGCCCCGCAGTGCGGCGCGGTCGATACAACCCCTCCACGAGCGGGCGGGAGTGAGAGAGAGGGAGGAGGCGCTGCTTCTCGGCGGCGGCAACGGCTCTCGGACGTGGCGCGACCACCTCGTGCCTACCCGGTTGCATATACGCCGGAGAACGGCAAGCTGAAAAAAATGAAAAGGGGAGAGAGAGAGAGATGGAGGAAAAAAATTGTAATGGGGGCATTAAAGCTGACGGGGGAAAAATGAAAATGGAGTGGGGGTGTGAGGGGGGCGAAAAATGTTTATAGTGAGATGATGAAACGCCTCGGTGTAATGGAGTTTCGTATAGCGGGGGCGGGCGGGATTTTGGAAAATGCTTCTTGCAGCATGCCCGGGGTCGCTAATTAATGGGCCTCCGTAATGTAATTTTTAATCGACGGCACTGACGGTCCGCATGCAAAAAAACTTTTATGATGATTAATGGTGTCATTAAATATAGATTAAATTTTTTAAATAATTGTTTTTCATTTATTCAATCTTTACGCAGGATATATTCGAAAACTTCTGCACATACAAATTTTTTCTGTCACTTATAGGTGTTATGTAAGATCGTAAAAATTGTATTAACGCGGGAGATAAATCGTCATGAAAATTTCGCAGAAAAAAGAAAAGTTTGAGCAAATTTTACATTAAGGGAGAAAAAGCTCCGTTTCACGATAAGAGAACAAACAAAATAAATTCGTTTTTGCGAGCGCAGAAAAAGTCGGGGGTAAAAAGGTAGATATTGGTTTTCCAGCCGCTCGACGCTCGCAGACTGATCAGGCCACTATCGCGCCCGCCTCTTATATTTACACCTCGCTCTCTTTTTTTCCTCCCACCTCTGCAGACTCCTTTGCGCCGAGAGGCGGCCTCGTCATTGCTTTTCCGTCCTGTCACTTTGCGTCACTTTTACGTTTAATACGCGCCTTTCATTTTAATACCCTATACCTTTTTTTTACTGCGGCTCTCGCGCCTCCCTTCCCACATCCCCGTAGCTCCCAAGCCGTTCGTCATCCACGAGTAGCTGCTCCAGTACTGTACGTTTTCTTTTCCCGTTTTTTCTCGCGTCCCACGAAAATCCGTTTACGCGCGAAACGACACGGCACTTCCGCCGATGAGACGGCATCCCGATCGCCCCGCTCGTATTTTTGCGTCGAGTAATGGGGGTGAATTTTCCTAGCGAGGGAGTAATTAGTGGCTCGTAGGGACGATCGCCGGCTCTCCCGCGGCCGGCCGAGATTGGAGGATGGCAAATGGGATCATTGCGCGCGGTCGACCGAGGCTGTAACGATCCGAGCCCTCTCGCTCCTTTTCCCTCCTATCGAGGCATAATGCGCCGCCGCCGCCGCTCGCATTTTCTTCTTTATCCGAGCCGGCAGCAGCCGCGCCGTCTCGACTTTTCTACTTTCTTTTCTTTTTACCCTCGCTCTTTCTATATACGGCTACTGGCTTCTTGGCGATGCCCGCCTCTCCCTCCCGCTCGTTTCTCTTTTTTCCCCCGGGCCCATTCTTGCCCGAGTTTCTCGCTTTCTCGCGCGTTATTGAAAATATTTTCGAGTGCGCGCGAATACTCTTTCTTCGGCGCGCCTTACCTACGAGGCCGGAATTGTCCGGGGCGTTGCTTTGTGAATGGAGAATTAAAACTCGCAGCTGCATTCGCTACCCAAAGTCAATTTAAGTTCCTCATTTGGAGAAACGTTTTATCGCGAAAGAGAGTGCATGAAAGAGCGTAAACGCGCACACTTAGCCGGTGTTTACTTTCTAAAGTATATAACTGCGCATTGAAATAACTACCTTTAGCGCGATTAATTTACAAGCTGTTCAGAAATGCAATTTCCCCGCACATGGATTTTTAGCGCTTTAAACGATGTTACACGCGCCGCTCGCTGTTAAAGCAGCCAGTAAACGAGAGTACACCCGGGAGATAGGATCCTTTGTGTAACTAAGGCTACTTATTAATGAGCGCGGCCCAAGGTAGAATACATCCGTTATCCTGTCTCCACGGTCGTCAAACAACTGCCGCTCGTGTAATTACATCGTGAAAAAAAAGGATGAAAATAGCACACCCGGACACTTTACCGAAAAAAATAGCCTCTCGCCGCCCGGACTACGTTTGGACATGGGTGGTGGTCCCGAGGCGCGCGCGCAGCATCCCAGGCGTAATTACCGCGCGCCGAACGATCCCCGTCGCATCGCGGCGCGTTTAATGCCGCGCGGATTGTCGGCGGTTTTCAGATATAAGCATTTGTCGTCATTGTGGGAGCCGCAGAGACGGCGCCGCCTAGCCTCCCCTCTTTTGTCCGGGGGGCCGGATTCCGTGAGCCATTGTGCGCCCCGACGTTTTCCTCCCCCTTAACAAGCCGAGGAGGCCTCCACCCCCCGCGCCCACATCCCCCGCTCGCGTTATTAATGGATTAAAGTATCCGGCGGCTCGTTAAGGATGACAATTAGCGCCGGCTGATCCGCGGACTTTGGAAATTACTTTTTCGCGGCGAGCTTGCACGAGCTTCGCTTCACAGGAATAAGTGAATTTTCGAACTTTGTTTCCGCCGACGTGTCGACACTGAGAAATATCTGCAAGCTCCGTCTATTTTTGCTGTTGATTCACAGTCGAGGAAAAAAGGGTACCAACGAGAAAACGGTAGACCGAAGAAGGAAAAAAAAAGAAGCGGAGATATAATCTGTCCCGCAATCTCTTCATCTCCGGTCCGTAAAAAGTTTTTCTCGCTTCTCGAGCTTTTCTCGGGCGACACCCAAGTGAGCGAGGCGTACACAGGAGGCATTCCTCGCCGGCGACACGCGAGCAGTCGTGCAAGCTCGCGGGAGGTACACGACGCGACACCCACCCTCCTCCCCTCCGGGCGCGCCCAGAGACGTCGGCGCAGTTTGGCGAAATTTGCACCGGAATGTCCTTTTAAGCAACGCGACGATAAGAGGTCCGCGAGATGGCCGCGCGTGACTCCCGCGTATAACATAGCTCGACATCTTCGCCCGAGTCGAAACAGTGACCGCGGCGTACGTGCGACGGTTTACTGGGACAAGCGAGGCGCAGGTGGGGAGGGTAATGGCTCCTTTGAGACGAAAAGGGGAAAGAGTAAAGCGCGGCTCGCCGAAAATGGACGGCACGCCCGAGAGCTTCAAAAGCGCGATGCATTTCTCGAACTAGGTCTTGTACGCGGATTTTTTTTTTATGCCCCCAAAGCCGGCTGCTGCTCGGCGGATGAAAAGCTGCGCTTGCCCCGGGTACGTCTGTTTTAACGGTCGCTCGCGTCGAAAATCGCTTCGGCGGGCACGACTCCTGCGCTCGCTTTTTCCCCGCGAAGCTTCATCGAGATGCGAGCTTTTTTTCGGGGGGAGAGAGAAATGGAATTTTGCAAGATTCACGAGGAAGGGATTTCGTACGAAAATTGATCGATGCAGCATTCGCGCGCCATCTGTTTCAATCGGCGAACTGTCAAATATTTCCGACGATTTAAATGTCGATGAAAGATGGGGTGCAGTGGGAAAGTGCATTATGCTTTACAACGAGACATGACAAAAAAAAAAACTGTTGTATTTGCTGTAGCAATTTGCTTTCGAAACTTCGACGCTGACTGGAATTGGAAAATCTTGATTGTAAATTATCGATGTGAGCTTTCGTTGTTCGAGGCGGCAAGGCAAAGGTGGAAAAACTTTAATTAAGTGGGAAATAGAGCGCGAAAGATAATGAAACAACAAATCGAAAGAGGGCTTCGATGATGGAAATTCGTAAGGATGAATAGCCAGTGTTCGGGACAGCTCATTGAGCTCCAAAGGGAGAATCGATTAGGATATACACACATATATATATACACATATATGTACGAAACGATGAATGCCGTCAAAGGGTGAATCCGCCGGGCGCTGCTTGACAGACCGTAGGGTTTATGCAGCGATTGTCAAGAGAATTGCAACTAAGTGATTGTGAGGCTTCCTCGTGATCTGCAGACAATGGCCTTTAGCGTATTCCAGCCGCAAACTCCTCCTGCTCCTGTAAATTTTATTTTGCAACTGAAAAGAATATTTGCTTTTTATACGCTCGAAAAGCTGAACAACCGTTAGTTTTTCGCGTTAAAAATAAAAATCGCATTTTAAGTTCGTGTAATTTACGTGTAACCTAAATTCAAAAGTTACGTTACACCGTTGCATGTGAACAGCTACATTTTGCCACCATCGAAATACGAAACATCGACTCATTTTTTCGATAAAATCATATAATTTTACAGCTCGCGCTCACGCTATATATACTATCTCGCCATATTGTATAGTCGATAATATAATTGCAGTATGTTCCAATTTTTAATACAGTAATTATTTATCAGAACACTAAAAAAAGGCTTTTGTATTGCAGCATCCGATCTTTTTTATCAAAGCATACGTAAAGTCCCACATTTTTTCCGTCTATAAAAGAAACTACATCTCGTACCGGTAAAAGCTCCTGAAAAAAATGTACCGCAGCAGCGACAAAGCGAGCCTATAACAGTGCATCAAAGTCAGCCGGCCGAGCTCGAAGACGTTCTCCCGACGGCTCTTATCGCGAGCGAGCCGAGTGCCTCTCCCGCCCACGCTCGAGCGATATGAGCGGCGATCGCGTGCCGTCAAGCCCCCGGCCGATAAATAATCCGGCCTGTTCCGTGCAGCTGCCTAAATCAAGCTGACGTGACGCCTACCTGGGGACGCGACGCTCGACGGATATAAAGAGGAAGACGGCAGGCTGTGGAGAAAAGAGGGGAAAAAGAAAAAAAATCACGGAGGATCCTCGTGAAAGCGACGCGGTGCTCTCGAAAAAAGTATGTACCCGCTTTCAATGGTATAACAGCCCGGTCGAGTGACGCGCTCCCGCCTCAAAGCCTCGGGAATTTTCAATTTCGCCGGGGCAGAGGCAAATGATCGCGTTTAATCTCCTGCGGTTCGCGACGTAATACTCGTCGGGCTGTCATTTTGCGCAGCTTGTTTGCTGATTTATCTACACGTGAATTTTTTATAAGCCACCAGAGCGACGCCTGTTCGACATAATTATGCCTTGTCGTTATTCCGGAGTTAATACGATGGTTATTTAGGAAAATAATTAGCGAGCGATCCATCAATCATTTTTTTTTTTGCGCAGCATCACGAGGAGCTTTAACGCTGAGATAACGGAAATTGTTGGAGCTCCGTCACCATAATCCCTTTTATCTGATAATAAAATTTCAACGTTCCAAACATGTCGTTAAATTCTGTCGTATTTTTCCTCTCGATATGAATTTGAATTTTATTTATAAAGCTGGCTTTAGCCGCTGCGACTTTTAAAATCAACCCCCAGGCAGAAATTGATGAATTTTTTTTTAAACGTGCCAAGTGCGTTCGTTAATAGTGTCACGTGCGGCTGGGTATACTCTGAGATTCCCAATGGGAGTTCACCTTGCACGTGCTCGGTTCCACTGGTAAAGCTAGCCGAACGCAACGCCTCATATCTCGCAGTCGTGCAGCTCATTTGCCTCCCCAACAAGTTGTAAAGAAACGGGAGTTTCTGCATTCCCAGTAATTTAAATCAAATCACTGTGAAAAGTTAACCGCACTGTTTGTAATTTAGGGAGATCTCTCTAAGTTACAATTGCGATGCAGTAATCCCGAGTTGACGTCGGATCATGAATATTCATACAAGATCGTGTTTTAGCGTCGCTGATCATCTCAGACAGACAACAGCCATCACTGTTTTACTGCCATTCCGTATATATCATATTTTATCAGATGCCATTTCACGCGCCATTTCTGTCGTCAATTTACGACGAGTATACATTTTCCAACTAAAAATTCTTTCGTTCAGCTTTGCCATTGTAACTCTTCAATAGTCCTGATTACGACTTCCAAGATTTGTTCAACTGAAAGCGAGCAACGCTGGTCCGCGCGCCTCGTTTTTAAATTATTCGCAGAATCGTAAAATATTCATCTTTACGTTTCGTACGCAAATGTCCTTCCGGAACTGCAAACTTATTTGCATTAGCGAATTTCGCAACGCGGAGTTACTCGACCGAGTCGCCGCGTAGCGAGGATACATCGTCGGCCGCCGTAGCGACGATTTTACAGCATCAACGTTAAACAATCGGCCGCTCGCGCAATTACTCGCCCTCGGAAATCGACGCATCACGGCGCAACAAAGGTCCACTTCCAACTCCATTAACCGCTCGTTTTTCAGTGCCGCGGGCGCGTTCGTCACGCGGCCCGCGCGAGCGCTTTAACCGGCAGTTCCTGGGTCGAAATTACGGCCACTCTACCTGCGGCCCAGCGCCGTGAAAACTCGCTAGCCGCTCTTTCCGCTTCGTTGAGCCTCTCCGACACGCGCGCTATCCGGTTCGCGCGGGGGTGCCTGCTTCTCGGAGCACGTAGACAACGCGCGATCGAACGACTTACAAATTTTGATTTTCAAACCGGGTGCTTCGTCGAATTCTCCTTTGGCCACGTACGAAGCAATGGCAGGAGTTTACGAGCCTATAGTTCGCGCG
>JAXIUT010000037.1:9953665-9985750 GCA_035586675.1 Eurytoma californica | reverse complement strand
TGCATAGTTTCGATTTTTGATGAAAATAGCGGCGCGGCTGATAATCTAACTACTCGTTACGTGAAAAGAAAGCGCCAATAAATTCTAAATCGCAGTAGAAGTGGCGGTATGCGTGCATCGTGACGGAGCAGATTTTTACGAGCGAGCTCTTCTATCGTTTCCTTGGATCGCCTATCTTTTTTCCCTCGAATTCCAAATGACCGTAATAAATTACTATCCGGTTGAGTGATTTGTTACTTCACTACCCCCGACCGTTGGAAGCTGAGCTATTGGGAATCGATCATCTTTTTATTTCGCCCGGCAGTGCTCTTCGTAAAAGGCAAGTCTAATTTACCTCACTTCTTTCGATTAATCGTCTCGCGAAAAGTAGATCGCTTTAATTTTCACGATGTCTCCGTGATCCCTACGCGGCGCAAAAAAATTCGATCGGTCGAAATCTTTCGCTCGGACGGGAAGAGAAGGGAGTTCGCGTCAATTGTGTCACCTGGAAGCTGCAGATAAGGAAAGTCGTTCTCCCGCGACAAACTTTTAATTAAAAGACAAAAAAAAGCGAAGATAACGAGCCGAGGTCCGCCGGACAATTAGAGTTTCGAACTGGGAATGCGCCCGAAGGATCGCTATCGCGGAGGATCGATCAGTCCCGGCCACGAGTGGGTGGTGCACGGTCCGAGGGAAATCGGATTATCGACGAGCCGCCTGCTCGCTCGTTCACTACAGTAAACACACGCTCCATACGTATGCACACACGCTTAAACGTGCAGGAGCTTTCGGGCCCTTTTTTTCGCCGCGAGCTGCCTCCTCCTTTGTTTTTCTTGCCGCCCTTTCAGAGGCGCCGGGTCTTTACAAGCGGGACGCAAATTCACGGGCAACCCTACGTTGTTGTTTTTTTTATTTCGAGCGAGCGAGCTACGAAAAAAGATCGGGTCGAGTGAATGAAGTAGTTTTTGCGCTCGATCCGCGGGTTTAAAAGGGTCGGCGCTGCAACGAAAAAAAGCTCCTATTCAGGCTACGTACACGCGAGGCTGTTCTTGCACGGCCGAAACGTTGAACTCCGTCGGAAAAAGCGCCGATCGGCGATTCGAGAATTGGCTTTCGAGATTCGTCCAATTAGACGGCAGAATCTCTGCGTGGTTTTGCTTTGAGCTAGCGATTCGCGCTGTTTAATACCTATTGATTGGAAAAATTTCATAATTTATCGCAAGATAAAATTATGTTACTGTCTAAAAAAAAGTAGATTGTTTATTTTTCCAACCTACAAATAAGCAGAGATAACATGGGAAAAGTGTTTGATGCGCATAAAAATAAGTGTTCAAGATTACACTGCAATTGAAGGAATTGAAGCATACAACTCGACACCTCGTAGGCAAAGATATTCGGGTCACAGTTGCGTCGGTACGAAAAAGGGCCAATTTTCATCGCACGTCAGAGTAGCCTTCTTTTTTTCGCGATAAACCAGAGAGAGCGAGAGAGAGTGGGTTACATCGACAGTGTGTAATCAGGTTCCGGTATCTTCCGCCGTCTCGCTCCCTCGCCGTCGGTGCTGGGCGCACGAGTGCGCGAAAGCCGCACGCGCGCGGTCTAAAAGCTCGACGGAGACGATCGCCAAGCGAGGGGACGAGCGAGAAAGAGACCGAGAGTGAGAGGGAGTGAGCGAGAGGGAAAGAGAGCGAGAGAGGCCGGAGAGTCGGCGTTGGTTGGCCGGTGCGCCCACCGTGTGGCGCGTAGCCCAGTAGCACAGATCCCATCTCAGTGGTGCTCAATAATCGCGAGTTCAGCTTCCTGCCTGCGACTGCTCGATTTGCCAACCCCATTCGTCCGCGCGGCGAAAAATACCTATGCCCCGTTTAAATAAAATCGGAATTTTACCATTCCGCAGCCGCAATCAAGGAGCGGCGAAATTAATCGCGTCTACCCCGGAGGAATTTCGATGAGAGAAAAGGGAGAGGCGGGGACGTCGAGAACAAAAAAGGGGCGAGCAGAAAGAGACCTCATTGGAACGAGATGAAAGCGGTGGCGCGGCGAGAGAGCATATGTATACGGCGGTCCCCATAAAGGAGAGCGCGCGCGTGCGGAGAGCCCTGGGTCGTCGGGAATGACCGAAAATTGTCAACCTCGATTTCGGCCCTCGCACGCTCCCGCGCCTGCCCCCTAGGGACATTTCCCTCTCCCCCCGGCTCGGCCGCCGCCGTCTCGTCGTCGTCACCGTCGGCCGCTCTTCCTAGAGCAAACGGAAAGTTCCGCGTCGGGAGGGCGAGCGAGAGAGACGCTCGACTTCTCCGGCGAAGCTCTCCCTCCGTCTCGCTCTCCCATCCGAGCGCGCGCGCGCGCCCGACGATCCCAGTGACAGGCACTGGCAGCCCGCGGAGCTTGCGCGTTGGAGCTTCTCCGCGGGCGCGCGAGTCGGAGCGAAAGAGAGAGAGAGAGAGCGACGGCGCGAGCGGAGGGAGGGACGGCACGTGCGAGCGAGCGAGAACGCCTTATGCGCGGTGGGGGGCGCGCTTGCGAGCGAGAGAGAGAAGGGAGAGGGGTGGGGGGGAGATCGAGCGGTGCTGGGGTCGCGGTGGTGGGGGAGACCGGTCGATGATGCCGGCGGTCCTTCACGACGCGAAACACCAGTCAGTCTTCTGGTCTGCCCGAAGCCGCGCCGTTACCTTCTCTCGACATCGAAAGAGCCGCCTCGCCGCAGCCATGGGTGACGACAAGGTTTGTGCCCGCTTGCAAATTCCGCCACTCCTCCTCGGACCGCGCCGATTTCCCTCCGGCTCGCGCGGCCGCCCCGGCGCCGCGGAGCCGCGGGAGATGCAACCCCCTCGACTCTCTCTCTCATCATCATCGCCGTCCGCATCCGCGAGAGTCTCGCACTCCCCCGCGACACTGCAACTTCATCCTCCGCACGAGCGCCCTCTCGGCGCTCTCTTCATCCATTGCAACCCCTCGAGGCGCGTCTGCTACCCTCTCGCACACACGTACAGGCATACGTATACTTCTCATGATTACACGAAACCTCCGGATCCATCCAACCAAAGTAGGACCGTTACTTTTTTTTCCCCACCGTTTGACCAGCCTCACACGAACACACCACTCACGTACACCGCCCTGCTGGTACATCCACGTCGTAGCCACCCCAGCCGTGCAGAGTGTACTTGCACACCCGCCAGCAGCGACACCCCCGAGTCCTCCTCCCTCTTCTGGCGCCTCAGCCTCCCGAGAGACAGAGAGCGAGCGAATTACAAAAATTTAAAAAAGAAGGTTTCTTCCTGGACCTGGTGACGCGCCGACGAAGAGGACTCTCTCCCTCTCTCTCTCGCCCGCGGGCGAGGAAGGCGGCTCTCGCCCGGGGCAGAGCCCTCTCTTTCCCTCTCTCGGGCGGCGAGCTGACGGGGGTGCCGCACGAGGCTCTGCGCGGCGGGCGACCCGACGAGGCATCCACCCACGTCTTACGCTGGCTGTCCGCTTCCACTTGTTCCGCAGTAGAGAGATAAAAGAAAGAGCGAATTCGTCGCGCGCGAGTGCAAGCAGAGAGTGTGCGGTGTGCTGCCGCGAAAGTGCGAGTTCAATCGATGCAAGTGCGAGAGGACGACGAGGAGGACCTCCGCCGGTGGTGCCCGCGAAAAATCGATGCCCACCCCTGGGGCGTCGAAGGCGCGGCGCGTGTGTGCCTCGCAATCCACGAGGCGCGCGCGCGCGCGCGCTTTTTTTTTTCGCGCTCCCCCTTCCCTCCCGAGGGGGGGTGCAGTGCCTTCCACGTCCCGGCGTGTGCAGGCTCCTCGTCGCGAGTGGGTGCGAATGAGAGGTGTGCGTGCATGCGAGTTCTCTGTTCCGGCCGGCGCAGTGATCGAGCCAAAGAAACGGAAAAAAAAATCGCGGCGACGTGAACGCGAGAGAAGCAGCCAGTGAGCCGCTGCTGCCGAGTGACGATGATGTCTCCGCGAGTGGGGGAGAGACGACGGCCCAGGAAGGAAGGAAGCACCGCGAAAAAGGCGCTAAAGAATGGGACTTGTAAATTTTTGAGACCGTCGCGTCCACGTGATGTGGTCCCTGCCTCTTTCCCCGGGTTCTCTCGGCCTCCTCCCGCCGTCGTTCCGCGCTTGAGAATCGATCGATCACGTGACAGCGCGAGCGCGGGGGTCGCGCGTGGAGAGAGATTGATTGTGGATTCATTCTGCGGGCTCCTCGCCCTCTCTCTCTTCTCCCTTACGTAAGTGACACTCCAGTGGGGAGAAGGGACGACGGGTCTCGTACGAAGGTGTAGCCTACATTTCCGACAGAAAAAAAAAGTGCCGACTTAACTATACGAGTGCGAGCTTTAAAGATACGCGGGTAATGCAAGCTCCCGAAGATGCCGCGGAACAGAGAATCGGGCCTCGATCGGCGGAGTACACTTTAGCCCTAGATCTAGTATAGACCCGCGAGTGTGCCAGAGAGAGAGAGAATGAAGAGTGAGCGAGAGAGCGAATGTCATGTGGTAGCGAGAAAGAGGGGTGGAGGGAGAGTAGCGAAGGGCTCGCGCTCTCTCTCCTCTCCTGCCGCTGGATGCGTGGGTTGCTCGCTTCTTCTTTTTTTTTTTTTTGAATTCGCCACCTCCCGATGTGCGCCCGCATAAACCCGTGGTGCTTCGCAGTGATCGGCAGTTCAGTCAGTGCAAGAGAATCCTAAGTCCGGTAACGCGGAGCAAGGACAGCCGCCCCAGGAAGAGAGAAGGGACTTAGTGCCTCCCGCGCGCGCGCGTGTGACGTGTGTGAAAGCTCCCCGTTTCCTGCGGAAGACCAGCGCGCGCGCATAACATGGTAAAGCTCCGCAGATCTTCTGGATGTCTTTAAATGCCATAAGCGATAGCGATGCTCTGCACGATATAGTTTATTTTTTTTTACTTTCGTTTGTTGCGTCATTATGTTTTCTCTTTTATTATAATAACATACGCCTTTGGCTTCAAGTTGGTTACTTCTCATTCATTTCAAACGACATAGAGCAGAGTTTGCCCCCGCCGCCTCCACACTTTTGTTTGTAGCTGTACTTGCGCTGCAATCGTAGCATCGTTCGGCCTCACCTTTTTATTTTTTGATAAAAGCCTTTTACGTAATAGACCTAGAGATAGACGCATAGATAGACGCGCAAGAGTACACGGCTTCACCTCATACTTTTATTTCATAAGTCTCGTCGTCCACCAGGTGGGCCGACTCAGGGCCGGAGGAAACTCCGGACTCGCGAGTGATAACGGAGGCGCGCAAGAGAGAAGAAGAGGCGGCCGTGATCGCGGTGTGTGTGCCGTTAAAAATGAAAAACAGGCCAGTCTCAAGGTCGCGCGCGCGGTGTTCTCCGCGCACGCACGCACACACACCGATGTACGCGGATACACGGGAAACGAGCAATCGATCAGTAGTGCCTGCGCGCGTGAGTTTTCCCGAGTTCCGCTCTTGCGTAATGTCCCCGCGCGACCTTCGCCCGCGCCCGCCCGCGGCCGCCTCCTTTGTGGGGCCGCGCGCGCCCGTGTTACACTCGCCGGGCCCCGCGACTGGACGTCGAAAAAAAAAAAGCTGTGCGCGTTCCACTCGTCCACAGGCGCGCTTTAACGCGCAGCGAGATGATCCAGAGGGAATTTTTTTTCTCTCGCGGCGCCGACTATATAGGTGTGGAGCGCGGCGCGCTTAGTGATCGCCGTGCCTGTCGTCTGCTGGGGCGCATGCGCCCACCACCAGCTGCGGACACAATCGTCGTGTGCTGCTCTCGCGAGCCCTTCCTCCGCCGTGCAAAAAAAAAGAAGAAGAAACGCGAATCGCTTCGACGATTCTTTAGCCTCTCGATCGAGTACGACTGTGCGTGTACGTCGTTGCGCGACGCGATTTACGTCGAGCTGCGGTGTATATACGCCGTCGCGGGGGAGAGAATAGCCGCATCGATTCGCAGGGGCCAAGAGCCGCGGCCGAATTTGGCGCCGGGCTTTTTCGCCGCCGCCGCGAATCGATGCATTTTCGCCATCGATCGCCTCGAAAATCCAGGCGTGCACCGTGCACGTACGTAGGCCCGGTCGCCGTCGGTGTGTCCGTGTGCGCGCGCGGCTCCCGGCTGCAGCCGCGCGCTTCTGCGCACCACCGCTCGCCGGCCGAGTTGGGTTAGCTCGGCGAAAACTGGGATTTCCTCGCTGAAAATCCGGCCGGTGAGCCCCCGCGGCAGCCCCCGCGGGGCCGCGATCCGCGCGGGCCTGCAGCCGCGGATTTGCCGATGCTGCCGGATTTATCTGCGAGGGGAGCACGGGACGGATCGTCGCGGGTCGACGAATTGTACCGTAGCACGCAGTCTTGCCTACCTTTTTCAGACGGGAAAAATGCGAGAAATGGACTCGTCTAGGTTATTTTGCTCGGTGCATCAAGCTTCTGCATCCATCCCCTTTGTTCCTTTAAGTATCACAAAGTTAAGATTCACTGCATTAGTTGCAACTGTTCGAGTAGTGCTTTATTTTAAATTTTCTCGATCTACAATCATTATAATATATATTTATCATGTTCTACAATTCAATGAAATTTTACTTTTATGTTTTCTCGTTGGAAGAGAGAAAACTAGGTGAAGAATTCTGCAAGATTTTCATTCAACTTTGTCGCAGAAAATTATCTTGAATTCGATAAATTTGTGGAGTATATAGGATACATTTGATCACAATTTGTCAACACTTAATCTTTTAACTGAAAAGGAAAAAGTATTCCGAGTGGTAAATGCATAATTTACTCTGGAACCAATGACGCGATTTGCTTATGTAACAGTTTTAGCGTAAATCGCGTAAAATTAAGGGCACGAATTCTGACAAGAGAATAATCAAGCGAATTAGTCGCGACCCTGACACTCGACAAATCTTTCATTACAAAAAGTAACCATTTTAAATTACAAATTCCCTTTTTGCATAACAAATTCAGTTTAATTAATCGGCTACCACAAACTTTACACGCTGCAGCTTAAACGACGCATTTAATGCGATGAAGCTACTTGTGCTGTTTAATTGTCAGCGAGCTCCAACGACATTGATCAGATTTTTTAAACGCCGTTTCACAATCACAACGCGCCGCTCAATATCTAATCAAATAAAACTCCGGCAAACAATCGTCTACTTTGTGTATCGTACCTCACGCCGAGCGACACGTGCGCGCCCCATTCACTAACGAGCCCCAGCCGATTAAGAAGCAGAAGAAAAATCCGCGGCCTCTTGCGCAACAGCGGGAGGCTCGCGTAATTCCTCGTACGCGTACGCGCGACTTTCGCGTTATCAGCGCTCTGGAAATAGGCGAGCGCGTCGCCAGCACGCGACGAAAAATTCCGCGTCCTCGGGCGAGCGAGCGAGCGATCTTCGGGGCGAGCGAGAGGCAAACGGTCCATCCGCTCGGGCGCGCGAGCGAGAGGAGGCGCGGAGCCGCTCGGTGCGCCGGCCCCAAGGACGGCCCGTCGATTGAAAAGGTCGATCCTTTTAAGAGCGCCGCGGTAGGGGGGCCCTTATGCGCGCCCGCGGCCACGCGCCGCCGACGTTTTCCATTCATTGAAATTTTCTTCCTCGGAGCGCCGTTTCCGCGCCGCGCGTTTTTCCGCCAGGAGCGCGGGCTTTGGGCTGTGCGGCGCGGAAATGCTACTGCGCTGGTGCTTTTGGATACGAGAGGAGATATTTAAGGCGCGTGGGCGATTTTTTTTATCACTGCGGATAAATTTAATGTGTGAATTAAGTTTGAAGGCACGTGCATTGTTAGTAACAAACAGTTTTATGCTTCCTGTAAAAAATTTTTTTTTTACGATCCATAAAAGTCTTGAAAAACTCTGCACAATTAAAATTATTCTACTTTATCTTTTTTTAAGCTGTAAAACAATGTAAGACTAATTAATCTTCTACATCCTGCACAATAGCTAGGAAAATGTTTCCCTCTTTCTTTAAAGTAATAACATTAACGTAAATGAACGCACTTTTGTGAAAAAAATGTGTTTATTTGAAACTTCAAATTATTTATCTCTATTATGCACGTATTAAAATTTCCTTTGAAACATCGTTAGACCCGACAGCGCGACGAGGCAGTAAGCGTGTAACTCAATCCCGACGAAAAATGCCGCGAGCGTCGCGTAACGAAGCAGATTAATTAGAACACCTTCGTTACGAATGCGGGCAGCTCGGAGAAGCGAGCGGTCGCGTCCACGCGAATGAATAGCGCGAAAAAAAAGCAGGCCACAAAGCGACGAGGCAGAGAAGCGAGTTATCGCGTCCGGCGTCGCGCAATGTCAAAGTCATACCCGCGGTACCCGAGAGCGAGCGAGAGAGATAGCAGTCGGTAGTCCGTAGGCGGCGAGTCGGCCTCACCGGTGCAGCGTATGACGCTCCGTTGTCGCTGCGGCGAGCTTATCTCCGCGATACTCGAGTGCGCACGCACCCACGGCTGAAAAAGATAGGGAGCGAAATTTCGTTCGCGCTCGCCCCGGAGGATGCGCGCCTATAATTGCCGTGAGATCGATCGGTCAACCCCCGCTGAATTATGCAAGTCCGACGCGGGATCGCGGATATTTTTAGGCCGCCGCGGGGTTGTCGACTGGCTGATCGATGTTTTATTTCTCGACCGACCGCCTGATCGACTCTTTACATCTGGGAAACGATCCACCACTGTCGAAAAAGCTCCTGCTTGCTGATTCGTTACAGTGGAAATCTCCCAGTGCCTATCGGACAATAAAGCGGGACGATCGGCGGGACGTGTACACGTCAGTATCGCCAAGACGCGGAGGGAAAAAAAAACTAGCAATCGGGCCAAGACCCCCCGCGCGCAGCTGCGTGCACGTCGGTTTCGCGATACGGCAAAAGCCCTCGGTCGGCCGTCGGGTTTAACCGCCGGTGGCATTCCGCACAATTCCGGCCTCCAGCCGGCCAGCCGCGATTATGGCCAATTTCGTAATTCCCGAAATGAATCATCTTCATTATCCGCGTCGCGATGCTCTCGCGCGGCGAGAGCCCCGACGCTGCGCGGTTACTTTCCATCCCGGCAATAGGCGAGAATATATTCTCTAGCCCCTGAGCGCCCACTGTCCGTGCACTTCTGCGCAGAGAAAAAAAAGAGGCGTCGAATCGAGGTGCTTAGTTCGGCGGTAAATCCCGGTATTTAAATGTTGCATAAAGTAATTCACTTGTTATTTAATTGATTTGCTGAATATTCAGCGGAGTGGATATTCCAGCCCCGGATTAGAGTGAACAAATAAATGAGGAGGAATTATCTATTTTCGATTGGTTCGAAAATAACCGTCGACTTAAATTATACAGGAGATTGGACGAACAAAGATTTACGTATACATTTGACTGCGCTTCTAAATTCCTAATTCGAGCAAGTAAGTTTTCAGAGGCTGTTTTCGCCAGATAAACCTCTTTGCGGCGGCCGCGAGGGTGGATGACGTGATTTTAGAAACCATAAAAGATTAACGTCCGAATTTGGGGGCATGCAGCAATCGATTACCGGCGAGGCACGCAACCTCCTCTCCCGATCACCCGGCTCGCGAGAGCACCTCGTCATCCAGCATCAATTGCGCGAATTTTTTTTTTCACGGCTATAAAGGCAAAGAAAAAAAAAGGGCGAGAAAGCACCGCGCTCGAGGTGGAGAAGGAGGCCAGGTTTCTCGGGGGTTGGTAACAGCCGCGCGAAGACAAGAGCGGCCGCGTCAGCGAGAGGGAGAGAGAAGGCGAAAGGAGGGCTGCGCGCAGACTAGATGGCGCCCGAGGCAAGCGCGCGCGCAATCCCCACAGTTCTGGGGCGTATATCGATCGTAACCTATTTATAATTCATCTGGCATTTCGATTCGTCCGATAACGCGCTCTTTCATTTCTATCGCTCGCTCCGGACGGGGGGAGGAGAAAGATCGCGCGGTCGTGCCTTTTCCCCCGTAGCGTCGCGCCGGCCCGATACCTGCCGCCGGCCAAGGGGTTGCAGTCGCGCCGGCCCCGATAAGTCATCGCGCACCTGGCGCCTTTTGAATTTCCCGCGCTCGGGCTTGCACGCGCTTACGGGCCTGCGCAGGTATATCGAGCCGCGCTCCCTCGATTCCGGTTCGAACCAGTAGACGCACCGTCGATTCGCTCTCTCTGTCTCCCCCATCCTGTGCGCGCTCTTTTATCGTCGTGAAAAAAACGGTTGGATTTTATTAGAGATGTGTACACCGGGACATTTTTTACGGGGGTCGAATCGAACGCGGCTGAATTACGTGACGATTGGACTGGAATTTTTGGCGCCGGGAGGATCGGGAGATGAAGGAGATGTTATTGGGGAGGAGTGGGCAAAAGCTGCCGATGGAAATTTACGAATATCATCGGAGGGGAGCCCTCAGCTCTCGCTTCATCGACGTTTCCGGTCTGATTGATTTGTTTACCTCGAGGACCGGGACGGCGTTAAACGCCCGCGTTATATTACGCATTACGCATTACGTAAGGGTGAAGATGTACATGGGTGAAGCGTGGGGGAGCGACTTCCACTCGCTGAACTTTCCCCCGGCAAAATGTCACGGCTAAGAGCTGAATTCATAATTCAGAAACTGTGCCGTCTCGACGGTTGAGGTGGTTTTTCTTCTTTTGCGTGTCGCGCGTCTTTTCTTTAGTCTCTTCTGTTGAAATTTCAAAAAAAAAGAATTCATTCTGCTCACCTTTCATAAAAAAAAGTTTCTCTCTTAAGGAAATCATGAATCTAAAAGTGAAGCCAATCTATTTTTCATTTGATTGGTTCTGACGTGGTCTCGTGAATAGTATGTCTTTATCTTACATACAATCGTACGTATTGTTACTACTTCGAATTCAGAGTACACGAAAAGAGAATAAATTACTTCGGAAATAACTAGTTTTGTTTTAAATTAACTACGCATTATTTCTTTTTAATTCTGTGTGGCTTAAAGTAATGAGCCTATTTTTGATTATACAAAAGTAAGTTTAAATATACAGATAGTTCATAAGAAACTCTGCTTCTTTAATAAAATGGTAAATCTATTTAATGAAACTAATAAATGTAACGACAGCGCGAAGTGCGGAAAACTTTCTTTGTTAGTTTAACAACCTGTATAAAAAAAGTTACAATACTTAATATTCCAACAGAGTTTTGACCATTGCAATGGGTACATCGTTCCGCGGGATCAGAAACAAAGGCAGCGGTGTAATTGCGCATTCGGCGAAGTAATTAAATGAGCGTAAAAAGAAGAGCTTTCAGTACGCGGAATACTCAGTGTCCATGATATTCGCTGGAAAGGAAGGAAAAACCAAACAAAAGTAATTAGAGCGCGTCTCTCGAATTTTTTAGCGGGCGCGAGTGTGCACACCGATCGATCGGGCCGCGGCGAAGTTTCAGTCACGCGAGCGATAAAGGAAACTTGCACACAATGCTCCCCGGGTATCATTTCTCCGTGTGCGTGCACTCGCCCCACGTTTTCCTCGATAATGACACCTATATATAGCCGCCGCTCGAGTTAGCCTTTCGATTTCCCTGCCCTCCCGCGTACGCGCATTGTTCATTTTCTTCACTGAATTTCGTGCGCCTACGCGCGCTGTACGCTCCCGGCGGAGTTTTCATATTGAAATTTCCCCCCCCGTTTAAGCCCGGCGACGTTGCAAGTGACGTTCCTGGTTAATGAAAACGCACTTTGTTCGAAAATAAACGCCTTGCACGCTTAAGCGGCGCTGCAGTGTAGACGGCTATTTATGTATTTTTAGCTGCGCCGTTAAAATTTTAATAGAAAAGTTTCCAAGTTTAATCGGAGTGATTTGAACTTTCCCATCCGCTACACGTTTCGCCGCGATTTTTAGAAAAATAAATCGATGGGTTTGCGAGAAAAAGTTTCGCCGTAGCGAAAGGATATTTTATACCGCTTGTTTGCTAGTTACATAACAGTACTTCAAGAAGTATACAACATCCGAAACCCTCGAGGTCAGCAATTTGAGGCCGGTCGCGTCAGCCACATATTTCAACTTTGAATTGTTCCGAAACTGTCTATGAAACTTCGCAACTCCGGCGAACTTCTATTCCCCTCGCCTTTCGTCAAGAATCGCCGGCGACAATTACGAAGAGCACTAAAAAGAACGGGACGTGAAATACACAAAGTCGTAAAGCGGGAAATATCCAGTGAGATTCGGCCCCTCGCCCCGAACAAGAATAAAGAGAAAAGTCAAACCTTTCGTCGCTGGCTGTAGCGATGACCATTGCGCGTCGAGCAGTCTCGCGGTAGCGCAAAACGCATTAGGCGCGCAGGAAGAATTCGACTGGGGCAAATCCGCTCGATTTAATTGACACCTTCAAAGACTTCCGCTTAGGCGCACCGGTGGGTCTTCGGTTGCGCCAACGCCGCCGACTTTTTCACCCCGCGTCCGGCCGGTCGTTGACCCTCCCCCGGAGTCCGAGGCGTAGTCCAGCAGGCCCACCATGACTCCGGGGCTTCGCGTCCGGTGCACACACCCCCACCGCTGCAGTCGTCGCTACACCGCATTCGCCTTTTCGACGCGCCGCTATCGCACCCCGGGCGCGTGATTTAGAAGGGAGGCGAACACCTTAAATGTACCTCATTGTCGCGTGGGCTTGGAAGTTTTTTATCCACTCCGGAAAATCGTACAATAATGATCGTGCATTAATTTTCATGAATGACGTTTCCCGTGTTTTAATGAGTAAAGAACCGCGGAGTTTATTATGCATATACTGTTAAATGTACAAAATTCATAAGGACATTTATCAATGTTTAATATAAAACACGCTTTATTTCGACGCTCTCTATTGAATATTTCAGTAGCGACATTAAAGATACTCCTGAAAGTTTCATCTTATCAAGTTCTACCAGTGTGCGATTAAAATTTAAGCTACTTTTAACGATCCACCGTGCGGTATTAAAGCAGAGCGCCGTATTATCTCCACTCTCAGTCATTCTCAACGTGACCCGAGCACAACAATTCCACCGTGGACTAACCGTCAAAATAACTCGAAGTGAGATCATCTGTGTTTTCCGGGCGATCTCATAGGCGCGCGCGCGAATATAATGACGGCCGAAATCACGCGCCGCGACAAATCGGCCGTAAAAAGAAAGAGGAGCCCGACCCAATTGAAGCGTCGCGCTGATCAGTCCATTGTGGGCTCGAGCCCCGCGTGCGTAGGTGCGCGCATCGATCGCCGGGCAATCGGGCGCGCACTCACACACGCGGCCAAAAGGAAAAGTACCTACCCGGGCGGCCCGTAACCGGTGCGAGCCGGCGGCGCTTGGATCATCCTTTTGTGCGGGGCCGGCGCGCTGGCCCTTTTGTGCGCCCGGCCGCGGTCCCCCTCTCCACTTCATTATGCAATTGTCCCTGCGGGAGCGAGCGGACGAGCGCGCCGGCTCTCAAGATCTCCCGGGCTGTGGGATACGCGCGCGCGCGATACACCGTGGGGATTTCCCCGCGGACGATCGTTAGAGGTCTGACCGGCGATGCCGCCCGCGGATTGCACCCATTCACGGGGTCTTTACGAGCGAGGCGAGCACACTTTTACCGGTGCTCGTTTTTGATTGAGCCGAGCTTTCGGTATTTGTAGCACTTCATTGTTGATTGAATTAGTGTGTTATTAGAGGGTAATTGTTAAGATTATTCGACAAACAAATTCTTCATTTATAGTTCAGTCATTTTTCAATATCGTGATGTACAGGCGGACTGATAAAATACTTCGCTTGGTACTTTTTTATCAAATTGATCACGTTAAAACACTTAATTTAAAGAAAACCTCGATCTGTAAAATATTTTTATACAATGTATGAGGAATATTCTTCATATAAAAATTGATTACGAAATGCCCGTAGAATTTTCTTTCACGTTTTATCAGTATAGTTCCGGATATAGCTGTTTAGTAATTCTCGATTTCTCCAATCGCGTCGTTTTTACATTAAATAACAATTTGACTGAGTTTAATTTATCAATTAATTCATTTGTAACACGACATTCATTTTGTAAGTCAAAAAACTACATTCATCTGTTTAAACAAGTAAATTTACACGAATGGACTCGGCCAAATCCACTTTTCCAATAAAAGAAGAAAAAGAAAAAGTAAATCGGCGAGGAAATCGAGAGAACCCAGTGGCACGAGCCAATTCCGCCCGAGTCAGCCTGTATATAAGCGCACCGGATATGAATCTCCTTCGTCGAGCTAATACCGCGCAGACGTCCCAGCACTTGGGCAAGGCCGCGCTCGTCTCCGTCCCCTCTGCGTACACCCCCCTGTCGCCCTCCCCCCTCCGCAGCTCGCGTGAAGAAGAAAAGAAAAGAAACTGCGGTCGGTGCCGCCGCTGCTGTCGTCACGCCTCGTGACGTCAAAGTGCGAGCGACCTATTTATCGCCTCGACGAGATAAGAATCGGCCAATCGAGCCGTCGACGGGCTCTGGGTATATATCCTGTGCGAATCGGAGCCTCGCGCGCTCCTTTTGTCGGGCGCGTCGCGGTTTCGCCATCTCGGCCTCGCCTCTGACGTCGCGCTTATTACGAGTACACCCGCTCATTACGTTCGCCGCGGTAATTAGATTAGGAGCGCCGTGTCGCTGGACGAGGTGACGATTATTACGTGTAATATCGCCGGTGCCCGGCTGATCGGCCGTTAACAGGGTTACGCGCGAGGCCTGCCTCTATTTTTTTTCTTTTTTTATTGTGATTGCTCTTTTTAAAGCCGGCCGTTTCTCCACGGCACGTGATGTACTATTACTGCTTTTTCCCCTTCTACGTGCGCCGCGTAGCGTTGCGTGCTCGTCCCACCGGTGGATTTGTCAAAAACGATTTTTTCGGTCGATACCCGGAGCCGCAGCTGTCGCAAGCAATGGGAATTCGACGTTTTCGAAATAGAGACTTTTGCGGAATGGACTTTTTCAAATTAAACGAATCGCGCATAATCCAGTCCCCGGGGCGCGCGAGCTTTATATAAACTAATCTAAAGCGACAAAGGAAATTGCAGCGGCGCGGAGGAAGGAGACTCGGCCGAAATTTTCCATAACAACGAGGACACTCGCTGGCTCTCGAATTTGAAATTAAAATCACCGCCACCCCCCCTCGGCGACGCCGTCATCTCCAACGCGCTACGTAATGCAAGGTCGGCGCGCATTTATTCATCCGGCGAGCGATTATTATATACGCGCTCGCGCGCCCGGATTATTCTAATTTTTCATGGACGAGGAGCTCACGAAACGTCCGCCGCATGCAAATCCGAGATTCTGCCGAGATCGGCGCTGCGCTTATATATAAAACTGATGGTCTACTGAATTATCCTGGTGGCGGATTGCTCGAGTAACATGTATAAACATTTATTAAAATCACTACCATCGTTCTTCCAATAAGTCCTTAATTGAAAAACTATTTGTTCTGATATTAAAGTTTTTTAATATAAAAAAAAATATCGAAAACTGAAACAATAGCCCCTATTGTGCCTCTAAAGTTTGATAACTCGATCTTGTTCGCTGATATTATGTAACTGCAAAAAAAAAGCGAGCTGCAGCGTCGGCAGTTCGTTGAAAGTGGCGAATTCGCCAATTGGATCGGACGTGCCGGTGAAATTTATTCTCGCGTCAGCGAGGCGCACGTGACCGCCGACTACGTATTCGATCGGGCGTTGCATCCGCATTGTGGTAACCGGGGGCGATTCGCGAGCGAGCCCCGAATGTCCCCTGATTCCGCCGCATTGTCGCGCTACCTCGGGCTCTCAATACTGCGTCCCTACGGCCGTCAAAATATGTTTCGGCAGATTCACTCGAAATAGCCAAGTAATATAAATGTTATTAACACTTTTCATAATATATCGTCGTTCGCTAAACGAAGAGTAGCGGATTTCAATTTTGAGGCAAAGTCTGTAACAGATTTCAAATTTCCCACGAAAAGTAACAAATTTCGAACCTTTGCCGCGAAGACTAACAAAACACGAAGTCTGTTTAATCTTCGCGGAGAAGATGCGAGATCTGCTAGTTTTCGCAGCGCGAAACTTAACCTGCTAGTCTTCGTAGCTAGAATACATTCATATTATTCTTTAGACCAAGTTATTCAGACTTTTATAACGTAAAAAATGAAATGATAAAAAAACGAAGCGACGAAGATGGAGATGCTGCTATCCTGCGCCAGTAAACAAAAATGTAACGCTGTTTCCGCGCGGAGAAGCACAAATCCAGCGAAATGAAAGCAAACGATGAGAGAGGGGATGCCCGGTCGACTCAGGACTCCGAGCGCGCGTTTAATCCCTCCCCCTCCTCCACCCCCGCCTGCGCGCAACATACCTCCGCCCCTCGTGAAATTTATCATGCGGCCGAAGCGGGTGGCGCTGATTTCGCTCGGCCGGCCGGGCCCCCCGGAATCGCTGAAAAAGCGCGCCGGCGCGTTATGCAAAGCACCGCCGGCGACGCCGCGACGCAGCGAGAAATTTATCACCGGCGCCCGCCCCCGTTACCAGTGCTCGCGCCGCCTTTTTTTTTTCTCTCTGTTTTGACCCGTCAGTACGTAAATACTCGGCCTGTCGCGATAAATGCGACGATAAAATTCTTAAATTTCGGCGACGATAAATAATTCATATTTATCGTGTGCGTATTGCGTAATTTCGGAAAGCCGCGGTTAAGCGACCGTTACAGCAGCGACTTTCCAGAGAAAAATGCGTCAACAACTACGTAGTCCACGCCGCGTTATAAAAAAGCTCCCGCTTACTGATACTTACTGACGAAAATCGACGGAGCTGCGCGAAACTTTACTCGAAGAAAGACGAACTCGACGACAAAGTTCGGAAACGCGTTTATACAGCGAAGGACCGAGGTACTTACTGCTGAGAAATACTGGGCGCCTCGCTCGAGCTTAGCGCCGGCGTATTTATTGCCGAATCAGCGGGGCGTGCGCCAGTAGACTTCGCGCCGAGCAATTTTTCGCGAACTGGCTCCGGTCTTCTTACTCGATCTATATACCTAACTATCCGTCTATCCCATTCGCTCGACTCGATCTATACAGCGAGATACTTCAGTCGCACAGCAACGGCGCTGCGTTCGGGTGGGGCGCGAGCTTTTTGCCTCGGTGCACTCTGTCAACCCTTGTTTCGTCAGGGCGGATGTTTATGCAGGCGGCGGGGGTGGGCGCGACATCGAAACGGGAGGCTCGTTGAGTTAATATTTATAATGTGACGCACGGCTTTTGTATTTATTTTTATCTGAATTTATTGATTTTTCAACGTAGCACGTCACGATATTAATTCTGTCATAGTGACGCGGAGGATTGATATTACGTATACTTATATTAGGCTATATGTGCTCGGGATATAAGAAAAGAAAACAAACGAACGAAAATAATACAAAGTAGATTATCGAGATTTTCTCCGATGCGAATGCAAAGAGAGAAGGAAGGTTAAAGCCTGGTATTATGCGAATGAGCTATATATACGACTGGCGGAGTTTTCAGGGCCAGGCCTAGTCCGAAAATAGACGAAAATCGAATTTTTACAGCGCGGATTTCCAGGCGCGTCTGCTCTCGCTTCTCTCTGTCTTTCCCTGGCTAGGCTCTTCTCGCCTTTCTTTGATCTCTCGAGACGAGAGCCCGGCTCCGGTCACGTGCCGGTCACTCGTACGAACTTGGAATCCAGGCTGCGCTCTCGGCAGCTGCATCGTCTCATAAGCCAAGTGTATATTAAATGTCCCGATCGAGATTCAAAGAAGCCGCCTTTTACAGTTAATTAAAAATGTGCATCTTCGTTTTATTAGAAATCAGTTTTCCGCAAAAATTTCGTGGAAATAATTAATAGCACTCAACTGAATTTCATTAATAAATGTCCTCCGAAAAATGAAAAAAAAAACTACTCCACTCGAGTGATTATTATTTTAGAATTGATTATTTTTCTTTCGCTAAAATTTAGCGCAACGAATAAAATCTCGGAAAAGTTTCTTAAGAACTATTCAAACGCCCACGCTCTCCCCCAAAACCTTCGGAAACGTACGTACATAGGCCTCCGTTAAAGCAGCGTTTCCTCGACCCAAAAGCGCCGGCGTAAAAGAGATCTCGCGAGGAGGCAGCGGATCTCGCGCCGCGGCGACAAAGGAAAAATCTCGGGCTCGCGAGAAATCTCCTCGAGCGGGGTGGAGGAAGCGCATTCATCCGCCGGGGCGAGAGATCTTCCTTTCCCGAGCGTGCGCACACGCACACGTGGCACGGCGCGCCTCGCTATCTTCCCCCGCGCTCCCTCTTGACCCAATTCGCGCGCGCGTGACGTCACCGCCGCGGAAGCGCGCCTCGGCGCTTTTTACGCGCCGGGGGTACGACGGCCTCCCCCTCGGCTTGTTTATGGGGCGCCCCCTGCCCCTGGCGTACACACGGGGTCGGGGGATTCAATTGACTTTTTCGTTAGCTTGTCTCCGAGGGAGGGCAGGGGACGAGGCGCGCAGGGGGGTGGCGCGGGGTGCATGGGAGTGGTTTTGTTTTAGTTGCACCGAACGTGCCTTCCATTCCGTCGGCGTGAGTAAGCTTTCGAGCTCGCGCTCCCCCCTTCGGGAAGTAGTTTCTCGTTTTTTCATTAGGATAATTATCCGTCGTATAGTATTAGTTTCTACGTGAAAAAATGATCAATTTCTTACTTTCGAAGTTTCTTAATGAAACGTAGAGGTTGATTCTAGTCTAAGATACGAAATGTAATTGCACGTTTGTAGAAAAAGTCAGATGTAATCAAAATACCTACTTGTTACGATTAAAGTATTGAGAAGTTAAAATTTAATAACTACTGCTGGTACGATACAATATTTTGACGCTGTCTCCGGATATGTTAACAAACAAAGCTGAAGAGATGCGATTTGTATTACAATATCCTCGAAATATTACCTCTAATTAATCTCGACTCCGAAAAATCAGATGTCGCGTCATTAATTAAAGTAAGACGCGGTCGATCAAACACGATGGTCTTCAGCGGTTAGTCGTAGCCAATTCGCATAATCGCGCCGCAAGTCGAGCGTGCATACGCCCGGAGATGAATCGAGCGCAACGAGCCCACGGCTCGTACATCAAAGTGACGGTTAGGTGCCCGGGTAATCGACGTAACTGCAACTCAACCAGCCCATCGATCCGCGCGTTTTAATTGCCATCGGCGAGTCCGCGAAGAAAGCCTAGCCTCCTAATTCGCTCGCGTGATGTTCGCTGCACGCCCCCCGGGCTATTGAGCAATTGCGTTGCGACTCAACCTAACGGCAAGTCGTTAGGTGAGATTTACACATTCTCCGCCGGTCGATTGGTCGTTAATCGAGAGTTTACGCCGATTTTCAAAATGAATTGTGCGATTCGCGTAGCTGCCATTACTCCAGGTCTCGGAGTAGTCGCTCGACCGTGCAGATCGGCCTCTTCCCTATATACGTTGCGCCTTCTCCTAAATATTTGCTTCTACTGTACAAATTTTCCAAAAAGTCATCGATCAGGAAATGCGGGAACTGCCTACTTTTAGTCCTACTTAGCTGCGCGAAAAGAGGCGACACGTGATCGCGGGCGATTAAAGTCGAGAGCTTGCGGGGAAGGAAATAAAGCGTCGCGACACTATCTCATCCCGTGCTAGGTCGTGCCGGTCACGCGAAAGGTCAACTTTTTTTTCACTTCGTTACTTTTCAAACGCCGGAGATGCGCTATCCGTTTCGCGGAGAAATGGCGCCGAATTTTACGAGCGGGTTCAATTTTTTTCGACTTTTTACGAGAGGCCGGAATGGCACGGACCCACGGAAGGAAGAAAAAAAAAATAAGAAAAGTTTTAAGAGCGGGCGCCGGCTACTGTCGACAGCTTTATTGCTTCTAGGACGTTTCGAGGGATCGGGAAAGGAAATAAATTTATCACAACTTCATTAAAAGAAAAAGAGTCTGCTGAATGTAAAGTAGTGAGATAAAACTCTTAACTTATAGATTCTGTTTAAAAAATCGTTTGCAGGATTTTTGATTCTACTATAACTTAAAAAAAATGGTATCGTATAGATTATCGGAAAGTTCATCGTTATTAAAACGAAGGTAGCCCGATAAAAAGTGAAATAGTGGATAGCACTTGGGCACTGTTATCGGAATACCGTTAATCTACTTGAAAATCTGGAGTTGCGCTGGGCTCGGGTGAGAAATTTCGATCGGCGATATCCTCCTCATAAATAACGAGGAATTGCGAATCCAATGGAATAGAGCGAAAGTGCGCTGCCCACTCGATCAGCGAACGTGTCACAGTCAATTCCTGAATAAATTGATTTTCTCCTCGTTATTGTTATCTCTGAATTTTTTTTCCTGAAAATTATTCGCTCGCGGACAATTACGTCTATCTTTAAAATCCATCGTTTTTAATAAAAGCAATAGCAACTTGAATCAATCGTGCATACTGAAATCGTTTTTTAAGATCAAATTGAATGTTATTTTTTTATTGTAACTGTATAGGTATAGGGATTATTCGAATCAGCCTTAAAGCTCCGAAATCTGCTGTAGTTTAATAAAAAGCTTAATACCCGCCTCCAAAAATAAATTGATACTTATCGCAATACAGAAACCGACAGAAGAACTTTGGCAAGTCACAAATGAGAAATGCGTGTCGATAGAAGAAGCGCACTTTTCTACCCAACTTGTCTGGGCGAGGCCCCTCGGCGTAGTTCCCCGCCGAGGTCTCGGTAATCGCCCCGAGGAACCTCGAGGAGCGTCGTCTGACGGGACTGCGAGCTTTTTCCCTCGAAGGCGGCGAAAAAGCGACAGCGCGCACTCGAACCGCCGCGGGCTTAACTTCGTTACGCCGGCGGCGCGCTCGTTAAAACACAGGCGAGCAGCGGCGGCAAACAAACAGGCGCGAACAAATTTCAGCGGCCCGCTCATTTATCTCATTTATCTTTACCGTGCTTCTCTTCACTTTAGCTTTGGTCGATACATCGGATCGAAAAAAATCGAGTTAGAATTGCGTTGATGTAGCTAGTGCACTGCAGCGATTTATGATTTCGCGAGGGGAAAAAAATTGCCGCTATTTTTCGTTGGGAAAATCGGGTCAGCGATTATCGAATGCCTTGTCCGCGACTTTCGAAGCGTGCACTAACGCGCGGTGTATGCGATCGCGTAGCCGATGCGCGCGCGTCCCGCGGGAACGTCGGGTTCGCGCTTCGCTCGTCCCGGCTAATTTACGCGCTCGGGGCTCCGATATCGCGTGACTGCACTCGCGTGCACTTTTTTATCCTCGATTTTTAACCGATTAATCAATGCCGCCTGATAATTGATGAGCGACTTTAACCGTCGCTCTTTATCACCCCCGAGTAAGCAATTGCACCGTCGATTAAAGAAAAATTACGCGTATCTACGCTACTCCCGTCGTTTTAGAAAAGCTTAATTAAAATTCGCTCTATTCTCACGACGCGTGTACGGGAGGGAGGGCGATCCTTTTCACGATGGCCGAATCCCGCGCCGTCAATTCCGAGTCTTTTGAGCGACGTCGAAAAAAAAAATGTCGCGTAATCCAGCGGTGGACAACTGGTTAAAACCGGCCGGGACACGGATGCGGTCACCCGGATTGAAGCGACAAAAGTCATCGGCTGCTGGACAAAAGGATTTCCGCTTCTCTCGTCGATTCCCGATGTTTCCCTCTCGCTGCGCGCGCCGCGCGAAAAACCGAAGGTCCTCGCTGTTTTATTTTTTCTTTCCTTTTTTTTTCACTTTGTGCGCCGCGGCAGGAAGCCACGGTCTGACGTTTCCAATTTAGCGGCGGCTTTATTGCGCGCGCGTCGCGGTGACTTTGAAGCGGCGAATCTCGACGATAGAATCCCGCTGCCGACGCGTCGGTTTTAGCTTATTGAGTTTCTTCGACCGGAATGCCCGATAAAAGATTAAACCCCACTGAATGGCTAATCATCGAGTGATTTTTTTAATTTTTTTTTAAAGCTACAATTTAATTAATCAAGCCTTAAGTGGTTCCGAAGACAATCCGGGTGCACTTTAATAAATGAATTTAATTAGTCAGAAATGAAAATAGCAATCGATCGGTGGGAAGCGCTTCAGCTATAGGCTGCGAAATATTTTTAGAAACAACGGAAAGGCTAGCTCATCGTGGCCGCTGTGTAAGTCGTCAACCTTATTTCTGCGACGCGCTTACCTATACACCCGAGTCCCGAGCCGCGCTAAGAGGGTTTACCCGAGCGGTTCTCGTATAGCTCGTGCGAGCAATTGGCTTTCCATTTGCCTGCTCGCTTCTTTTTCTCGTCGCGACGAAGAAAATCGCCCCGCGCGGATCCCTTTATCGGCGACAAGCCGAGTAGTTTTCGGGAGGGACGAGCAATTTCCACGCCCGCATCGCTCAAACACTCGCGTCCCTCTCGTCCGTCGGAGGCGAGACGCTCCCGTAATATCCTCCACGGCGGAGACGAGCCCCACCCCTACGGCGGATCCGTAATTCCGGGAGACGGGCAGCCGCGAGCGAAAGGAAATGGGAATGCGCCAGACGCTGGGGCGGTGCACCTATATACCCTGAGCAGCTCGCGGGGGTGGCTTTTCGACTGTGCGACCCTTTCTTTTTCATTTCGCGCCGATGAGTTATCGTCGCACTGCGGATGCGACGCTAGGAGGGACCGGGTTTTTGTCCGGGTAATAGGATTTCTGCGGGAGACGAGTATTTAGTTGGGAAGGGCGCGGTAGCCGTTTGCTTCGTGAGAATTATAATCGAGCCGTTGAACCCGATCGATATTTCTTGTTTCCAAATATTTGTAGACTATAATGAAATTGACTAACAAGAGGCTTATAAGAAATTAGGAAGCACGTACACTGAAAAAACAATTTTCGATTGAAACGTATACTAAGTAAATTATTTTCTCGAAATAACGTGTTCAAATTTTATTTGATAAAAAAAAATCGTTCGATCTAATCGAATTATTTTCATATAAAGAAAATAATTTCCTTAATGCACATGAATAAATCATTCTTTCTTCTTCTACAGTAAACAACAAAAAAAGAAATAAATATTGATCACGCAGATATTACAATTTCTCCTTCACCAAGAGAAACTTATAAAATTCAGTCTGAAAGAGCAATCGCATCGAAGCCGCCTCGACAAAGTCCCGATAATACGTCTTTGTTCGTCGCACTGCCGGAGGAATGCAAGTCGCACTCGCGACCCTCGAGCGAGTGTCTTCTCCCCCTCCGCGGGCGGTTCCGATCGAGTGGCGTGTAATCCGCGCAAGTATGTCGCCGACAGCAGTCCGTCACGGCGCGTCTTCTTCCCCGCGCGCGCGCGCGCGGCCTTTTTGTCCCGTCTCAGACCATTGCCCCTCTTCCCTCTCTCTCGCTCGCTCGCCCCGCGGCGTCGCCGTCTTGACGGCTATGCAGCTCCGCTCGCGAAAAAGGGAGAGCCCCGCGCGCGCGCACATACACACGGACACGCGTACTTATACGTACGGCCTGCCGGTGGCTAGCCTGGTTTGCGCGTATTGATCTGGGCGGGGGGTGGTGCCGGCGCTGCCGCGCGCGTTTTGCTCGCCGAAGCCGACGTGCATGCGCGAGTCGTCCCCGCAAGCGCAAATGAAAACGGGGCGAACGGCGTTTGCGGGCCTCGCGATGATTAGAAGCGCGATTTTTTTTTTAAGGTGAACGAAGGCTGGAGCTGCCGATGAATTTTACGGTGTCGAAGTGCTTAATATTATCAACGAGATTTTTTATAATTTTGAAGCTGTTTTCTTCTTTAAATAAGAATTGATAAGCGAAAGATGAATAACGTGAAATTTATTTATGTGGCAATATATAATTAAACGTATCCAATTGAAAAAAGTTTCGCTCGCTGCACTCAGTTCGTGCACAAGTAAAGCGATTCTATTTCGAGAAAAAAAGGCGATACAGCTGCAAAATGAAATGTTATGAAAAAAAATAGTAAATAAAAAGTTCCGCTTGATTTTATTACCCACCCTCCGTTCCAAATTCATCGCTCGAAAGCAATCGAACCGCCGCTGATGTCCTGAAAAATGCATCGCTGTTAACCGAGAGAGGGAGGGGTGGTGGAAACGTCGAAGAAACAAAACGAAGCCCATCAGCCGCTCTCGGGCGGCCGCGGGGAAGGGTGCGCGAGGGGATGGCTGGGCGAAAGGTCGATCTTGGCGTGTCGACGATCGGCGCTTGGTACCACCGCTGCGCGTGCGTTTTTCGGGCGAGCCACCCCCTCGCGGCACACATTCGTCACGGTTTATGACTCCCTCTCTCGCTCGCTCTGACCCCATTCTCGAAACGTTGTTTTCCTCCGCCCGTGGCAATTAGTTCGCCTTTGTTTTCGCCGCGTCGCGAATATGACGCGCGGCGAGGAAGCTGCGATAGCGCATTGTTCGACACTTGTAATTCGACGCGGCTGCGCGCGATCGCTGCGAAAATCGGACTGTCTCGAGTTTTGCATGTTCTTTTTTTTGGATAGGATGTTTTTTGTTTTTTGAAAAAATTGAATTACTGCGTAGAGCAGTGAGTTATTATCTCCTAATTTTGTCGGATTTGACATTTGAGTAGTGATAAATCTGGATTTGATTTTACTGGACATCAGAAAAGTTATTAAATAATAGGATTTATTCGTATTCAGGTATTATAAAGCATGTTACGTAAATAATTTTATATTTAAAGTAAACTTAGGCAATTAGTCGGCAAGGCTTCGATCTCACTATAGTTTTAAAACGATAAAAATTCCTTATCGATTTTTTTACGATTCTGCTATTTTCACACTAGATATTTTTATCACACAATTTTCCATCTATATTTTCATATTTGCAACTAAAAATAAAATGCCCTTTAACTAAATTTAGAGGTGAAATAAATTACTCATATTTCGAAGTGCAAGCGTTAATAACTGTTTGCACGGTTCGCTGTTAACCAGGCACTAAAGCGCCAGCAACCCCCGTCTCCGGTGCGGGGCGGTATATTTCTAAATACCCTCAAAGTACGCACTAATTAACCCAACGACGATCGCGGGCGAATGTTCTTTACCGGTGCCTCGTAAATTCGGGGAATTAGTCTTAAGAAGCGAAGGCGCTTTCGGTAACCGTAGGAGCAATATTCGTGTGCGTGAGCGCAAATACGTACACAAACGCGCAGAACCGCTCGCGGGCGTTTAAACGCGAGGTGCTTTATTAATGCGCGCAAGCGCCGCCCATCGCCTAGTCCTGCGAGACACCTTTCCGTTATCTTTTTTTATTCCGAATCGTTCTATAAAAAGCGCAGCGGCGCGCGTCGCCGGCATTACGTCCGGGTCGCTGGCGCGACCAGCTTATTTTTACCGGGGGTTAAAATTGCGCCCCGCTAATTAGCCCCGCGCTTAATCGATTCGCCGGCTGCAGGGTGCAATTGACTCCGACGTCGTCAGAGAAAGAGAGAGGCAAATAAAAAATGCCGGGCGAAAAACGATCACCCCTCGGTGACTCTTGGAAAATACGACACCCGTCGCGGCATGTTTTATACATGACGCGCGCGGTTTTATTGATTCGGCCGGATCGGAAAAAAATTAATAAAACAATGCCGGTTCGGCTCTGTCTGTCCGATAAATAAAATATCCCTTCGATTCGATCCGTGCCGCGACCTTCGCGTTCGCTTACGACATCCCCTGTACACCGGAGCCCACCGTATAATAAAACTCGTCTCTCTCCGTCGAGGGGGCGAAGGAAAATGTAAACGAAAGCCAGCGCGAGTTGCTTGGTTTCGCGCACAATGGGATATTTTGCAAAAGCCACCTTGAAGTTTCGACCGCTGTGGGGGAGTCGTCGTCGGGCGGGCATCAAATTTTCAAGACGGGAGAAAACCCCGTCACGTCGGCTGCCCCTCTCTCTTGCTCGTTCGCCCTACCTCGACGTCTCGGGGCTTTAAATTTTCAGAGTCTGCCTCCGCGGCGGCCGCCGCTTCTCGAGCAACCCCCCCCGCACGTGGCGGGAAACTCGAGAGAGAAAGAGCCTTTCTCTCCCTCCGCTTGACTCGGGGCCGCGGCAAAGTTTAACGATACACTCTCCGAGTTTTTTAATTGGAAAATTTCTCATTGTCAATGACTCGCCCCGCCCGGGCTTCTGATGAATTTTCTTCCCCGAGTTGGCTGCCGCGAAATTTTCGAAGGACGCTTCAACTTCGCGACTTCCTTGCCCCGCAATTTGTTCGAGTGTCGGCGGTGCTGCACTTAATGCAGGCTTTCAGTTCGGTAGAAACTTTCCGCGGAGAAGTAAATTTTCCGAAATGTGCGTTCAATTCAATTAAAACGGCGCCGTAAATAAAAGCTGGTAGCGCAGCTACTACCGCTCCTCATTATTGAGAAACTCGGAGTAATTGAATTTACCCGGCTCGATTAAAAAATTCAAGGCGACGGCGGGAGTCGAAAGGTGCCCGGCTACCTTAAACAGCGACACGTGCTTATCGTGCATTCGACTCGTTCGCCGGCGGGGCACGTCCGGGAAGGCCACTTTCCGCGCGTAGTTTCGCAACTCGATTAAATTCAGCTCGCCTCGATCTCGCAAGTTTTTCGCGGCCGCGACGCCGGGCCCCCCGTCCGATACACCGCGCGGAGTGACGGAAACTCGCGAGAACTAATTACAGTATCCGAAGCGTGCCGCGACTCCCTGCGCTCGGCCGTCGATTTATTTTTGATCGCTCGAACTCTGCGTCGGGGGAATTCCTCAGGAGTTGCGCAAACTTCAAGTCGCGTCGCTTTAATGGCGCTTGGCGAAATGTTACGAAAATAAAAAAACCAGCTACGCGTCGTACAAACTGTCTTTTGTAGACGCTTTTCAATCCGCCGATGTTGTTTTCTTTCTTCGTTTTAAAGCGGGTGTACAAATTTAATTTACATTTGTCAGCGAGTCCTTTTGAGTCGTGATCGCTGACGCGGGCCACTGAATTTTAATACCCGCAGCGTTTTAGCGTGATTTCCGCGTGCCTTGCAGACCCGAGAGCGGCAGCACTCACGGGATTAAAAGTTTCGCTGCAGCTCTTCTCTATTTTTTTTTTTTTCAAGCGCGATAACTCGCGCTTTAATTTCGCCGGGATTCCGCTTATGGCTCCATCGCTCACCGTCTTCTGCACTTTAATTTAATGGGTCGCGCCAGTGACTATTTCCCCCTGGACGATTTGCTCCTCCCGCCCCGAGAACCGGATATTGCACCCTTACTGTCATCGAAGGAGAAAAAAAATCACCTCCCCCTGATTACCTTCGACACCCCGGAAGCGGTATCCGCCTCGTAAATTTCAATTCAAACTACACGCCGCCGACTAAATCCGGCGCGTTTCCATAAGTCCGCGATTTCTCGAGATTCGCTGTCCGTCGTGACGCACTTCTCTCGTAAATCAAAGTCCCGTGTACCCCCCGGGCGGATCGCCTTCGGTGACCGGAGCAACAGCGGGGACGCTGACCTAATTCCGACCCGTCCGGCGCGCCGTCGGGATAAGCCGGTATAATGGCCCTAAGCCGGCGACTCTCCTTTTACCTATCCCCCCCTTGACGTCGGCGAAAGTCTCCGCTTACACGCGGGGGCCTCAGCTTCTTGTCATTAGCGGATTGGGTGGCGCCGGGGGGGGCGCGCGGCGCCCCGAATTAATGGACCTTCCCGGCGACGATCGCTTTGTCTCCTATCGAATTTCCCTCGTTTTGACAATTTTCCCCCGGCCGATTGTTTTGTGTCGAACTGGAACGTCGCGATAACGGTCTCCTTTATTTTCCGACTTCGGTGTGAATTACGAGTTTGAGAGCAGGGGGACACTGTAGTCTGTACTTTTTTCCGTCGTATTGTTATTAAAACTTTGTAGCTTTTTTGTTCGCTCCGAAAAGTTTTAAAACACTTGCGTGTCCGGGGAAGATCCCGCGGAGGCGGACTTTTAAGTAGAAATATTGACGTTCCACTTAAAGTTCGCACTGTTACCACTGAAACCTTCCGAGCGAACTTTCCACTTACTAACCCCACGGCTAAAAGCAACACTTGATTAAACGCGCTGCACCCATTCGGCTGATTAAAATAATCCCTACCGATGCTTATCTATACGGTAATCATTAATTATTCCGCGTTCTAATGAGTCCGAAAAAGAGGCGAAGCTCACTCCGGTCGACTGACTCAGATAGTCGCGTCGCGTGCGTTTCCCGTGTCCCTATCGGTCCCTCCCGATCGCCAGGGCCCGATGACCCCCCCGCTCGCGGAAGTCCTGCCGGAGATTACCCGAACCCACGTGCCCTCCTCCGGGCTTTTTCCTCCACCGTCATTTTCACTCGGAAGTCGTTAGTTTCTCTTTTTTTCTCTCCCTCTCCCGCCCCTTTTGTACGACTGCAAACGACTACGAGACGGTTGATTGATGACGCCCCTACAAGCCACCTCGTTCGGGAGCAAATCGACGTGCGATTATCATTTCGGAACAGTGGAATGCGACGTGCTCGCTCCGACCGGCCGAGTATCGATCACGAGTGGTGCGTCACTGCGGAGCGTTTAAGTGCCCGGCTTTTAACAATCCGCCTCGTTTCGAACTCGCTTCGAAATGCATCTTTACGGCGAGGCTTCCTGGGTAATCTTCGGAAATTGTGACTCGGGATACTGATTCGATCGAGTGCCAACTTCAGGTGAAGCATTTTCTAGATGGGGATGGCAATTGGAGTTCTACTTTTAGCAAGAATGCAAAGTAGTCGGAAGTACTTACTTAAGTTCAATCAATAAAAATAAGTGAATATTCACTTAGTCTTGTGTTAAACTGCAAAGTATCTGCAAAAAGTAATTAAGTATTATTCTTCAGTAAAGTTTATAAACTTCTACCTTAGAATTTCTATTTGAAAGTAAAATTAATAAGTAATAACTTTAAACTAAAAACAGTTTTTTATATAAAGTAAGGAAATAAAAATAAAAATATACAATAGTTAGATAACTATCAGTATTCTACGAAGTAAACATATGAAACTCACGAATTTTCCTACATTACAAAAATAGAATTTGTAAAGTAACAATTTTGTTTGCTAAAAATGAATCGACACGATCTTATCGAACCTCGACAATCAGCAGGCGTTATGTTTCTGTTATCCGCTGTCGAATTATTTCTCGCCGAAACTATCCGTAGTCGCGCTAGTAAAACGTCCGAAATGGGCAGAGGGGGCGAGCGTCGTCGGCAGTATTACGGCCTCGTAACGGCGTCCGTGTACAAAACGTAACTTTACTCTATAAAGCAGGGCGTCCGGAGCTCGAAACCCGCCCACGAGCGGGTGGGATTTACTCGGCGGTGGTTTTACGAGCCCTACGTCGAGTTCCGGACGCCGGGCACACCTGCCGTCGACGCGGCTCGCTCTATACCTAATTCATTATGGAGTGCTCGCGGGGTCGCCGCACCGTTATTTCTCTTTCCCTCCGTTTTTATGGATTAGAGCCTGTCACGTGCGCGCGCCCCCCGTAATTCGGGGGTAGTAAACTCCGCCGCAGCGCAGTCCCTCGTAGGTCGGGCGCAGGGCTAATTAATTGACCACTCGCGTTGCGCACACATCGGCCGAGGATACGTCGCGCTCCACTCGTCTCCTCTTGGCCACAACGGGGCAAATTGTCGAGCGCCTCGGGCAAACAGCCGAGCGATACGTTTCTCGGGCGCAAATATACTTTTTTCCGCGTGGAAATCTTCGAGAAACCCACCCGAAACGAGTTACAGCCGGTATGGGCGAGTCGATCGGGAGTCGATTTATAAGGACGCCGGAGAATTTGTTTGTACGCCGCGGGACGAGCGCAAGACGCGGAATGAAGTCGCGCGAGAGCGCCTCGCGATCCTGACGTTTGCTCGGTTCAAATAAAATTATAATTGCTTGTCCTTGGTTGAGCCGGCGATCGCGAGGGCACGCGATCCGGAGACCGAGACGCCGCAGAATAAAATCCCCGCCGAAAGCTCCGAGCTTTTCCCTCGGCGGGACTTACGTAATAACATACGACTGCGTCGATTTTCTAAGGCGGCTCGTCTTTTATTTTGGGTTGAGGCTAAAGCAAAATCCAATGTCGTTTTGAGACTTTCCGGCGCAACGACTTAACTCCATTATTTATACTTTTCAGATATTAAGTTTTACTGTTTACTTTAAAATGTGCTGAACTAGTTTTTAAGGAATCTAATTGCAATAAATTACAATTAACTAATTTGACTTTTGAAATAGGTTTTCTGTAAAGTAATATATTCTTTCAGTTTTTTATTGAAAACTCGAAGTCATACCAGGAACTGCAGAATTAAGTCATTCGAGAAAAATGCATCGCTATAAAGAAAGTACACGATTGTGATTTAAAGATCGTTACTTTTACGTACACTACTAAGCAATATTAATTTAAAAAAGATCAATTTTTTGTATCCTTAAGACGTAAAACCGGTGTCATCTCTATTTCCCAAAAGTGGAGTTAAGTCGTTATGCCGATAAGTCACGTAATTGAATGAAGCGGTTAAGATAACTTTGTTGTTCTTCTTTAAAATGTTAAACGTCCTTACGCCGGGCTGGTGTGAACGAGCCGGCGGCCAACTGCGAGAGATTGATTGAGACTTTTGCAGCACGAGACTTGATTATTCGGTCGCATAACGCGGTGGTGAGAGCACGTCATTGCAGTCGATTAAACGCGCGGCTTCTTTAACAAATCGCGCGACACGAGTCGAAAGAAGTGCACTAGTCGAGTTGATACTTCGCGTTTATTACCAGACACACCAGTGCATTATTCTTTTCGTACGTTTTAACGAAAACTTAAGTCCGCTTAAATGCATTTCTTAACTGCAGTTGTACACACGTGACTAGAATTAAATTAAGATATTATATTAACAAAAAAAAGGATATAAAATTGCAATGTAATCACTTTAAATTTATTGTTCCGGTAATGAAAGACATTTATTGTTTACAGAGTATACATTCTTAAAATACGTATGTACTCTACTTAATTAAGCCATTTATTCGGGTCTAATAATTATTAATAGACACCTATTCTACATCGATCGGGTGATTTCATATCTCAGCCGCAATAAAAATATCCCGGCAGCACAAAAATTAAGTAATTTATATAATCGCCAGGCTCCGGCAGCGATGCGTCACTCGAGAAAACTGCGAGTACGCCGGCCGCGCGAGATACGCAGCCGTCGAAAATAATTTCCGAAAGCGAATCTCCACTTCGGAAAAGTCGTATCTCCGGCTGTCTCCTTCGCCGGCGGCGATCGATACGCAAACGAGACTCGGTTATGCGCCGCCTCGCGTCTCTCTCCTCCCCCCGGAGCGCGCGCGCGCGCGCAAGCGAAGCGCGGTCGAAGGGGCTCTGCTCGACTGACCGACTTTGCGAAAGTTTGCGGCCTCGCTAAAGGGCTTACACGAAACGCCACTCGCCCTCCTCACCCCGTGGCGGATTCGCGCGCGGTATATATCGGCTCGGCCGGGGGGGTTGAGGATCGCGCGTGCTCCGCTCGTTTTCGCGCGTTGCACGCTCGCTTTGATGCGCGGGGGTGCGTGAGGAGAGGAAGGTTAAGGAGGCGGTGTTTTTTCTCTTTCGGGAAGTCGGGAGTAAACAAATAATACGGATGAGCCAAACAAAGTGCCGTGTTCTCATCCTTTACCGGGGTAATTTGTATTACGCGCTACGTCGATAGGGGACGCGTTGCCTATATCCCGCGACCATTAGGGCGAGAGAAGAAAGGAATTTTGGCGGGGTAGTACGTTGTGCGGCGTTTTTTGTTCCCCGTGTATTTTCGCGGACGAAGTAAGCACGCATCTGGCGCCCGCGAAAGGCCCCATCGGCGGCTGGAGCTTCTCTCTTGGCCCCGTTCCGCGGCTGGCTTGCCTGTGTTTACACTGTGTGTTGTACGTGCAGGCCGAGGCCGATCGATAATTTCGACGAATGTGCGGCTCGCTCGTCTTTATTCGCCGGTCGCGAGAGACAACGCGCCTACCGCCGAGGCCATTGTTCGACGTCTTTGTTGCTTTCCCGCGCGTACGCACTTATAGTCCTACAGGAACCGCAATCCACGATCTCGGATTTTGATGAAAATACAGGAAACCTTTTCTCGTACATTAAAAATGAAAGAAGTATACGTTCATAGACTCTAGCTGCAACTGCTTAATTTTATCTATAAGATCGGATAAGTATTGATTCAAATCTATATATTTGCGTTTTAAAGATTCTGCCAATGCAAATAAAAAATTAAAAAGAAAAGCTTA